>NNCF01130512.1:303926-511545 GCA_002313205.1 Laupala kohalensis | reverse complement strand
GTCGGTCCGTCCGTCCGTCCTTCAGTCGGTCCGTCCGTCCGTCCTTCAGTCGGTCCGTCCGTCCGTCCTTCAGTCGGTCCGTATGTATTCAAAAAACAAAATTCATTCTTAATGCTGTAATGTGTTTCTACCTCCTACATAATTTTCAAGAAACGAAACCCAAATAAAAACAACAGTTAACCAATATTTAGGGCTCCATATTCAGGATAACCTCAAATGGAATTGTCACATTAATAATCTGAATTTTTACTACAATTAATGTCCATTATATAATCTAATTAAATAAATAATTAAAAACTTGTGATTAAATAATAAAGAAAGAAATAATTAAAAAAATAATGAAAACTTCCACGTCAAAACGTAGTGAACTATTCTCAAAAAATAAAAATAATATTCATCCATAAAAGGTCATAAGTTTTTAATTATTTATTTAATAATCTTAATTCCAAACTAAGCAAATTGTGCTATGCATTCTGAATTCTAGTGAACATAGTAAGTCAACACTTTATTGCTGCATGTATTTTGCAAATATTTATTTCCATTTATGATATGGCATTACCTTTTGGGGCCAATCCACTCAGAAAATCCAATAGAGGATAGTTTGGATTATCTGTAAATCTTACCCCTGAAATTCATGTAACCCTTTATTTTAAGAATTAAATATTCTCCCTCTCCTTTGCATATACATTTATGAAGTAGTCATGTTTGTTAAGGGAGAATTATTAATATCCCATCTTTGCTTTAGAAGAAACACACTAGTTTTCCCGCACAGCACTTGTAATACGGCTAATATTCATCGCCCTAGCATGTCAATGACTTTTTGCCAAAAAGGGCCATATCATTCAGAAATAATTTTGTATAATTCCCTACCAAAAAACATAAAAGATGTTAATAAATGGAATTCCTTCTAATCTGTGGTTTATGTTCCATTGGTTCTATAATATGAAAGAATTTACTGATTTTAATCAAAGAAGTTAATTAAATTTATCAATAAATATTGTTTTCCATATAATTTTGATGATATAAGTGATGTTAATTTCTCTTATACTTTGTCATGCCATTGTTATAGTACTCTAGATACTTATTAAATTCCATTTTTTCCTGCATGTTGTTTTTGATCCTTTTTATTTATAATAGTTTATTTTTCTAACTATATGCAACCTTGGCATGGTTATATCCGTTATCTCTGTATCCCCATCCAGGTCCAGGTTTTTTTCCGATTTTCCTCCGGGTAGTGACAGATTTTCCATAGGTGGGAATATCATTTAAAACTTTTCTTATTATTTATCTTAAATTTTTACTGCACATAATATCTACAATTAATTTTGGAATAATAAATGGATAACATTACATATTTTAATAAATAATTTTTTTCTTAAAAGTATTAAAGTATTAAATACATCACTGCCTTTGGGCTCTTATCAGAATTAATGGGATGGTCCCTTGCTTGTTTCTGGAGAGTAACTTACTTTATTATCCCCCATGCAGTCATACACAGTTTGGACCTGCTTTTTTGACAAAGTTTTTTTTTTTTTTGAAATTTCCACAGAGGTATTCAAACCATAGATCATGAGATTGCTTGCAGTGCTACCTTGGAGGTCATTTATGAATTAACACATACACAATAGATAAATATGATGCTGAAAACCTTTAATACTTAAATTTGCTTTTTGTATAGGTCACTGATGTGCTTGTAAAATTCTAGTCTCATTTATTAAATTGAACACATCTTTAACATTTTCATTAAATGATCAACTACATTCTACACTAGTAAGAATTAGAAATCCTGCAGATGCAATAACATGTTCTTACAGATCTACTTATAACGTTATACTTTTTAATGCAAAAATGCATGATATTGGGCCAGAGTGTTTTAGCAAGCTTTAGAAAACTAAGGTAAGAAAATATTGAGAATAAATGACAGATTTGGTGTTGTCTACTAGTATAATATTTACTCAAAGGGAAGTATTTTCACCAGCTGTCATTTATTCTCAACTAGCTGAATACCCGGCTTTGCACGGGTTAGGGAGAAACAATAATATAAATATACTACATAAATAAAAACAACAAATTATAAAGCACAATAATACACTACTTCATACAAATTTAAGAATCTTCTTTATTTAACACCTGTTTATAAACTACATTTTTTGTTTCATATCCAGGAGAAAGAATATATAAATTTTTAGGCGAACCTACTCTGGAGCAAGCAACATAAAGTTGCCCGTGTCTAAAACATGGCGATCTTAGATCAACACCACAAAACTTTAAAGACTGTCCCTGTGATTTATTAATGGTAATTGAAAAAGCTAGCCGGACTGGAAACTGTAATCTTTTAAAGTTGAAGGGAAGATCAGTTGGGATTAGAGGTATCCGTGGAATAAAAATTATTTCACCTTTTCCTTTTCCAGTTAAAATGACTGCCTGGATTATATTTTTCATTAATTTTGTCACACACAATCGTGTCCCATTGCAGAGTTTTGGTGGATCTAAATTTCGCAATAAAATGATTGGAGATCCTACTTTAAGTATAAGGCGATGTTGTGGCAATCCAGCTGGATCAAGTGAATTTAGGAATTCCGTTGGATAATTGACGGCTTCGTCAGCATCCACTACGGTATCAACCGATTTATATTCAATCACGTCTCCTGGCAGCATGGCTAGTATCTCCTTGTTAATTACATTAACATCATCGTTCTTAGGAGCAAGAATGGCTCTTTCTCGCAACCATTCTAAATTTTTATAATTTTGATTAACGTTAGGATAGACTGCTTGTATCATATCGCGGACAGTTTTCACCGATACACATAAATCTGATGACAATTTTATCATACCAGATGCTTCAATAACTAATCTATCTTCTCCAATCTCCAAAAGTTTATTTGCAAAATTTTGAGCATTCCCATCTCTTAAGAGGATTCGCATGTTTTGTTTAAGGCTAATTTCTTGGACATGATTCCATAGAACAGAATGTTTTAAACAGGCATAAATTTCATCGGCTGGAGTCGATTTTGGAATGACAGGCAGAGTTTGACGGAAGTCTCCACACAGGAGTACCAGAGCTCCTCCCATTAAACTGCAGTTTCCTCTAAGATCTTTAAGTGTTGCGTTGAGGGCCTCAAGAGATTTTTTATGAGCCATCGTACACTCATCCCATACTATCAATTTACATTCTATAAGAACTTGTGCCTGGCCGCTTGTTTTATTTATATGACATGTGGGATTTTCTTGTCGGGAAATATTAAGTGGCAACTTAAGGGCAGAGTGGGCTGTTCTTCCTCCTTCCATTAATGTCGCTGCAATACCTGAAGATGCAACGGCTAGAGCAATTTCTCCATGAACCCTGATTTCAGCGAGAACTAAATTAATTAAAAATGTTTTTCCCGTGCCACCAGCAGCATCAAGAAAAATGATTCCTCCTTCTTGTTTATCTACTTGATCCATTATTGTTTCGTACGCGAATTTCTGATCTTCATTAAGAAGTGGCTTTTTATCCGCGATGTATGCTTCTAAGTCTAAGACATTGTAGCTAGTTTCACGTATATAATCTGGATAAAATACACCCTCTTGATGTTGTACAGGTGCAAAAAGACCGAGTTCCACTAAAGTCTTGTTAACCATGGTGATACACTTTTCCTCCAAAATAATCAAAGTTTTATTAAAAATGTCGGAGTTAAACGTAATATCCAATGTAGGATTTTCACTTCGAACTTTAGCCAGTATATCCTCACTCATTGATTCTTTATATTTTTCCCATAATGTTTTTGGGTTAGATGGATTACAGGAGGTTATTATGATGGCAAACAAAATTCGGATTTGTCCTGGAAGAGAAATCAAACTGGCCTCTCGCAATGAGTCATCCCAGTGTTGATCTCCTTCTAGCAACCCTAAATTCTGGCAAGCTTCTCTGAATGTCTCACATATTTCTCCGTTTACCGTTCTTAATTCTGCAAATGAGCGAGGTCCTCTAATGGTATGTAGAAGCATTCTTAAAAAATAACATTCGGCGTTGTTAGGATGGACTGTGTAGACTCGGCCCAATGCGTCACATGAATAAATATTATGCTCAGGATCAAAGTTGCCCATTTTTCTTCTACAAAAGACTTTCCTTGATGTATTCCACGTATAATATCTCGGCAATTCTGAATACAATAGTGTTCTTGCAAAAGTATCCTGCTGGCATAGTTGGAAAAATGCTGTTAAAGTTGTGTTTGGCGGCTGATCAATCACTCTTGCGGCACTATCAGTTGAGAAGTATACTCGTTGACCGTTTTCTAAATGAATGCTAAGGTGAACCACAGTAGGATACCGTTCATGAATTGAAAATCCGAAGATTCGCCAAACAGCTTCGTTGCTACTGACGTATCTTCCCAACTGATAACGCTTTACTTCATTGTTGGTGTCTTCATTGCCTACACCAAAAACTGCCATATCAGAACCTTTATTAACATATTTGCAGATATACTTAATAGATTTGACACTATTGCAGTATTCTACGTTAATATGTGCGTTAAACATTTTTGATAATAATGGAGAATATGGTACAATCCAACTGTTATCCACGTCTATTTCCACGTTGCTTCGCGTCTTCAGTATTGCCGTAAAACCTCCATTTTCTGGAGCTCGCCGTCTATATAAAGGATAGCCGTCGTTTCCTGTTTGTGTATCTTTAATTAATTTTCGAGGATAGTTTTTGGTGCATTTCCCATCTTTCATACATGGCGAGTTCCGATTTATATTTCCACATGGTCCATGGATCATATTTTTAGTTACCACAGCGTATAAATCAGGATCTTCTTCTTGGTTAGGAAGTTCAGCAGATATAATAGCGTCGATTTCTGTTGGTTGAATCTTCCTTTTCAACCAAAATAAATTATGTGAATGTGGTAAACCTCGTTTCTGCCATTCAATGGTGTACATCCAGCATCTCACCTCTCCAAAGATGTGACCTTTTGTTATAATATTAATGAATTTTTGTTGCTTTTGTTTAAAAACTCTCGCAATTAAATCGTGGCGATCACTGGATGACTGACCGTTGATTAGCATTTCTTTAATCTCTGACCAAATCGGGTTGCAGGTAAACGTAATAAACAAATCTGGTCTCCCGTATGTCCTTACATAGGTCATTGCATCTTGTGTGTACTCATGCATGTGTCTAGGACTGCCCGTAAACGTCGCTGGCAAAATAACCAAAGTGCCCAGATTCTCAATATTTCCGTCATTTGCTACCGCATCTCTTAGGTGAATATATTGGTCCACTCTTAATTTTTTTTGATTCGAACGAATAAACTGAAGACGTTCACTTTCAATCTTTACATACATATCCACGATAAATTGATGGAATAATTGTCTGCAATTTATCACGTGGTTGTGTTTAGTACCTCGTATCATTAGACGGTAAGCATAATAATCCATAGCAGATACCTTTGCACTTGTTGGAATACCTGTTGTTGGATTAACTTGCCTCAGATTGAAATGATACCCATCTTCACCATAAGGAAATAAAATAGGATATTGTAGAGCATCATACGACCTGTGCGTTTCGCAAATTCGCTGCAATGATCCACTACGTAATTGAAGCACGATATCTCGCTTTTCAAATTCATTACCCGATATCACAACTGCAACTTCATCCACTACAGGAGCGTTGAAGCGCCGTTCATGCTCTCCTGCTGGTTTTCGATCTGCTTTTATAATAATTTTATATGCATCTGTGGGCATATGATCAATTGAAGTTTCAAACGTTTTTATGTAAATATTGTGTGCATGGAACATTTGTTGTAAATCAGATACAATCTCACGTCTTGTTCCTGAATTGTTGGCGCATCTTTGGTCGGTCTCAACTTGGTCGTTTCCAATAAAATATAATTGTAAAAATTTTGGTTGCTGATTAGGCAACGGCAACAACGATCCTGCTTTATGGTATATCTGCCCTTGTACTGTGAAAGTGGATTGAAATCCAGGCTGATTAATAACAGATGTGGCTCCAAATGAGGTCATTTGAAAACATGAGTTGTATTTTCGGATATTACTCAGAAAATGTCTTGACTGTGGTGTATCACCAGTTGTATATTTTAAGAGTTCTTGTGGTAATGGGTCCAGTTGGTTAAGTTTTAATTTACCATTATTGCAGCAAAGACCGGGAGGTTCTGATTTAAACTTTTTGGCTTGGCAATTGCGGCAAATTAAATCCATTTTTCCTATGTTGATACTGGCGTGATGTGCGTAATCTATGTGAGGGTCATAGAATAATGCTTCACACTGTAAATCGGAGTATTCATCAGTTCGTGAACGTCTCGTTCTATCTCTGATTTGTTGCAGCCTGACCTCTCGTTGTTGTTGTGGTTCAGAGGCTCTGGATGTTGCAGCTCGGTTTCGTAGATCATTAAGCCTGGCCTCACGTTGTTGTTGTGTTTCAGAGGCTCTGGTTTTTGCAGCCCTGTTTCTCATTTCTTGGAGTCTGGCTTCACGGTGTCCTGCTGTTTCTGAATTTCTAGATCTTGCAACTCTTTCACGTATCGTTGCTAATCTTTTATATCTTTCTTCATTACTTTCAATAGCTTTACGTTTTTTTGGAGGCATTGTTAAGCAATGATGTTCAATTGTTTTTGTTTATAATTCTAAATTACCAAGTGTCGGTTAAGTAAGAAAATTCTTTTGTTGTGTTTCTATGACAGCAAAAAAGTAAACAAATTACGTACATACATACAAACACTCTCCTTTATATATAAGATAATGAATACTAGTATCTCCTCACCATTACCCAACTAAACAAGAAAATCGAAATTATTGTTTCCATTATTGGCATACCACTGTAACGATAAAATATTTCCAGAAATAAACTTCCACCTTCATATATACATACATCATCCACGCATCTAAAAAAATTCATTGGTTTTATGATGGGATCAGGTTGAAAATTTTAGACTGAAATTGTTATTGATTATGAACATTCACAAATTTTTTTATGTATAGTCAATGTAAAACTTTTAGTTGCCTTTGAAATTAATTTTAAAATGCCGGAATAAATATTTTGGTACAAAAAATTAAAATAACACAATGTTGCATTTCGTCTGAGACATCATCATGTGTACCAGTGATAACCACAGACTCTTGATGCACTCCATTCCACATTGAGTTAAGAATAACCAACATAAGTATAAAAAAGATAAGTATACAATGTTCGCAACGAAAGAAAAGTATTGAGGGCGGTGTTTAAAGACGAGGTGCCAATGACACTATTGCGCGATAGACGACTCCTCCACGCGCTGTATACTTGTGGGCGTTTTACTCGTGTCAGCAGAATCTTAGTGAGTTTACGTCCGGATGCTGTCGCGTATATCAGCCGATTCGTAGAACCGGCAGCAATAGATACGCCAACTGTGACGGACAGAGGGTTTCTTCTTTAGCCTACCAAACTGCCTGAAGTTAGCGTTTCCACGGGTTATTGTGTGGGTGCCGTGGAATGCCGCCTGGAACGGCTGGACCTATGCTAGACCAAACCCAGCAGCAGACATATGACAACGTCGCGCTTTCGCTCCATTGGTTACATCTCGTTACTTTTCTTCGCGAGGAATTTCGTGTACATTTTTATTTCCTTTTGCACCTTCTAAAATAAAGTAACAGGTATGTGATCTCTATGTAATATGTTTCCAATTGGAGATACACGAATAGTAGATTGTATAATGTTTTGGACTCATACGTGGGTCATTCTCAGGTGAGTATATATGCTAATAAAAAAGAATTATTTTGAATGTCTGTTGCATAAAAATTGGAAAGAGTAATCGATGAAATTACTTAAAAATTTAAAGCACTCTTCAGAGGGTTATTGCAACAAAAGCTAAGTATGGTAAATATTGATGAATTACAAGAGCAGAAAAACAATGAAGGTGGGTCGCTAACCAGTAGACGTGAATCTTCACTCGCGTGATAGTTGACAAATGCGCCCACTAGAGTTCTGTTGTGAACACGGGGCTGATCGTCCACTGAATGTATAATCTACGTGACCGAATCGAATAAGTAAAATTATATAAAGGTTGTAAAGAACATTGTTTTCACGTACATAAACCAAAAAGTGGAATGGAAACCACAGAATTCAGAACTCTTAACTATGAGGTTTGATTATTAAACACTCCGTGTAAAGAGTATTTTCCTTTACCTGGATTTCAAAATAATATGTTGGTTCATATTGGCATACAATAATGAAAACCTTGCGTAAATTTGTTGGTTTCGTTCGTGGTATTTGATTTAATAACACGAAAATAGAGAAATATGGAAACTCACAAATGAATGAAAATAGAGAAATATGGAAACTAACAAGATCGTCCTATAAGAACTCCGGACAAAATGAGCTCAACAAATTCAGAACTTTTGACCTCTGTAGGGTAAACTATATCAATTATACCAATTTTTTTTAATGTTCATGTAATTATTTTGTACGTTTGTCATTTTATTTGTGAATTGTTTTAAACCTTTTAATGTCCAGTAATTATTATTTTACGTTTGTTTATAAATTTCGGGCTACGCAGGGTAGTTCTGCTAGTAGTTTAAATATTGAGAAACAAATTAATTTTTTATTACATATGTGAACTCACGTATGCAGTTTTCCTCTTCTACCTTTGCTTACTTATGAAACATAAGACGCAAATCCGGAGACAACGAGAACGGGTAGTATTTACGTAAGTAAGTTATATGAACCCAAAGCTATACAGAAACAAACTAACCGTGGGAATCAGCGGTTCAATAGAAATAATGTTCGCCGCAGGTTCGCTGGCAAAGATGTGCAGTTAACACGGGGATGACTGTTGCTAGTTTCTCTCGTTTTCTCGAAAATAACTTGACAGATTTTGACAAATCATTTTGTAGACTGATAGCTAACTGTCAGTAAATATGAACAGTACGAAGTATTTGAAAATATCAAAGTGCAAAATTGAAATAAAGGTTTCATTTTATGTTTGTCGACTGCTGTCACTAATAGACCGATTAATTGGAGTCATTATATTCTTCTCTTCGCCCTGGATACATGGTTCCCAAAAATCGATCATATTTATTTTGCTTTGTGTGCTAAGTAGTGCACCGAAAAATAAAGCATTCATTATATCACTCCAAGTTCTTCGTAAGAGATGTTCGTACTTATATGTTTTTAAGTCTTGAAGGGAAAATTGTGCTCACAATCGTAGACTGTATTACGCGAACGGACCTACAAGTCGTAGTCACAACAGGGTGTAAAACATGGTGTGTTTTTCTTAAATAAACAATTAGATGAGTAACAGAACTTTGTTTCATCAAGGAAACGTCTTTAAAAACTATATCCGGAAAGTTGTTTTGACTTCATGTCACGCTCAGCACGGCGTGGATTCACTTTTCCCTTTGCTCTTCAGTTTCCCAATGAAAATTTGAAAATCTCTTATATAATATATATTAAATACTTTATTTCAATACAACGATGTCTAATTTTAGGGCAATGAAACTACTTGTACTTTACGCAAAGAATGTTTATCAATAGACATAAGACTAAAACTCTCGAATAAACCTTCTAAAAAACATGACGTATGCTCTGAAAAAGATGAACACTCTTATTTGGTACACAAATATAATTATGTTTATGATGCACATCATTATAATTTTTACCTGAAGGCATCTCGATCGAGGCGGTGGCATAGATCGCGTCCGAGACGACACAATCCGCCACAGCCTGTGGGATCAGCTGCATCCAGAAGCGATCGGCAAGCTGGTAGAGTCTCTCCAGCCAGCGCTACACACACTTCCCCCAAAAGGCAAGAATCGCAGCGGCGAGGATCTTGCGTCAGCGCTGCGCATAACCAGTGTTCGTATCAGTGATTAAATAGGATAGTCCCTTTGAGTGGATCATCATTTCGGCTCAATAACACTTTTTAACGTGAGATATCGCAATATGGGCGTAATCAAGGGGTGAGGTGAGGGGCAGTAAATACTAAGAAAAACAAAATCCTGAGAAATGAAAAAAATAGACATGAATGCAACTTGTATTTTTCGGATGTTAAACACTTATATGGTCAACAAGTTCACATGTAAATCTTACATTTTATTAATTCATAATAACTAATTGTAAATAAAGTATGTGATGCGATTTAAGCATTCTGTAAAATTATAGTTCGAACTTTACACAAGAATACCACGAGAAAGATAAAATAATATTCTAAATTGTTTCATCAGCTGCTGACAAGAGCACTTGTGGTCACATCAGGAAGTTTCCTCCAAAGTTATTCCGTAATTTTTTAAACCTCAGCAAGGCCATAGAGCCTGTTAATGACATAAAATGAATTAAAAAATAATGAATTAAAAAAACGAATATAAAGGGAACTCCATGCGCTTCGGAATCAGAATGTTATAGCAGTTCGTGTCTCATTTCAAAGCACGTATATTAGAGCGATATATCTCCTAGTACTGTAGATCATTCCCCTCCCCCCTGCGCATACATTTCCACCACCCCGCTCACCCTGTCCATTCGTTGCTCACATTAAATGTTTCTGTCCAAGGGCTACGTATGGCAACAAGTAGGCCGGGGTAAACTGTCAACTGATGGTTTACAAGAGGGCCACGAAAGGATTACTGAAGTTGTCAACTCATGTCTACAAGAGGGTCATAAAATGATTTTAGAAGTTGTTCATTACATTTATTTCAAAACTACCTCGTTAAATCAGGTGACGATAAGAGATCAATAGAGTATCTAAATTGTTCGAACGCATGACGAAGTCGCAGAAACCAAAGTAACATTTTATTGCGGACTAGAAAATAGAAACAAACGAATTTAGATTGAGCGAATCGTTCGCAAGATTTAACAAGAAATTCTGCCAATATTGCGCGTGAGCGATACAGGAAAGATTTACTACCCAGGCTGTCGAGTGGAGAAACTAGAGGGTGGTGTGTCTGTACCTCCTTTTATGTTTTACGTGTTCGTGATTGATACTTTTCCTAACCCAGTAAATTTGCTTTGAAACAAGTAAAAAATCCATCAATCTCACATGGAGTTACATATAAGGATCGCGAAAAAGCATTTCCAAAAAGCGTTCCAAATTCCCTACTTTAAGTAATTGTTCGGTAAATATCGTCAATACCTCCAGAACATGATACGGTCCAAAGCTTTCCCTCAAATACATTGTGAAACCTAAACTGTTTTTCATGATGACCGGCAAAATGAGAGAAATTATGGTATACCATATATTGGTCGAGTTACAGCCCCACACCTCTTGCAATATCCTCCATCTCACAACTCCTCCTCCCGCTACATGAAGTAAACTGTTGCGTGAGATAAATTGCAAACAATATTCAAAGTAGACGCCGAAGCTCAGGATGTTTTTCATATAACTAACTTCACTTTCTGTTGAACATCAACTTCAGATGAATGTCAGTTCGGTACAAGTTCCCCGGCATCCCAACATTTCTCCTTCCCATATCCCTCACTAGAGTCACGGTAGATAGAAGAGCGGGATTCATGTTCTGAATCTCGACATAAAATAAACAATGAATGAATAAATGAATTATTGCTAGAAGGTTTTTCGGATCAATTTCACATAATGGTAGAATCCTAACCTTTTTCTTCGTATATCCTTCCTTGAGCACTGCTCGCACCAGTATCGATTTCTTCCTATATCTAACTTCATACTAGAACCGATCTTATTAAAACGGATTCACCGGAACTAGCAAACCTAACATCGTGGTCTGTGACAGAAAAATTTGTTTATAGTTCTTCATGGACAGCTATCGCGAGTCAAATAAAATCATCATACCTTAAACTACTATTACAACCGGTGGCGGAGAGATGAAAAGAGTGCGGAACAATTTTTTAAATGATTAACGTAAATATCAAGAGCAACGAATAAATTTTATATTTTCGGAATCGCAATAATATTTTTAATAATGTGTGTTTTTTCGAACCTAATACTACATAATGTTGTATTTGGCCGGTGTTTTGAACCCTCCATCTCTGTGACACTGTATCCAAGATCGGTTGAAACAATTTCTTTCTAAATCCCGGAAGTTCGTGAGCAGTATATTATTGTACCTTCTTGAACTATATTTTTTAATAGTTACAAATTTTTACACGTGGTAACCATTAAGAACTCTTCGTTCCCCTGGAAATTGGAAATGGTGAATCAATATGAAAATTGTATACCAAGAAAAGTTTATCGAAAGAAACATTTAAATAAAACTATTTTATAAAATAAGAAAAAAATATTTAAATTTGTACTCTGTGATTTACTAATTTGTGTCACTAAGAAATAATAGCATAAGATGTTCTATGAACTGAAATTTATAACCTAATATTGCTGCGCTAAATTAAGATGGATATCTATGTTCTAAAAATTAACAATAATGAGTAGAGTTGTTGGTAAACGCTAACGTACTCTAGTACTCTAGAATGCACTCGCGTTTCACTTATTTCACGAAAACGTCTTATCCTCTTTCGGGAATACCCCTTAAACCCCACAACGTCTCGCCCCACCTTGGGAAAATTTCTGCAGGAGCCCCTGTTGATGATACAAAGAAAAACCAGTGAAAAGGATCCTGACACCGGTCATACCGTAGCAAAAGTAACCTGAAGAATTGCGTATGATGTTAGTAATAGTTGAGAGACAGATTCTTGTCTCTTGAATACCACTCAAATTTATAAAGGATTGCTTCAATCAGTTTTTCAGCAATTGCTGGTTATTCTCCAGTACCTGAAATTCCCCGAATTGTTACTTATTCGCATATACAATATTGCAATATTTGTTTCTTTCCAAGGGAGTACAGTACACCATTTGACAAGTCGTTTCAGAACGTAATTGATGTGATTTGGAATGAATTAAGTGCTAAGGTATTCTCGAAAAACCTTCTTGTTTCATTTTCAGTGTTATTGTGAACATTACTAAGAACAATTAGATTTTTTAAAATGGAAACTTTAAAAAAGTTCGAATGAAAACACCAACAAAAAAATAACTTATCCCTTTCCTTTGCCTTGAGGACTCATCAAAAGCACTTTAACCCCAGAGGCCACATGTCACCTGAGTGGTTACTCACACAGTGCGGCTGGAGCGGCAGGTGTGTACGTGGCGAGTGGAGCGGAGGGCGTGGGGGCGGTCGGCGGCGCCTCTCTCAGTCTTTGCATGCGAGTCACGCCGCCCACCAACGCGTCGACGGTTGCCGCCGGGTCCTGACGCTTGCAGTCGCGCACTTCCAGGTCGCCTCCTCCATCTGTTACATTCGCAATCGTTAATTGGAAAAGGACAAACATGTTACATTAGGGGAAATCATCATACGCCAATGTCTCAGAAAATTTTAGTTCCTTCTCTGCGAAAACGGACGGGGGAAAAAAAAAATCACACAAATGACGCGTCGTACTTCAGAACCTTGAAAAAATGTGTTAATTGCTTCTGTTCCTTTCCAAGATCACACCGTTTAAAAACTACATCAAGAAAAGAAGCTTCTTGAATCATTTACTTGAAAAGGAAAAGTCCTCAGAATTGGGAACTCTGACGCGTCTGACCATGGTGGTATAAACAATATTCATTTGCGTTGTTGATGTTAAATATGAAACAGTGAAACAGAATAATAACACGAGCATTCCTGTTAAGACCAACTCGAGATTGGTTTTAGTAACACTCATCAAATTATAAATACTTCGGACGGACGTGATAGTTACAAGAAGTGAACAGTTATAGATATTAAGGATAAGAGTCAGTTGTCAACACCTGTGGAATTCTATTTTGAGAGGCAATGATATGCCTGAAAGAACTTAATTTATACCTAGCCAAATCTTCATATCTCCTGTATACATAGATACATGCCGTGGACCTCAATATACAGTAGGGTATTTCCTCTGAAGTAAATACACAGAACACTCGTAATTCGAAATTATCAATAATTCGAATGTTTTAATTGGTTTTTTTACACTCCTGAAAAAGATAATGTTATACGTTAATTCGAAATATTTTGTTAATTCAAAATTTTTGAGCAGTCCCGTTTGTTACGAATTATTGCGATTTCCACTTATCTCAGCATTAGTACAACATTAGTAATAGTAATTACATAATCCTGTCTGACAAAAACAGTTACGTTATTTAATTCCGGTATTTTAACAACATTAAACATTTTCTCTGATAAGGCGGAGAGCTCTTCCTACCCCTGCAAAAAATTGAAAAACTTAATTAAGTTGACAGTCACTTGTCTAATTGTCAATTTGGTTGTTTAACAGAGTACATTTGTGAGCAACTGGTGCTTCTTTTGCAATTCGTAACATCCACTTTTTACACTATGTACTACATCATACGACACTGCAATCGTTTGTTGTTGACATTTACTCATATTGTATTAAAGGAGCAAGTCAATTAATGTCCTCTTTCTTTTCCCCTTCCCCTTGGCCGACTCAGCTTGAAAAGGAAACGCAAAACATGAGAAATAATACTGCATTTCTTCTTATTACCTCTACACAATTTGCGTCCATTTTACTTTCATAGAGCTTTAATTAAGAATTCGTAAAAAGATTCAAGGATTTGTTATGGAAATAATGAACACTTCAACATGAGGGTAGCATAAAAATTCTATTTAATGAATTACTCAAAGCTCAAGAAACGGTTTAGAGATGTATTAGCGTAACATAACCGTTTCACTAACCATGTACGGTAATTATAGATTTCAAATATTTTTATTGATTTCAATACCGAAGTATTCTTAATGGAAGGTACGTTAGTTTTATCCAAGAAAAATACCAAAATAACAGTCTATAGGTTTCCCAACAACATTTGAAATTTTAACCCTCACTTTTACAAGCACTACTTAAATTTGCAAACAATATTACAAGCGCAACCTAAATGTGAGAGAGATTTTCTTTTAAAATTTCACATCTTGTTCGAAATTTCTCGAGCCAGTGTTTTATTCTGTTACACTTAGGAATTAATTTACTAATTCACCCTCCAGATCACACGCCAAAGGAAATTAAACAGACTTTACCCATTACGATAAAACGTCGAGTGCGAGTTTATGCTCCCCCTTCACACTCACCTTTTTTCCTCAAGGAATCGACCTTAACAAATGCTTGCGCAGTAGCAGCAGCTAAACACGTCGACCGACTCAAGTCTCGTGACGTGACATTTTCATTCACATGACAGTAGGCGTCGAGAACTTAAAGGACATGTCAAGTAATTTTCTCCTTTTATATTTTAATATTTTTAAGTAATTTTTTCGGAGATATAAATATGTCCTCTCAGATTTGTTAAAATAACTCCTCTCGTGAGTGTACGTTTCCTTACATATTTGTGGGTGCAATTGACAAGTTCTCGCACGTGACAAATGTACTGATTAAAACTCCAATTACACAGTTTCACTGTATTTCCCTTACATAAAAAAATTAAAGAACGAAACTGCAGAAGTCACAGAAGAATGTTTAAGATCCGTCCCCTTTGAGACCACTAAAACAACGTAACAATAAAGATAAATGACGATAGACAAGGATCTATTAATCTCTTTTATGTACAAAATATTTTATATCTCTCCCAAATATTGTAAATAGCCCCTCTGGTGACAGGTCGTAGCGTTCTTGCTCATCACCGAGTCGTCCTGGGTTCTATTCCCGATGGGGCCAGAAAATTTTGTAAATTTTAACATGAAAGTTCCAGTTCATATAGCTGTGCTGCCGAAAAGCGAACCCTCCTTCCTCTATCCACCTCCTGCTAGTATCAATAACTCTATTACTAACAACTTCTACTGACCCCTCCACGTGGGTCAAGTTGTTGGTACACCCAGTTAAGCGGCCCACCTACTAAGAATGGCCTACCATGCAACTCCTAACTCCTATCGCTCCATGTAGATAAACTTCAATAGCACGCTACATTTCCCATTTACAAATACTACAATGGAAATATTGTAACCATGCCGAACACATTAAAAAGTAGGAACAAGAAATATGCCTCACAGCTTCAAGGAGAAGGGTCACACCACACTGGACAAAAAAGAAAATGATAAAAATTTAAGTTTGATTTTTCAAAAGAAATTTGTATGAATATTTTAGTAGAACGAACTTGTACAAGTCAGTTCACTAAAAAATAGGAAGAGAATGTTAATTGTTAATTGTTAATTTCCAAGGTATGTTGTTTTGCGTGCATAGAATCGTTAGTAATATTGGAGAGGAAGAATATTAAATAATATCATTTCTTGGCTCACCTGGTAGGAGGAGACAGAGTTCGCTGTCTGGTAATGGCGCATTGGTAGCCGCGTCTGCAAGTGGCAAGCACGGACGAGTGCGGCGCTGAGTACCGCTGATGCTACATTCATCCCACGCCGACCACTCGCCCCACACGACGTCCGGCGTCGTCACCTCGCGTCGCGACACCATCTAAAGACGCATAACATTCATCGTGTGATTCAGTTACAGCCTCTCCATCAGTTACGGATCCACGATTTCACTTGAGGACGGTCTTAGGTATGTGGAATTTGGCTGTCGAACTAGTAAACGTTTTTCCACGTTCTGTGCAATGTATGCACACACTACAGGTAGCTAACTCACTCTCTGTACAGTGACGGACTTGACTTATGGTAAATATTACGATAAAACAAAATAATTACATAACTAACCAGCATTGTGGTTGGTTTTTATTCCTAGAAATTTCATCTATTTTGAATGTAAAAAAAAAAGAGTTAAAATAAAGATCATTATTTCTTGTCAGATAACTTTAGCCCTATCTTTAAGATTCGATACCATTGCCTGTTTTTATGTCATGGAATTAAAAAAAAATAGAACCCTTCTCAAATGTGATTCCTTTTTGAAACTAGTGAAAATGATTAGGTTATTTAACTGGTTAGTGTTAATTCTAAAAAAATTATACTCCTATTCTTTTCAGAATTATTGTAAACTTTATGTTGCTATTGTAACTATACAACATTTCTAACGTAGAATCTATTTTGTTTTCATGAAGATGCTCAGATCATCATCAACATAACGTACATAAAATCTTGGTGTGAAATTTAAACCTCTTTCTCTAACTCCTTAAAACTTCCGACGCTGAATGTCACATGAAACCCCTGTATCATACATAGATCCTCTCTTCCCAATTATAATGAATATTTTTGCTGGAATTTTCAGGAGATACTCATTAAATTCTCGGTCTTTGAGAAATTGTGAGTGGTGATAAAGCTAAGGAACATAGGCCATTACCTCTCCCGCTGGCGTCTCTGCTACCCCCACTTCAAAGGTGTCTGTGGAAGGAAGCAGCGACGTCATCTCCGAAACCTCCAGCACCGGCGCTGCCTCCGCGAAGGGAGGAGTTACTTCCTCAAAGAAGACAGAGCGCGGATCGACCGGTAGCCTCCCCAGCAGCCAGAGACGACCCGCGCGGGGCCGCAGAGCACCTGTCAATGGGGAGAACCAATTATCTCCAGTGTGAACGATATTCTGTTCGTACACCCAGAAACGCTTCTCATTTCAAACCACAGAAAAATTTCTATTTTCGAATAAATTAACGTACTTTTCTATTTTTGAATAAATTTACAACATTTCAATCGATACCATGCACTTTATAATGATTCGTAATGAATGTTTTCGTATTAATTGCATGAAAGATTTATCGGTTCATGTACATGAAAATTACTTTACAAATAATTACAGAGCGAATTCACAACTTAACTGATTACGTACAGACACATTCACCTTTGGCCAGCTCCAAAATATATCAAAATACAATAAACCAACTCTACTTTAATAATTGAATAGTATTTTAAAATAAGTGAAATAAAAAATGCGAATAAAATAAAATGCAATTTGAGGTGACATCATGTTGAAGTGCGTTTTGATTAACATATGAGAAGTTGTACGGATAAGGACATAACTTTCGGAGGGAACATGGTGAAAACGAAACAATACTGTCTCTACTGCTCTAATAAGTACACGAATTCACGATTGATCAGTAATTTGCTCAATGTAAACTGGCACATTCCTGAACCCTATTGCTATTCACAAACATAGAAATCTCTTAGATTGCGGTGAACCTCACCGCCAGGTAACAGATTAATCATCAAGGTCCCGGGTTCGAACCCCGGTCCCGTCTCCCATTTTCATTCGACGTAACATGATTAACCTATTGCTATTGTTACGGCGTACACATTTACCGAGGAAGTGTAAGCCGACACGTGGTGCAAGAGCGGCACCGGCGGGCGCCCGAAATGTGAGTTCGCATCGCACCACACCCTCTGCAGCGGAGAGTGAAGTAGGGGACGGTGGCGAGGGCGGGAGCTCCACACTGGCAGCGGCGGCCGCGAAGCGCGGAAAGCCGCGGAAGACGCGCGACAGCAATGCCGCTACGCTCGCTGTCGTCACCCCCGCCGCTGCGTCCAACTCCAAGTCTTCGCTGTCTTCGGATGAACCCGCAGGAGAAGGATGAGGGCGTGGGGGTGATGTTGGCACCGCTGGTGGCTGGAGTCTAAACTCTCCGCGCACAAGCGTAGTGGCAGGGACGGCGTCCGCAGCGCGCATAGGCGTCGTCGATCCTTCCAACACTGTGGACAATGGATAAATATAGGATGACTTATTCAAGAATTTAATTAAAACCATTAATTTATTGTCAAAAAGCAGTTTGAAACTGCGCGTGACCATGTGGAGAACAAACTAATTTACTCAGGAGCAAGCCATGGGACATCTCATCAATTCTGATCAAGAACCCTATGGCACTAGCGGATTTATTTATTCATCACAACATATCTTGGATGGAGACTGGTTTATCGTCGAAATTGAAATTAGGAGTATGTCATCCACTTAGAAAGCGAGACGTCTTTCAAAATTTCTTTTATTACCCTTTCGGCTAGCAGAAGGTAATGATATGTGAGAGGAAATGTTTAATGACAAATTAATTGACAAGTTTTTATTTTATTTATTTATTTAAAACCAAGTGTATAGTGTAATAATGTTAAGAAACTTATAATATAAGAACATGTAATTATGAATTTTAAATGATGAAACATGTAATATGTAATTCAATGACAGAATCAGTTTACATCCTGTGGTTGTAAACAAGAGTCGGGGGCCACTGGTCACCTAGTTTCCAAATGTAACGAGAGCTGTCCTTTCCAAACATGTGTATTGGACAACAAACTTCTCGTGATCTTAGGAAAGGCGCGTCGGATGAAAGTCTAGTAATGACGCGTCGGATGAAAGTCTATAATGACTCATAACGCATGAGATTTTCGGTATATATCCGCCCCGCTACACAGCTCTGGAGGACAGAACAGAAGGAGACTGTTGCTTTCGAGAATCGAGCTGTATGTTCTCCCTGTCACTCGACAGGTATTAAATTCTTCTTCTATTGGACTTGGGTTGTTATTTGAAGACTGATCTCGCTACCTGAGCATTCCCACGAGGCAACTTAGCTCGCCTCAGAATCCTCGCAAAGTAATAAAAAATTGTAGTACTCAAGTTATTACAATAGGGATACATTTCATGTAAGCGAAATTCATTACATAAAATCTGCAAGAGGTTTATTTAAAAAAACCTGTGTGCAGACCTAATTAAACTTAAATGACAAAAATATGACTTAATACTAAAATTACAAATATAAAACATGTTTACATAATACATTGATAGAGGATACTTATACTATCAAATCATTTTTTCTATGAATTATAGATGAATTAGTTTTTGTGTATTTATTCTCAGTTTAAACCCGAACATTAAAAATTTAGAATAGACAAATATCTTTGGGAGAGTTTTTAGAGAGATCAGAAAAGAAAAAGAAATTCATATGATCTTGGATGAAGTTCTGAAAGTAAAAATAAAATGTTCAAGCATTTTCTGCCATCCGATGAGGTAAAACCTCTGTAGATCGTTCACATCACTAAAGTAAGAACACCTATAAAAATTTCATGAGCAGTTCCCAAATTAGCAAAGTACGAGAAATCAATTCTTATTTACTTTTTATTTCTGTTTGAAGCTTTCCAATGCCGCCTAGTTGTTACACATAAAAAAATTGGAACCATTTTATAAGCTTCATTGGTACATTTCGTTCATAAGTTTCAAAAGGAGAAAATAACGTATCTTCTCACTTCCGAAAATATCACTTACAAAAATTTCCGAGTTATCTAATCTAGCTACGTATGCGATTCGTCTATCTGAAAATTTCGAAAGTTCTTTTTTAGTGTGATACTGTTTTTCTCTCATTTCACACGATACTCAATCCGATGATGTAAATAAATAAGTTTTTGACAATGAAAGAAATATCAATAATTATCAATGGTTCAAAGAATAAAAAAGTCGAGCGCCTTTTCAACTCAGACAACGTCAACCATAAGTAGTCTTGACTGAATTTCGGACGATAAGTATTAAGTATCCTTTTAAAACTTAAAACGCGAAATGAAGATATTTCTTTAATAGCCTGGAAGCAGTTTGAACCAGTAATGATGTTCAAGAAATTAATAGCGAAAGTTCCTCTGCCAACAGCTGAATATTTTCTTTTTCTTCTTATCTACGTCACTAAAGTCAATCTACAACGACCATAGTATTCAGATATACTTTAAGTATTTGGATAATTGGTACTGAAAATCTTTTTCCAATACACGTCTGAGTTTCTTGACCTTTAGCATATCACCACAAATAAAAACCCTTCCACTAATACTTTATTTCTTTGACATTATCTTGGCACTGAAGTAAAATGACAGGCACAAGTTTCGCTAACACTTGTTTTTGAGTTTTCTTTCGCATGTTGATAATTTCTTATGATTGCAACCATAACGAGAAGTAAAATCAATTTTCTAGAACACATTGATCGTTGCGTGCAATTTACATCCTTCACAGTTCATAGCGAGTTTGACATTGCTTAGTATTAAATCGTTTCCTGGTATAGTAATCGATGACACAACTCTGTTTGTTTTCTTTCTGGAAGAGAGATTAAAAAAGTATCCCTCTTTCCTTAAAACGGCTGCATAAATACTAACTGGGTTATTTGCTTACATAGCCTAATTAGCATTAGCGAAGTCAAAGAAAAAAATGAGGGTATGATATAATGTGACACGCAACGATACTTGAACTATATTGGAATTTTGTGTTTATACAAATGGAATTACACCCACCTTCTTTATCCCTTCTCTACACCCACTTTCCCGGGAACACAGAAGTCAGAACGGGGTAGAAAGAATATAATTCTTAAAATTGTCAATGTACTGTCCCCCATCAACCAAGACGTGCGAAATTATAAGTAATGCTTAATCATTATTTACAACGTTTTGTTAATATATGAGAAAAATTTCGAGTTATTCTTCGAGCTCCAAAATTTTTTCGAGTCATTCCAGATAATCCTCCCGTCGAAGTCCTGGTCCCTAATTAAGGAGAAATGGGTGCGTAAACAAGCTTCCGTGTCGCTTCTAGTGTCATCCGCAACGCTTCCCTGCGCCTTGGCGCCATTCGCGGAAACGTGTCGCGAACAACATCCCACGGGACGATGTTCATTAAAGCGAACGCTGTCAAGCATCACGCACGCGTGCATGCCAATCCCCGCACCTTACGGCGCGTTGCCCTCGTGTTTGTTCTCGTGTACCAAAGAGTTGATTGAAGAGATTGTTAAAAAGACGAAAATAATCCCTTCATTCTTTTGATTTCTTCATTTTCGAAAATTACACCGAGCGCCAGCGAGCACAAAGTATTCTGAAGATTTACTTAATGTATTTTTACACTTATGGTACTTACCACGTTCTGGTGGCCAAACAATGAAACTAGATTGTTAGAAAGATGCAACAACTTCTAACACTAGAGAATATTTCCATAATTCTATTTCAGAGGACAAAATTGCTATAAGTATTGTAAATATATTACAACATCAAACCACACCGAAAGAAACATTTCCTTTCAAGTTTAACCTTTGTACCTCCTCACATAAAAAATGAAATCGTAGCAATATTCCCTGAAATTTTGGCAAAGCATGAGGTTATTGGTTAAATAGTGGCAGTCTATGAACACTTGTTTTCGTAATTTTCAAAATAGAAATGTTAACTTCACAGCAATATCTAAGTTTCTGGTTTCACATCCCTGCAGTTGTTCAAAATAATAAATCTTGCCTACTTTATACAGTATCAATAATCTTATCTATGAACATGGAATAGCGAAAAGAACAGAGCAGCAACATCCGTCAGTCAATGACGTAATGAAACATTTTAAAACTCATAACTATCACGCGTTCTCTTGAGAGAGCGCTGGTTCTAGCGTGTCCATGTACATGTTGCGAGTACTAGGTTCACTTGAGAACACAGACACCCTAGTTTCGAGGGACAGCAAGTGAAATTAAAGGCTGCCAATGACGAGCACGTGGCCGTCGCTGCGATAAAACACGAGGGTCGTAAAATAGATCTCGAGGGTATTCAAAATCACGCAGTGTTGGATGAAATTGTCATTAGGACGTGCTTCCAAGTAAAATTTGTATAATAAAGTAATAATCGATATGCTCCAGCATTATTTTCTCAGGTAAAGATTAATTTCCAGTAAGTTGTAAAAAAGAAGCATTTTATTGAATAGTAATAATTCTTTCAAAAAAATTGAATGATTGGCAGGTTTTATAATATAACCTTTAACAGAAAAGAGTTACTGTATCTTAAGCATGTCGTTTTAGGCTAGGCTACATTATCTTATTTATGCCCTTGTATGCAAAAAAAAAAGAGGAAATATCATTATCCATTCAACTTAACAAACAAATGTAAAAATTTTACGAGATATTTATTTTATGTTCGCTTTTTGGAAACTCGATTTTTTTAAAACTTGGGCATGTTTAGATAAATTAGTGCGTGTAGGATTAATCGCTTAACTACTGTTCTCTGCTGAGAACCTGATACGGACAACGAGACTGCGTTCATACAGATTATCGTCCATGCGTTAACATAACGCGTCTTCAGTACCCATGTTTGGATCCTATCGTCCCATAAGTAGGTGCTACGTTATCTCGAAGTATCAAATAACCCAACAAGTACTACAACAATCATGTCTAGTTTTATTCTTCTCGAGATGCGAGAGCGATAACGTAAGAACGTATTAATCCAATGGGTGGAATGGACGCTGCCGATGCTCATCCTTCGCACCCACGCGACCTCGGAGCAAAGGTGCATCTGATACGCGTTGTCTCTTCAGTTAATGGAACACGGGAACGCGTTCGTCCAAGCGCGTAGCAGAAACCTGACGATGGGGGAAGACCGCGTCGCTCGAGGACGAAGGTGTGGGCGGAGTGGAGTGGTATGAGGCGTGTGGAGAAGTGAGTTCAGCGAGCCGTAACGACTTGCCACGGTGCGATGAAGCGAGTGTCCGACTGAAGGGGAACACAATGGTGCTGGTGGGGTGATAATGGCGCAGACGGTGGGGCTGACGATGATGGCGGTGGGGGAGTTGTCGTCGGTTGTGGTGACGGACTTCGACTCGGGGAAGCACCTCCATTAACTTGCACGCACATGAGGTAGGGTAGAAGACGAGTGAGGGTCAAAGGGAGAAAAGAAGGGAGATAGTCAATGACGGGTACCATTTGTCTGAAGGGCTCTGACCCACGAAGTCGCGAAAGACGTAAGTTTGCAATTTCAATATTCAAAATATTGGTAGAACTAACCTCATGATAGTATTTACTTTTATTTTGACGAGGACGTTGACCATTTTTGTCCATTAGCGACTTATTAAAATTGTTCAATTTTACAATTAAACAAATTAAAAACTATTTTTTAAATTAAATCCCTTAAATAATTTTTTTTACAAAAATGCTTCGATCTTTCCCTAGATAACAGTCTCCAAAGATTAGCAAAGAAATTAGTTTTTATTTTATTGATAAATTGTTAACGATTTCCAAATATTTTCCTTTTTACGTATGTGTAATATTCGTGAGTTATAAAGAGATACGACAGTATGTACGTACAACAAAATAATTTAAAAAAACATTTCAACCAATTAATAATAATTTGTTATCATTCTTCTAGGGTCTCAAGAAAGTGGGAGCCCTGTGCTACTAACTGTAACTGACTGAAAAAAGCAATTACTAATATGAAAATTAAACTAATTGGGGGTGGGGTGTATTTTTATTATTTGAGTCATATTACCTTACATCGATGACAAAGTAAAAAAATAGACTGACAAAAATTAACAATTCGGTTAACAGAATAAAACAGGTGATCACTATACCGCTTTTCCGGTTAAACTACGTAACTGCGAAAAGGAGGAAGACATGAAAGGTTCAGAAGTGCTTCAAAATTTTAAGACATTGGCAGAAACATCGATTGGATAGTAGTGGTAAACTTTAATTCATACCGAATTCATTAAAATATTACTGTTATTATTGTTGGCATGATAATATAAATGTTCTTTTAAAATTCTACTATTTCAGATTTTGGCTTCTCCTGTGTAAATTACGTGTTCTATATTCGCGTCATTGTGACACGGGATTGGCGATACTTCCTCATTTATTCCGAGTTTTGAATTTACAAATTTGGGATATTTTAAAATTTTGAATATGTTTATGGTTCAAAACTATATGGCAGAGTTGTTACATTTCGAAGAATCGTCATTCTACAAAATAAGAGATACAGACGGAAGAAAGCAAAAGTTTACCTAACTCAAGACAATTCAGAACATGAATTAATTTTATTCTCATTGTTTGTGAAATAAATGTAGTGTATGTATTCTATTCACACTGCACCTCGTGCAGTATCACATCGATACTCACATAACCCATACATTTAGGCCTAAAATAAGACATTGGCACTAAGATTTCACAAAGGCAGGGTTACATGGAAAATGTCCCCGTATCCATCAACTAATTAAATTACTTCCTCATCCTTTACCAGACCTTGGGTTGCCTCCGAACTCACGACACGAGAAGTCGTTTTAATTCATACGTCCATCGAGAATATAGGCGAGTGAGATAGCGCGATTCATAAATCGAAGAATGTTACTCTCTCCATAGAAAGTTCACAATGGGCCGAAATATTGATCTCCCTTCCATCTATCAGATATGCAAATAATTAATACGACCAGTGAAGGGGAAGAGCAGTGGAAAAATTACGTAATTGTAGTAGACGGTATCAGAATACCGCATACAAAAAAGGGTTTATTTGGTCACGGAAATACGAAACTTACCTACAATTGATGAGTGTTACACGCATGTTGATAGAATTGTGTGCTTTTCGTGAAACTTGCCAACAGCCTTGACAGAAGCGCGAAAATACATAATTTTTTAAACAAGGTTATGATACACATGTACTTAATCCATTTAAACGACAAAACAAGGATAATGTAAGGACAACTATCAAAAGTAGAAGGGATCTTGATTTCCACAAAATGACGTTTTTGAGATCTCCATTCATTCATTCATTCATTCATTCATTCAGTTTTGAAATATCTAAGATTCCAATGTAATAAAAGATGAGGTTTTTTATACCGTATAAAAATAAGATAACTATCAAATGACTCCCAAGATAATCTAAAACGTATTCGAAGGAATCTCTGTCCATTATTCGATTCCTAGTTCCATTATTCGGTTCTATGAAGATAAATTAAGACATTTTAATATAATTTGACATAAATAATTAAGTTATATTGCAAAATAAAACCATAATCAGAATTGAAGAATGACCATAAGTAGTAATTATTATTCTGAAGTGGTTTGAAAATGATTTAGGAAAATTATTAAAAGGAAATTTTAATAATGATATGTGAAGAAATGTTATCTAGGAACAATGTGTAATACTAATAGGTCACCAGAACTTTGATAAACAAGCAAGCTTGAGACTTTTTATTGGGGGCAATGGGCTTTGACGTAAGTGGATTTCCTCATGGGTACAAAATAAACCAGAAAAATATATATTCTAATAAATACATACATACAAATTATTTGTATTAAATAATGCCACGTGTAATGTGTTTAATATCGATATCTTTTATATTTATTACTTTCGTTTTTATAATTTATATAAATATTTTCAACCCGCTGCGGGACAATGAGTTACATTCTTCAATTGGATTACATTTCACAATATGACTTAGATATTTATATAAGCTTCTTACAATTAAGTCACTGCCTTAGTGACCAACCATATATCATCACATTAGATACAGCGACTCACCGGATGATGCGGCGAGCACGGCTGCTACAGCTGCGAGAGCGAGGGTCGCAGCGGCAGCTACTAGGAGAGCCAATAGCAACGGTGGAGGCGAAGGCCGCAGCTCCCAGCGGCGTCGGCAACCCAGACCCAGCAACCCACGGCCGCCACTGCGCGACCACCTGCAACACGTACATAGTGGTAACACACTGATGAAAAAGAAGTGTACAACATTACGACGAAGTGTGTCCCTGGATTTGACGAAGTGTGCTCCAAGCGTGTCTGGAATATGTCTGGAGTTTACAAAACTAGGAGCACATCCCTGGTCAATGGCCCACGGAGTGTTTCCCAAGTACGTAAGTAAAAAAGATGTGTCCCCTAAGCGATCATTCAATACTTCTCTGGTGTTCCCCGAGTGTTCCAGACTAGCGTGAACGGGTGTACTAGCGGAACTTTATCTCAAGGATAAAGAGGACTTCTCGAACATCCGCCCATTCCCAGACAAGTGTTCCCGCTCACGCAAGATGCCCAAGGATCACTCGAGGCACACCGTTGTTAGACATTTACTTTGTTCAATCGGGGAGCATTCTTTGAGGATCAGATTTCTGCTATGCCACTAACGGCCTTTCCTATAAGTACCACCATTTAACTATCTTCCCAAAGAGACATTTCCGGAACAGAAAATTGTGCTGTAGCATCGGGCAGTCGCTGTCGAGTTTCCAGTTGCGCAACTAGCAGTCCTGAACTATAGTAGTCGCCACGCATGATGGAATGTGGCTTCGAATGTGCAGTAGACACAAGGGAAACACGTGGTCGTGTACAGCTAACAGAGTAATTTCTCTCCTGGGCGTCATAGAAAGCCGAAGAAAAAAATTTCTTTTATTGTATTAATTGTAAATCGGAAATGTAGAGTGCTATTGAAGCTTATCTACATGGGGATATAGGATGTTGGAGGTGGGAGATGGGTTATATGGCTATTGTTAGTAGGCGAGTCAGTTAGCTGTGTTAACCAACAACAGAGGGGTTAGTGGGAGTCGTTAGTAATAGTAAGAGCTAGTGATACCAGGAGTAGTGGATTGGAAGGAAGGAAGGTTGTCTTTTCAGTTGTCATAGCTATATAAACTGGGACATTGAAGTGAAGAGCTCACTTTTTTGTTTGTCCCCGCTAGGAATTGAACCCGGAGTGACACTGTAGCGAGCAAACAAACTAACCCCTGAGAACAGACTGGGTAGCCGACGATTTAGTAATGGATACTATTGAGTTTATAATGCACCATTGAGCTTTCATGGACATTATCTTTTTCTACAGTGATATTATGATTAACAATTATTGTTCCACTGCGCCTTAACTATTTGGAAACAGAGTAAAAGGTAGGTTTTGTGTATATAAGTCATGGACTTAAGTGTTCCGAATGAAACTATTTCGAGAGAGAATCGGAAGCAGGTTAGTCGTTCCTGAACGTGACCAAAGTGCAGACAGCCATGAGATCTGTTGTTAGTGATAGGAAACTTCTCAGCGACGCAAACTTACGTTAGTCTTTGTCTGCGCGGCCAGATGCCATTAACGGTCGTGGCGACAATAATAATCATTTGATTCAAAGCCTGGCTCATAGTGGCATTGACCGGTAGTTAGTGCATGTAACTCACCCCGTCAATGTCGTTTTCGGCACGGTCTTCGCTGCCGCTACTGCCTTCGCTTCGCGTGCATTGTTGTTGTGGACGGTGGCACCCGCGGCGGCGGCGAGGGCGAGGGCGCCAGTGGCAGCAGTGGTTGCGGCGGGAGCGGGAGGGACGTCGAGCGCGCGACAGCTCACGGAGAAGACGCGCTGTAGCTGTAGGTGCGGTCGGTGGAGATGTTGCTGTTGTTGGCGGCGTGAGTTCTTGAGACTGCGGCGGTCGGCGGCGGGGGCGCGCTGATTGTTGGGTAGCGAAACGCCCCCGCCGCCGCCGCCCCCACTCACAGCCAGAGCGTGAGCTATCGCCGCAGCCGCCTCAGCGTCTGGCTGGAAGCTCGGATTATCCATCTGCGGAGAAGGGAAGAGGTAATTATTAATAAAAAAAGGGATTGATACGAGTGGAAAACGTTCTTTCAAAAACATGTTCTTTAACCACCTTTCATCCATATCTTCCGTCTACCGTGAGGAATGTAGGGCCTACTCGTATCATATAATCATGATTGGTGCGTGTTTCGAGTTTGTACCAATTTGCATTGAAGTAAAGGAGTTCTTTCTTACTACACGGATACTTCCCATACGAATAGATCTCTTACTTGCTTATTTTAGATTCAGAGGACAAACTATCAAAGAACCTTACGTTATGCATCACGTCGAACGATTTACTGTATTGTCAATCCGGTAAAGCAAAGTATATTTAAAATCATTTTCACAAAGACTATTTCATTGCATCAGTTATCCTTGGATGATACAGTATTTTGATGAGAAAATATCCAGTTATGCTTTTCTGATAGCAGTACGTTTAGGAGCGAAAATACTGCCACTGTCTGTAATGATTTATTAAAGAAATGACTTTGATTATTAAATAATTCTGAAATATTACTTTTAAAAAAATTAAATTAACTACCTAAATATCTGATTTGATGTAAGAATAAATGAAAAATTTCTTGCTAGTGCATCATATGAAAAACAACCCTAAGTACTTGTAACAAATTGTTCACAACAAATGCAGAGTTTAGCCATCGTAAAGAAGAAACTAAACAAGGGAATAAAGAAACGTGAAATACAAGTACGTAAACACAGAGTCCTCGTTCGTTCGGACAGAATAGCGGCTAGCAAGTCTCAAAATGACCCGCTGTCACACGTAAGTAGCATCCAAAGAGAAATGACCTCCCAAACACGAAACGCTTCAGCGCGTTTTCATGAATAACGAACTGCTGTCGGACCAAGCTCGCGACAGAAGAGGAGTGCAATGTATGCACACAGACCCCGTAGGAAGACTATGGACATCTCTAATTCATTACGAATTACTCACTGCTAATGGTAAACAATATATAAACTATTGACGTAACATTACAAAATAATTTACGTAATGGTAATATAAATTAAGAAGAATTTGCTTTTACAGTCCCAATTATAAATAATGGATGGACACAAATTGAACTAAACTTTAACGACTTACAATTGGAAATTAAGTCAAGACGAATATTTAATCAGAATAATTCTTTGTAACTGGTCACAGTAAAGCTATGTGGATACCCTACCTGGTCAATTAAATTTATATACTCAAATGCTCTGGATTGTTTTGCGAACACACAAGTTTCTGTACTTTGAAAGTACGTACAATGAATTTAGCAGTCTCAAAATGAATACAAAGATAAAGGAAGCAAATTACTGAATATATAACAATAAAAAGTGTGTCAAAAAAGAAGTAATATATACATCATTTCTTGAGAAATCTTTAATAAAAATATATTTCCTATTAAATTATTGTAAGTTAAAAATGATGTTGCTACAAGCAAAAGATTTGCCCACAATTTACACACAACGCTTTTTTTTACAATTTTTACTTCTCGGTGAGTCGTATTAATTAAGTAATAAGAGTTCGTTAAACAGTTAATGTAAACATGTAAAGAATCATCTTAATATATTCTTATATTGTTTGTAATATAAGTGAAAGATCAAAATTTCCAGGAATAACCCATCGTTTAATTTGTATTCCTCAGCCAGTAATGTAAATAGCTAGATAAGAAAGTAGTTGACTTAAGTAAATTTGGGGAAATATTTCATCTATTTGTAATACGATGACGAACTATAAATTGCTAGCTGAAGCCGAGCTAGTTATTTTACAAAAAAATAGTTAATAGATTAGAAAAAGTACTTCACAGACAACGGGACCGAAATATTGTGACGTTCCAGTCCAAACGACTGTTCACCACAACCAGCAATCCGGATGAATGCACACTCATGAGGTGCGGAAGCGGAGGGAGAAGTTAGGGTGTTCATAATAACGCTCAGTTAGCTACAGAATTTACAGTATCTACTAGGTTTGGGTGTCCTTGAGTCCATGTATCCACCGCATACCACGAAGACGAATACGCCTAGAGCAGTCTGTGGCTTAGAGCTTCGAAGTTCGGCATACAGTTCTATAGAAGGGGTTCTTCAATCCACCCCGCGATTTTTCGAAATCCAATTTAGATCTTTTTACTTTTCAATTACACTGTGTAAGGAAAACGTTGTAAGCGGTCAAAAATATTTTTTGAGATCTCTTCGGATATTTGCGAATTGGCTCCAGGAGAGTATTTTCAAATTTTGGCGATGAGGTCCAATGTGTGTGTATAAAGCTTCGAAGCCAAACTTGAGATTTGACTTTAAATGCGCTGAGTATTGAAACCTACTTCTGTCTTCATTTACACACCGTGCTCCACTTCGAGTTTCTTAAAATTCAAAATTTTGAAAATATGCATAGAAGCATTTTGACGGGTCAGTTAATTTTGCGTACAGATTGCTAAACCATATTCCTGTACGTCGCACCGTTTTCGATATACAGCGAAAATTTATTACGCAAAAAGGGAGTAATCTTGGAGGCGCTTTTTTTCTGTAATCTGCCTATATGACTATTGCAAAGAGTTTAATGAGTAAGGTAACTCATGCAATCCTAACTTGAATGTGTAATTATGATGTTTAGGAATTATTAGTGTGGTGATAAATACTTTGAAACAGACTGATCTTTTAAAGGTCATCTTATTTTGTGGGCAATAATATATTGTGATTTCTTTTTGGAATGTTTTTGTTCTAAAATTTTTAGTGTTATGTAGGTTGTTTAGTGCGATGAGTTTCCGTTATGAATTATAAATGGACAGTTGAGTGGGGTTCACTCCAGATTTTTTAAATATAAGTTTTGGGCTTTTCTAAGTGACAGTCACTGAGCGCAAAACAACACACACGAAAGCCTCAGGTGTTCTTAAAGTACGTCACACACAATTGTTTTCGAAATGCGGTTTAGATTTTTTCTTACATCAACGACGACTTTGAAGGAATATTTGAACAAATATCAATTATTTCACGCTAGCAATGCAACGGGTACAAACAATATCAGCTAGTTTTTGATATTTAGGAAGTTGAATGGGTAAAAAAAATACATTAAAAATCATCGGGTTAAAAAGTGTCATACTAATCACATATTAAGCATGTCAGCGATCGAATTCTTCTCGAAGGTCAAGATATGAAAAATTACACGAGAATCTCAGAAGGAAAAAGTAAATAAATTTGTTAAGATAAAATACTTTTTCCCTCCCCCACCCTATATCCAAGCACAATGCGGCCCTTCCACATGTTCCGTTGGTTTCCGAGTGACCTATCCTTGTTCTCATTTCCTTCCGTAGTGAGCGTCGGTGTCACAGGCGACGGCACGCCGACCGCGTAGGCGGGGTGGGCGGAAGCGCGTGGGAAGTGCCCCGGCGCCACGTCGACCGCCCCAGGCCGCTTTCCGCTCGCGGTGCAACGGCACCCACCTGAGTGAGCGAACGAGTGAGCAGCGCCATCTTAAACCAAAGCCAATGACTGACAAAGGTAGAAAATCAAAAGTAGAAGGTCGAGTTCGCTTTCCTTAGTCTCGAAATAATGGAATTTAGCAATCAAACTTGAGTGTGTTTACCACCAATCGATATTATCCTTCAACTTGCAATATGTTGAATATAGTCTGTAAACAGTAAAAATATATTTACAATTTTCAGTGGAAATACACTATTCGTGATAGGAATTTGATGAGCTTCCAGTCACTCAATTTGAAATTATGCTTAGAGTTTTTTTTTCTTTTTAGCCATAATGAACTCCTTTCCTGACTTTCTTTTTTGAAATTCTATCGTATGAAAGAGAATTCCACATGGGAATTCCATTCGTAGGGAGTCTGAAGCTATCGCAGAGAGAAGTACCGCTACTCTGTTCCTATTCTTTTCTTTGTAGCGGTATAATGCTCGACGTGTTATCATTAGGTATATGAAGAAAAATATTGTATGGCACAGTAAAGAGACAGTTAACATTTTATTTCTGATAACTATCTGATCTCTTTCTACCTGTTAAGACTTGGACTTTCTCTAGGCTCTTGCTAATTACTCATACTTTTTTTTATTTCAATAGAATAAAGTATGACAGATAAATGAATCCTCAAGTTATGAGTAATAAATTCCGATTTTAAAAATAAAACTTTTTTTTTATAATTTGACAAATATATAGCGTTACCTAGAGAATTTCTACGAATATGCTAATGCAGTCGCGTTTTATCCTTGTACCGTCGGAAACTAGAAACACTAGCAAAAGTAACAAACAATCGTATCGATTTAAGTCAGGCTAAATTACTTTTACGATCTCCCATTAACTGATGGTGCACACAAGTTCGTAAATGATATCCTTAACTAATTTCATGATGTGCGCGCGTGTGAAAGCGTAGTATAGTTTTATATCGCTGACATAAAAGGACTGCACAATTCGCTTTCATGTCGAGTTTTCTCTTTTTTGAAGGTATACATTGAGAGACTATCAATGCAATAGCAATGTTAATTATCTTAATTAATTGCATACGAAATCTTTACAAAGACATTAAACGAGAAATTTTTCAATTCGCAAAATTTATACTTGAAAATCGTGAATAAATTATTATTACAACAAGCATTCATACCGATGAATTAAAGCGTATCTCTTACACTTAGTCACTTTTATGAGGAAGTTTTAAAAACCCTTCCGACACGGATTAAGCATGCGAAGGAAGGCGATACAGAAAGAAAAAAGAATTGCTGATTCACATCTTTCCTCTCGATTTTTTTCACTCATTTCCTTGTATGTTTCAGGCGTAACAGGTAATAATAAAGAGGTACACTTTTTGGTTAACGAGATAAATACATAATCACTTACGTTTTTTTTAATTGACGATTTATTTTTATTGCATTTCACAGCAACAGAACGTTTTGATTCGTGATTTGAGTCCTCGTAAGGTGTAAGCAAATTGTAAGAAAAAATATAAGCCTAACAGTTATCAGAAAACTCCGTGTTTTATTTTCATAAAAAATACTTTTCTATTTTTGTTCACATTCTAAAAGTTATAACACTCCCCCACTAGTCGTAAAAAAGTTAAGTCTTTAGTAAGTTTTTTTCTTTCCTTAGAAGATATTTCGAGCAAAGCAGTTGTATTGAGCAAGTCGCCGTTCGTGAATGACGTCACCTAGCGTTCGTAGAGGGCGCTGGCTGCGTGCGTGTACTCGGACGCCAGCAGTAATAGCGTCGCGCGCGATTGATGGACTTCAATCACTGCAGCTCAGTCCCCGCGTGGTTAACCCCGGATTCCGTGCGAGCTTGTCACGTCCGAATCGCTAAAGCAAAAAACAAAGTATTTCTTTTATAGATCACACTAACCGATCACGATCAACGATAACGAGCACTTCCAGTTCGTTATGCGGATTCGGGAGACGGAGTCAGAGCGACGAGAATCTGGATTTTTACGTTAAATAATCATGAACTGAAATAAGACAAACTCAATAGAGACAAATCCATGTGTCTGACGCTTAATTTAATTACCATTATTGTCATGTACGGTCCAAGGTAACTTCAGTATTTTTTCTCTTAATTTTTCTCTTTTAAATTGAGTGACTTAAATGGACTACAAGTGAATCTCCAGAATATTATAGAGTATTTATTCTGTTTGGCTCAGACCATCTTGTCTGTTCTTCCGCCAAACAATGGATGTGTCATCTGAACAAAAAAAAGCGAATTTACAATGATTAAAATTACTATAATAATTGAAATTAAAGTAAATAAAACTACAAGAATAAAATTACATTCGTGAATCAAAGTTATTTAAACAATTAACACAATCATGAAATAAAACAAAATTAAAGTACTAAATTTAATTTTGTTAATTATATCATAAAAATATTAGATATTTGCAGTTGTAAAAATATTAGATATTTGCCTCTGGTCTTTACACCCCGGTATTCACCTTTAAGAGTCAAGGGAAAAGTAGGGAAGTGGGGTTGAAGGCCTCTGTCAGATATGGCACGTGTGGCAAGTATAACACGACCTCACACTGCAGACAATCCCACTTCTCTCCTACCAAATGTGCACACCAACGACATCCGTCAAAGATCCGAAACACCCGAAAAACCCTAACAACACTCGCAATACAAAAACATACACAGAAAAAAACTTTATGGTCTTCTTGAATACAGGATGCAAGGTCTTCAGAAGAAACTGATGATCATATTGACGGTAATGAATCAGAGCAACAATCGTAAATACCCTTACTGAAGGGATGTAGCTGCATCCTGTATAAATTAGCAAATAATATAAAAGTAGAAAAAACAATTAAACAATCATGCGAATCTGAAAAAGTTAATTACACTTCGAAACTAAGAAAAACAAACCTTTGGGATAAGAACACTATCAATAAATCATACGGTTCTGACTTTTATGGTTTTATGGTCAATCAATAAAACATACCGTTCTGTTATACATATTCCTCACACCTAATTGCAATGACCTCCTCAACCCCCGATAAAATTCTGACAATGCCACTAACTCGGGATAGTAATTTGTATGTACTTGGATGAACAAATAACTTAATTCTCTTCAACAATTCCATTTCTATTTGTAACTTTTTCATTTTAAGTAAATGGTTCCCAAACAGTAATGCTTATACAGAATATACGAGTAAAACGAAAGAGCCAGAATCTACACCATAGATTCTTCGAATCAGACTCCACTTTAAATGAAATTTAGAGATATTGAGGTAAGGTCAGAGAACTTCAACCAATATTTAAAATTAATTTTTACTAACTGTACTTCAATATTTATAATTGAGAAAAATATCATGTTTGAGAAAACCTGAAATTAATTGTTTACTTAATTTGATTGACTCAACACTGTTTAATTAATTTAAAATACTTGTATCCTTGGAATATTTTCAAAGAAATTATTACAATTTACTATTCAATAATATCAATCGTGCTGCACGATTACAACCAGTGTTATATTGTAGATCATTATATTATTAGAACGTGTAATTTATTTGTTCCTTAAGTAGTTTTATATTATTTATAACTCGAGAATTAAACTTTTGTGTTATTAGTTCATATTTGAGACAAACGTTTTCTACATTTATTTAATACCTTTTCACATATATAAAAAACTTAAGAGAATCGCAAATTATGTGAAATTACTTTCGACAATACACATCACTTGTAGGTAATGAGATTTGACTTCTTTACTTCACTGTATAAATATAAGAAATTATAGGAATATTTATAAGTAATTTTTGATTCTAATTATACCAATTCTATACGATATCTTGCAATTATATTCAAATTCTGTTAAAAATTATATTTTATCACAGTATTACGCAAACGTTTTTTACAGAAACTCTAATATCTTTTACATTGCCTATGAAGACCTTGCGAGACAACAAATCTCGAGATGTCGTTTAAATATAGAGAATGGTAAAGTTTATTGAAGTCAAGAATGTACAGAATATTTTTGTTATAGAAGTCCAAAATGTGTATAATAAAAAAATACAAAATATTTCTTTAATAGCGGTGTAATTAAACATTTTATCTCGTTACGATTTACCCGCCGTACGATGTCTTCCAAATATGGGAGCCGTTTCAAATAGACCTACGATTGGTCGAACGAAACTTCNAAACTTCCCCTGTCGAAGGGGAAGCAGGAGGAGAGAGGTGTTGCAAACTTAACAGATCCAAAACTGGTCAGAGCGTGGGACTTAGAAAAATAAATGGGCCCTTTTTTGTTATCAGTACACACCTGGCGAAGTCTTAAACTCGCGACGAAAGGTTGTGTGACGTTCAATGAAAAGCAAATTCTGTATATGAAGGGACGAATTGGATGTTAATTTGTAATATAAAACCATGGCACTACAATTCACGATTTCTCTCCGAACATGTGGAATTAATTGCAGATTAATTCCAAATATCACGTAAACATTCATTTTTAATGGTTTCTGCTTTTTTCAAAGAGAATACTACAGACTACTTGGAATTGAGCAGTTGTGCAGAAAATGTCATTAATGTAATAAAAATTCAACGTATGCCTCAATCAAAATTTTGAAATGTTAACTCGTTTTTTGGAGAACGACATGGCAAGACCTTGCCTATTGGTTATTACTGACTTAAAAATCTCAAGATTGTAGTTCAATTAGGCACAATATTTTTCAACACCGGCATAGGAGAAATTTTCAATGTAATTTTAAAAATTCTCCAGACAGAACTCTAAAATCTGAAATGAAAAACTTAGTACAATGGAATGAGAATTATTATGAAGCGTGAATTTATTATCTTTTCTTTACAAAAACTGTTTTATTTTTAGGATAATGCAGTTCCTCTAGTGGTCACGCGATTTCTAAATCCGAGCCACAGTCTGCGTGTTAGAAAATGAGTATTCTGACATGAGCGAGGATCATTAAAGTATGAAATTAGTTTTCATTCAACTTTCGTCCTCGGAGCGTGTTATGTGGTGTATATTTATGTTATAGAAAACGTATCTATCAGCCAGTTCTTAAATTCTGATTTTGCAAGATTCTGGTTTTTCTGGGGGCACGTCGTCTAATCAATGTTTGACGATTGCAGACACCTCTTAAGTCATGTTTCACCGTACGTGAAGAGATTTCGTCAAATACTTTATTATAAAAATTTAATAGATATTTTATTGACATAATATACAAGAGAATATCCTCGAACCCATAATTCAACACAGAACTTCGAATGAATCTCTCCTTCGTTGGGTAAAACAGTTAGATAAATTGTCGAGGGCGATTTGGCGGTTCAGGAGGTTTGTAAGAAGTACGTAGAAAATGTACATAGCTTCCGTTATTCCGAGATCAGAGTTCAGGAACAATGAGTCGTAAAGTATACAAATAAAGCAAGAACCATGAAGTTTCAAGGAACAGTACTTTGTTGGAAGAGTACAAAGACCCTCAGAGATTTCCTAAAAAAGAACGTTTTTTACAGTAATTATACGCAAAATATTCAAATAGAAACAAAAATTGTGGGAAGAAAATATTCCTGCACAACTGTACTCGCTTTCTAGTATCTCAAAAAATATCGTATTGGTACTAATTGATCAGTGTTTCAGTCACATTACTTTCTCGTCTGCCCTATGTAATTTATTCTTTCTTTCTATCGCTTGGAACCCAAGACCGCTCCTCCTCTTTCAGTCTTTCAATTCTTCGACAATCCGCCCCTTCTCAACCTCTTGATTCATTAACAGATTCCCCTTTATTTTGATCGAGGTAACACGAAAATTCAAACGTGATTTCAAGAGACTCCTGTTTTCTTCTCACAGCGTCACCCCTGGCAGTCTTCAACTACCAGCTCGCCGATTTCCATTCCATTAATTCGTGGAAAACGCACTTCAATCGAGGTGCACACACCCCACGCTGAGAAAGTCAGTCATAGAGTCCTGGAGACGGATGTAGAAACGCATTCTCATGCAGTGCTCACACATCAGGTTTGACTTGTGCCCAATGAACACTGAAGTGGAGGTTAAGTTTCATCTATTGTTCAGCTTCAGTTATGCGTTTTATTGTTCTGAACACACCAACGGTCATTCTATTCAGCTACGGCTGTTGGTGTATAATCACTACACATTGGGATTTTGAGCATCCAGATTCATTCCCATAGATCTAGACTTCAATTTGCCGAAAAAGATCAGATTCGAACGTATGCTCACTTACGATTTCACAACTCTTTGCTCTCCACTTTGTGTCACCCTGACAATATCCTACAAAAGCTGTTCGTCAAAATTTTAGAAATCTCGCCGTCTCTACATCAAATGAGATGTTAAAACTATGGCCGAATTTCAAATTTTTACCTACGGCACTATTTATTCAGACAATACTTGCAAGATGCGTTTTCAACGCTTGATGAATGTAGTTAATTTGTTGTTTAAAATACGAAAAAACTGACTTTTCATGTATTAAAATTTGCTATGATTTCCGATTTTAAAAATCTAACTACGTAAAATTTGAAAATAATTATTTTAATTTGATGGCTGTTTCATTACATTCGGCTTACCCCATGAGTAGATGTGATAGCGTAAACTAAAGTTATCATAATTTTTGCGCAGACACGGAAAACTGATAATTCAAAATCTGTACGGCGACTAGCACGTTTCTCGATGTTGCATCTCGTATATACCAAATAATAAATGTACTTTCACGCACGAACTCATTCGGCCTCTTTCGAATTGATTCTTCAACGATCCCGGCCAGCTTCACCAATATCATAATGCTCGTCGAAACTCTCGCGATAAGACAGTACTTTGGAGCCTATGGTTTTCTAAATTGATACCAACCATATGTTCTTGTATACACTCAACCTAACCATGCTGAAATTAGTAATTTTATTTCTCATTTTAGGAGTAATTTCGTTTTCCGTTCGTGAGCAAAATACCATTGTATGTACTCAGATACGAGTATTGGAAAACTAAGACACAAAAAGAATTACAACAGAAACCAACCCCAAAAAGAGCACACGCTTGTCAGGTGATGAGGACAGCTGTGTTAGAGAACTTTCCAAATCAAATAATAATAAATTTATTGTCAAAAAAGCAGTACAAACTGCGTATGACCACGTGAAGGACAATAAACTAACTTTCTCTCCGGAAGCAAGCAAGGGACCATTCCATCAATTTCGATCAAGGTCCCTAAGGCAGAGGCGGATTCAAACATTTCAGCAAAAATTCCTAGATAACATAAAAAGTTAACTGCGAGTTATAATAATAATAGAATGTCAATATGTTTGTAATTTAACACAAAAAATTTACATGTACAAATTATCAAACTATTGATTATTCTGAGTACAGTGTTTAAAAATCATAAGAATTGAAATAACACTAAATTCACGATTTATTGTTACAATAAACACGACCCTAGACAAAGCCTAGAGAATCTGTGTAAGAAATCCGCCTCATATGCTCTCATACGATGTATCGATGTATAAATCATATCACCCGTTATGAATTCCTTGAAATACCTCGCCATATACGATTAATTTTACTGAGGAAAAACTGAATTAAATGGTTCGAGAATTAATTTATTGCGATTGTTTATTATTATAAGAATTTTTCCTGGCACATGAAACTGGTATGAATGCACGAATAATTGATTTTATATGAACTGTATCTTGTGGAATAAAAAAGGACTTTCTTACAATCAGAATATAGTGGTTACACATATATTGTACAAATAGATTAATTATGTTACGTTGAAAGAAAATGGGAGACGGGACCGGGGTTCGAACCCGGGAGCGCAGTCGATAAGCGCATGAGTGCGCTGAGCTCAAGGTCCCGGTTTGGCCCCGGTCCCATCATCCATTTTCATTCAACGTAACATTATTAATCTGGCGGTGAGGTTCACCGCAATCTAAGAGATTTCTATGTACAAATAGAGCTGGCGAGATTAGGAACGATGTCCTTTAACATTATTCGAAAGGTCGTTACAACACTATACGCAGGGCAATGAAACCCTGAAAGATTATCGAATAATAACTAAACAAAAAGGATATCCGAGATACTCCTGTATCCTACGGGACTGTGTCGTTGGAGGGTTTCCGCTTCGTTTAGAGAAGAAGGGAAGGGGATAGGGCAGCGGTGCGTCACTCCCAGCTGACGCGTGCTGCCCGCCGCGCGCCGCTGCAACTTCCGGCGTGGAATGGGGGGTAGGAAGGGGGACAGGTGCGCGTGCCCTACCGGTCCTTGGTCCCCCTGCGCCGGAAACGTTCAAGCCGGTAGGCGGAGGAGCCCGTTTCCCGCACCTTTTCCCCTGTACCTAAGAACCCGTTTACTCACCCAATTTTTACCACAAAAAAAATAGTTTTTTTTTGTATTGCACATGTGTACGTGAAACGTATAAGGAAAGTACTTTTATGGTTAAGAAATGTCTGCACATCACCAAATTATCATTTTATCATACATAATATTTGTTTCATTTAGTTAAATCCCACGGGTTTAGCTAGTACACATTAGGTATCGTACCTGCGATCTATCGTATACGATATCCATATGCAAGTTACTTCTGCGCATACTCAGAAGTTAGTAACTTCTAGTGCAGTACTTTACACCACTCTGTTCGCGTATGATGGTAATGATACGCTAGTGAGAGATCATGGCGGATTCGGGTCTGGATTAGAGGTTATGTTGATATCTGAGAGGATATACGAGAGATTTAATGGTAGTATGTGCCGTATGAGAACGTGCTGGTGTATTAACAGAACAGTTTACTTGCGTACAAATTGTTCCACAACAGGTCCCGAAGGTGCCCAAGGGGTTCAAAGAGGTTAGAGCTCCGCAATTTCCTAGCCTTGGCACTAGGAGATTTGACCAGCACCTCGCTCCGGCCAGTTTGACCCCAGGAACCCGTACTCATTTTACAGCAGGTTGAGTAGGCCTGGGAAGTGTGGAGTTGAGGTTTGATGAAAACTCACCACCGGAGATCGAACTCCGGTCATCCAACCAGCAACTCAGCGCTCTACCCACTAAGTCACAATGACTCTTGTTTACATGTGTACGCTTACATAGAAATAGTTTGTTTGGGTTTACAGTATTTGAGTTTTTAGTATGATTTGAGTGGAAGGTACGCTATGCAAAATGTATCTATTACACTAATTCTTTCCATGTGCGTTACGCGGTTAACGTCATCAAGCGGTATCTAGGAAGCGGGTACGTTATACAAATGCTCCAATAATACGCTAATGTCCAAGTATTTGTTAGTTCCTTTTCTGCGTAACCGGATGGAGATAATCACACAAATTAAGTATTACAGCATTAAAAGTATACATTTTACAGTGGTAAATCGCATGGGTTTAGCTAATTAATATAAAATGGGTGAAAAAACCCTAAATATGCTAAAGTGACTTCACAAATTTTGTTATGTGAAAGGTTTCAGACCTTTCTTCCAGACTCTTGGGACCAGACCCTTCTACAAAAGTGATGAAGAATATAAAGTGTTTTTTTTCGATCCAAGGGATCGAGTTCCCTCATATTACTATAAAAAATCTTAAGATAAACCGGACGATTAACACCAACAGGTAGAGTATTCTCTGAGAGAATAAGTTAAACTGTCTTCAATTACATGACAAAAAAGCCTGAAGTAGTGGTCTTTAAAACAATATTTTATTGTATTGCATATCAGATTATGGGTGAGGAAATGTAGAGTGCGATTTCATGTAATGGCAGTTTAAACTGACAATAAGTATAATGTATATCAAATGAGTTCATTAAAATTAACATTTGAGTTGAGTGATCTATTTGTTCTAGGTAAGCTACTTATCGCAATCACATTGTTTTAGTCTGTTTGTATTGACAATTTAATAGGTAGATACTGTTAAAATAAACCAAAATTAAAAATAGTAGCAGTGTGTTTTACTTTCAGTACACATGGGATTTGGCAAAATGTTACCCGACTAATAAAACTAATAGATCATTTATTTATTTGTAACCTGATATTTTTTTAATAAACAAATTTATAATACTTAAAGCTGGAAAATAGGGTATTTTTTAATACCTCTTTAGTATTATAATGAAGTGTTGTATTTTTTGTAATATATGACGGGGTAGTTCAGAACACAATTTTCTATTTTCTCTCACTGAATATGCCTCGCAAGGGCGTATGCAGGCAAGAGTTAGAGCAGCCACCCAATTTTCCATATGGAACATTTAGTAAAAGAAGTATTTGAAAAATTTGCAACTAATCCTTACATACTATTGTTTAAAAATGGATTGTTTTAAATAATTGGTGTTTTTAATGTTAGTATGTACTATCGTATGGTATTCAATTCTCCTTGATGTAGGTTGAATTCAGAAATCCTCTCCACCTCACCTTTCGAGCTGGATACGCCCTCGATGCCACGTATTAATTCTGACAACATATATTTATAACACGAAGTTTTTTGCCCCATAACTGTTGATAAAAATTTGATGTAAAATGTACCATTACTCGCGGGCCGCGAAATAAGTTTGACGGTTGCTAGTTGGACAGCGCTGCTGTAGGGTCTAATGCAAATAACTCGGCGGTGATGGATACTCTTTTTTTTTTTGGTATTAGAATGTCACGAGTTTAGAGGACAAAATACGAAATATATTTCTTTAAAAAAAAAAGCTTTACGTCAAGTGGATTCATTTTCAGAAGTAAGTTTATAGTGTTCATTATTATTTTTTGTTAAACTCATTTTCAACATCCTTGCAACACGAAATTATTTTCCGTCGTGTGCAATAAAATCAAGACATCCAGTTCTAGTGCTTTTAACAATGAACTGCTGTTTTAAAGGATTGTTTTAAATGTCCCACGAGTTAACTGTCTTCAGGGAATGAGAATTCTTCACGGTGACGCACATGCACGAGAAGATTGCGTGCGGCGAAGCAGAGGAGGATTGGAAGCTATAGTTTCACGCATCGATGAGCGTAGTCGAGCGTCCACCGCGCGTCTTCCTACTCAAACGAACTCCCACTTCAAAAATGTTCTGGTATCCTCTGAAATTACACGCACACGCCTTGTAAATTGAAAGACATTATGTAAGTAGTATTGTATAGTTTTGTTGTCGCCAAGGAAACTAAAGAAAACAATTCTGTACTTATAAAGCATGCGAAAAACTTCTTAAAAACTAATTCATTTCATAACTAAATAATTCATTTAAATTCCCCAAACTTCGGAAAAATATAATTGATGGTGAACTTTACATATAAGCGATCTGTAAAAACAGGCATGTAGTGTGGACTTAAATTTATCTGGAAGCCAAGAATATTCTTTGAGCACCCAAGGAGGAAATTCGTAACTACGATTCAATCACTTTTTAAAGTCAAAAACTTTGAGGAGGAGACATCAGCTTCAAACTTCACAGATACAGGTGTGGCACGGGGATAACGAATTGGGCAGTCTTATCTCTTGCTGTATCCGGTCGAGGGTCTGCAGCTGATTAAGTACTTTAAATTAACAATTACTCTCTCAAGGAGCGACTGACTGAAGACCACCTGGGAGGGAATGAGAAAAGCACACACTACCATAAGGCCTGTGGGAAGTCCCACTTTCTTTGTGTGGCAAATTCTCAGTGGAGATGCCTCCGCCACTCCACTGTTTTCGCACGCGCGTGTTGCCTTCGCTGATGGAGTTTACTTTCACAGATTCACACGCAACTTCCTCTGACGCATCCAAAAATCACCAGCGCAACCACAACCACCGTCAATCATTGTCGTCAACATCTGTCAACGTCATCGAGCGTCAATATTAACATCGCTATAATACGGATTTACTTCGCTATTATCACCATCATAGTGGTTCTATCAAGACAAGGTCTCGTCATAAACAGTGGTATAATGTACAAGATCTATTTATAAAAAATGCTACTGAGTTGTCGACAGATGCCATTGCTAACAATACAATCATTGCCACCAACCCCCATCTCCATCAGAAGTCATTACATAATTAAATGTGATCGATTACGTGATTCTTTTCTGAAATTAATTTCTTCCTAAGACACTCTGCACGCTGCACATAGCAATTGCATACAAATAACTTTCGTAGGCCTTTACTGCTTTTCACTTGAACTTTCGTAGGCCTTTACTGCCAGACAAATAAATCGAACAAATACAAATCAATATAAACTTATAAGTACATATAAATATAAAAAAAATTATCATGTTCAATGGCCATATAAATACAACACTCCATTCGTACTCAAAAGATATCTCTCAGACTACTGCGCTCAAAGACCGGACGCGTGCGGCCGACGAGCGCGCTGCGTGTCGGTGCCGCAATAAAACGAATTTCACTCGAGGATGTAGCGGCGCAAGGTTTTAGACGAGTGCGGGAGAGACATCAAGCGAAACATGGATATTCGACGCCTTTTGCTGTGGAAAGAGGCATGCATCTTCTACCGGCAAGAGATTTCAAACGCTTAATGCCCTATTTAAAGTCTATTCATTATTTTCATTGAATTTATTGACCTACATTGAATTTACATGTGTCTCTTCACACAACACGCACGCCACGTGACTCGAATGTCATGAAAACAAACAGAACTGAAATCTTGATAAGAAGTTATACCAACAATTATGTACATTTTTAAAATAATTGTCAAAAATTAAAGAAAAATCAAAAGCTTTGGGAAGTCTATGATAATAACCATTTAAGACTTGAGTATTCGTGTATAATCCTCAGAACAATTGTACCTATAATCTGAATGCACTCAGTTATAGACAGGAGTGCGTGACTTAATATTATATATATTAGTAGTGCGTGACGTAATTCATAAACTATCATCTAGGTAGTGCTGATAGCCTCCGCAAGATGCATTTTTCGGATGACGCTATGTATTTTTTTAATTCTTCTCTGCCACCACGATGCACCTTTTTAGACTTCTCAGAAAATGTTTATGAAATGTCGAATGTCAATGGATAAACATTTTCTAAACGAAATCTAAGAAACTAGAAAAAAATAAAATACTAAGTAATATATGCTTTTATACTCGTTACTGCAAGTACGGCATCAAGCCAATACTTGAGTGACTCATGAGATATTTCACACCATTAAATGCTGTAACAAATTTTCTATCGCATCAAAGAATGCTCTTAGTATAATTTGAGATGGACTACTTTGTGATCTTTAATACACCATTTAAGTAATGACCGCCTTTTCCGGACACGTCAATCTCTTACAGCTGACCTGTTCGCACAGCTTTGTGACCTCACTAATACGGAACATAGGCCATCTGTTCCAAGGACATCTAATATAATTAAATGTCCAAGACGTCGACGGCACCTCGGCACGGTGCCCACGTACAAATTGTTGGTCGCTGTCACGTACAGACATCGCTAGTGAGGCGGAAGAAGCAAGTCTCAAGCAAGTGACCCGCGTGGCGACGATGTCTGACGGGTTGCCTAACCACAATCCCCCGGGGCGGCGTGGCGCGGCGCGGCGCGGCGCCTCGCAACGACACTGAGCTTATACAGCCGCACGCAAAAACAACAAACTTGAGCGCGCCGGAAACGAATTACAAGCGTGCAACTAAGTTATAGCTGATGAGAAGAGTGCGGGCTTGTTGCTCAAGAAACTGTGAAGATCCGGTTCTTGACCTAAGAGGTCAAAGCGCTGAGAACATGACTGATTGAGGAGAACAATGGATTCTTCACGTTCACGTGCTCGTCCAAGCATTCCAGTCTCACTTTCTCCCACAAGAATATAGCATTATACGACAGGACATGCACTAAGTCTATCTGTAAAACTTTATTATTTCAATGCACTAACAAACATTTATAATTTACGTTTTCAGTCAATTGCATCACTCAAGAAACCTTGGCATATGTCTGATCAGAAAAATCCTGAAGCCACGTAACTTGTTTTATTCTCGCTTAATTAAACACTATTTCTCAATATATAAAAGTACCGTGAGTTCTCAGATTGTAAAAATAAATAATGAATTAATTTTCAGGCCTACTTGAGTTTCTGAACCTCCAGAAATGCGTACTAAAATATCTTTGATGTACGTAAAAAAATGTACATGAAAAATGCGCTACGACTTTCCATGTTCAAGTTTCCTTTGAAATAATAATAATGCTAATATTCAATTATTTTTATAGTACAATTTAAGCTTATACTTGTTTTAAGCACCTTAAACAAGTACAAAGTTTGGACGACAATTCTTGAAGCTCAGTCGTTAATAGAATTTTAACATGTCCAATGTACCTTCATAAGGGTCACACAGAACGAAAGATTATTACTTTCGCCAACGCTTTATCATAGTCCAACCCGCATGTAAATTCTCCTAAAAGCCATGAACATTCTCAGACTCACCCTTTTAGTAGACTCATCCGTAAAATTTTATTTAATACTTAAGCACAATTATACACATTTTGAGTCTTCAATTCTTTAAACATTGAATTCAATGTACACAACTTCCTGATTGCAAATTTTTTCGAAACGTCGGCGGGTAATTCTAAGGAACTGGTACCATTGAAGGACACGTTGACTTAACCTGACTTGCAAAAACATGTAGTCGGTACTACATTTTACAATTTACTTTCTATTTCAATTATATAATTTAAAACAAATAGTTTAATACAACGTAGAAAATTTGATTTTTTTACGTGACTATCATAAAAAGTCTGTTTCCGCAGCTAACCCTAGTTACTTTTTGTAACTCAAATCTTTGTGGCTTAGATTTCAACGACTTGAAATGTAATTTAAGTTCGCCTGTATCATAGGGCTAAATCCGAAATTATGAATCAGTTTTGCTCTTCCGCTTCTCCGTCGTATTACATTTATTAAGGTTCCAGCATAATCGAATAGAAATCCTTCGAAATAAAATATCTTTTCAATATATTACGACTACGTGTGTCCCAGCTAAAATCAGTCAAGAACATTTCTCACTTCTTAAAAAAATTAATAATAATAAACTTCCCTTAAGAGTTCGAATCCCGCGTTCGGTACTCATGTATGATTTCATTAATTATTTCTACCTGAAGATTCTAGTCTTAATTGGTTATGTTTGCAATGACTTGTTGAAAAAAAATACTAACATCAAATTTAAATCTAAAGTGTTGTAATTTGTAATTTTACATACATCATATTTTTGTGACAATATTAACTTTACCATCACTTTTCAATAACAGAGCAATTTTGGCACACATTATGCAATAATTTTATTCTATGTTCAGATCAGAGAATTATACATTAGAGTAAAACTTTCATTAACCGTCACTCTTATCAGTCAGTATAGTGAAAGTAAAATAACAACATCAGAGCAGACAAATACAAATTTTTAAGTAATTTGGCGAAGCGTCTTCATAAAGGTAAGTTACTATTCTCGCTCGCAGCTGGGTGGATGTTGCATTGATATTTAATACAATTTTTAAAAAAAATTTATGTCTATACAAAAATTAGTCAATAATTGTTATTTATAGGTTAAGGTATTTTTCTAAATGTTCTTCTGTCATCTATCAATTCGCTTAACCGTCGCGTCCTTGGTCTAGGCGGTGACTGTTTATCGAAGTTTCACAGAAGCCGAGAACAAAATAATCCTTGTTTTCCTGGATACACATGATGAAACCAGATACTTTTCATCCCTGAATGAATTCTAATGATTACGGTTTACTATATATCTGTATAAAACTATTGAATAACAACTCATTAAATCCCATAATTTTGTTGATTACACAATCCTTCATTATATTTGATTTTTATCATAGCTATGTATATAATAGAACAACAGTTCATTTAACAATTGCCAATTATCTCTACTAATTCAAAAATCCAATGAGACTGGAGTCAAAGTAAAATGAACTTCAGAAATACACGTAACCTTTGTCAAGAGTGACTAAATAAATGTTTCTGTGATCGATGACTACAGAAATGTCAACCACTCAAACCTCTTACCTCCATCACGTCCACGTTTTCCTCCCTCCACCCTCCGACCAACTTATCCGCTCCATCCCCTCCACCCAAAGACTTGAACGCCGGGAGCTGCAGGTTGGTCGTCGGCGTCGCGTCGCCTCGCCGTAGCTCTCGTCAAACACCGCGCACTTGTCGAAGCGTCGTCGTCGCGAACTACGCGCACTACGGACGGATTTCACGCGACCGATTCTCCGCGCCGCATACAACAGTAGCTGAAGGCACACGTTACTACGGGCCCCACACCACATGCGCGCCAAGAGAGCACAGACACGGGTTCAGCCTAGACGAGTGCGAGCAACAGACTGAGCGCAAACGGCAAGCGATGGGAACGACATCACGGTAGCCCACGCGCGGGAGAGGAGGAGGGGGTGTTGGGAATGCCTCAACAGCTAGCGGAGCCACACGCGGCGAGCGTACTGTTATACGAAGCGTCAGCCCTGGTATGACAAACTAATTGGTTTACCTTTCTGATTAAGCGCGATACAACCTGACAGTTGAGAACGACAAATTTTCATGGAGAAGCAAACGACTGTAAGACAATACATCAACTTAGTCAGTCTTACTCGGGCAAGTTAACAGTTAACATTCACACAACCATGAATATTAAAATCCTACCGTAATTACATATTAAATTCAGTTTGTTACCTTTTCAAAAATAACTTTGTACCATTACAATACTAGGTCTCATTGTCAGCAATTATGTTCTCCATTGTCCATGTTGTTTAATCTCCATTAAGCATTCCTTAATTCTAGAAACGTAAGTGGACCCCCTCTGCATATCTGACTGCTTGTATACGTTGGAAAAAGAATATCTTACAAGATTTGTCAATACGTATTATATTCTCGCTACAATGTTTAAGAGGAATGGACAACTTAAAAGGATCGATCAACAGAGATTCACACAAAATTCTCCATCTATCTATAGAGGACTTGACGAAACTCACCAAAATAAGGATAGAGCTCGTATACATTTCGAAGTCAATGATCGCAACCATGTTTTCGTACTGTCACCAAATCGATAATTTTAAATTTAAGATATTATCCAGACAAATATCAAAGCTGACCATCACAAAGTTCTTAGTCACTCAAACTACGTAACAATTTTTATACTGTTTATGATACACCCATAGAAACTCCACGAAATCGCAAATCTATCACATTTGAATACGAAGTACAACACCGCTTGGACGATTTACCAAGAGATAGAGGCGCCACATCAGATCTGACGCTCACCTGGAACAGTGGGAACAGTCTCAACATCAGTGAAAATTGACTTAACATTTTGATTTCAAATTATGATTTATCTATATAGTACTTTTACGAAACATTTAAACATTTGCTGGGACCGCTAAAAATCTTACTTCGAAAATAATTTTTATGTTGAGCCAATTTTATGACGAAAAAATGGTGTAGCGACGAGAATTTAACAATAATAATGTTACATCCTAAAACACTCAGTAATTTCCTTTGTTCCCGTACTTAGAATTATCCTGAAAATGACATCAGAGCAGCTGGGGAGAAGTAAATGGTGAAGTCTTAGTAAACGATGGGAGTCGGAGCGACAATCATGACCTCGGATTACAACCAGTGATAATTACAGTGGAAGCTATGTAATGAGAATAATGGTATCCTTTGCCGTGGGAGTGATTGCATAGACTAGGCAGATCTACGCAGTTGATGAGTTCACCTAGCTTCAGCGGGAGTAAGTTCAATGTTTGTATCGAAAATCGCTACATTATCGATTTTGAGTACAAGGGTTGCCCGAAGTGTATTCGACTATGACATTAATAGTCATGACAACTGGAATTGTATACGGCGCAGTTTTTAAAAAAACACATCACTTTTATTGCGCATAACGCATTTGAAAGATTAAGTTGTCTAGTGATGATGAAAAACAGAAGGAAAACATATGGCCGTCCAAACCGGTATGTTGCTAAATATTCAAATTAGAACGATACGTTAAAAGATAAAATCTATAGTTATTTACGAACGCCTTGTGATACTGCAACATACGGTAACGCCCAGCTTGTACTGCAACATACGGTAACATACAACAGAGCACCGGCGGCGTTAGTAGTTTGCCAGCGATGGGTGTATCTATGCGGACGTCGCGAATTCATTCCCACGTGTTTTCTCACTGCATAAAATGCCAATTGTTAATTTCTCTTCTCCATATTATCTTTGTAACATAGTTTACTGAATTTACTTCTAATAATGAAAGTAGGTAGATTTTTTTTCTTCATTTTACGCCAGTTCAATTTTTAAGACGGCAATAGGGAATAGCGGAAAAACCTACCTACCGGTACGTTCTAGTTTTTCTTCTCATTGATAAACTATTTATTTCTGTTTAACAATTGAGAACAACTCACCGAATAAGAGACTCACTCTCTTAAACGCAATTATAAAGATTAATTGGAGTTTTTCTTGAAAACTGTATATTTTCTTTACCAGGTAGTAACTGAACTATTTTAAAAAAACCCTCTTGATATGGAATAAGATACTCATTTTGATTGGTACAACAAATATTATATTAATTTTGGTCGCTCCATCAAATTTTATCACAACGTATTACTTCATATCCTGGGCTCTGTGTATACTCGGGGGGAAAGTGCCGAGGAACCGCAGCGCACCGCCGCCCTACAAGGAACACCTGCCGCTCCGTGCCGCGCGGTGCCGCCCCCGCAGCATTGCGTTCGGGCGGAAACCGCTCGTCGAACTCCCTCTCTACCCCTCCCACGCAACCTGCCCGCAGCACTTCCATGGAACGCTTATCATGTTTTGCGTTTCTCTTCCTTCATCTGTCTGTTTGCAGAAGCGCGTGCTGCCATGTTGGTATTTCAGTTATGCCTTTCGTTTAAGATTTTCATTTTTTTGTCCTGCTTTGTCTCGATGGAAGAATTAGTAAATGGGATCTTATTAACAAGAAGTGTTACCATAAAAGTGTTTTTTTTTCAGGACAGTTGATCTAATTTTAAAATGGTGAATCTTCCTCGCGTACACTTCCTGTATAAATTCGATTCATATGTCATAGCCAGCTATATTTTATGTTTTACTCTTTTTCTTTAATAGCAAATATTTATATTGTATACACTTATTGAATACACGTATAGATTACTATAAGTCACTAAAATTTGACAATAATTAGAATAAAGATATTGTTAAATGACAATTTCCCTTTCGTCCAGTGCATTAGACACGGTTCGCGGAACTCTAAAATGAAGTGCAATTTGCGTGCATCTTATTCCAACCCGTATGCTTTGCTTTCATTAAACATATCACGTCATCGTGTTCTGTCATTCTCTTTTATCTTAAATCTGGAAACAGTAAATCCTCACAACTTTCGCTCGCCTCCTTACATCTCTCCTTCGAATGGATAATGTCCGCCATCCAAAGAAGAAAGACTATAGTTCGTCATTTCAACATCTAATAAAGTCGTCAAAATATAAAGCTTAATTGGGCCCAGATTCGCATCAACAGTTTGCGTAATGAAATGGAATTTTCAATAAGCAACAGAAATAAACTAGTAATAACAGTTCAGGTATTTTTATAAATAATAGAGCTGTTTAAGTTTTTTTGTGAAGCACTATTTCGCCTGTATACATTTGTACTTATCTTCATATAAATTGGATTTATACTTACTCCTTAGTATTAAGAAACGACTAATATGTTAATTAACCCAAACTATTTTTACATTAATACGTTACGCTCGCCCTTCAACACTAACTGGACACACGATTTTCATTGTTGGCAAGGGAAGGTGAACTACAATTTCATGTTTCCCCAGTTTCTCAGAAACTATAATATAATGTCGAAGAAGTTAGTTAATATGAAACATGTCACCCTTTTCTTGGAATGTGAATAATAATAATAATAATAAACAAGTTAATTGCATATCTGCTGTGAGAATACAAACGTGTTTTAATTTAGAAAAAGAAAACAACTTCAATTATATAAGATAACTTACTTACACTGTATGCGTAATACATTAAAAAATAACTAAACAAGAAATCTGCTTTTACTTTATGCTGAGCAGAGCAATTCCATATTTAACAAAAGGACATAAAAGGGAATTTCTCCCAAATGAGAAGAAATGTGAAGACGAAGTGTTAACTAGCAGCAGAATATAGAATATTATTCTCTTTCACAAAACAAAGAAGGCCTCATGTTGCACCCCCGGTGAAACTGAGGAAACTGAAAGAAATTTTATTTTACAGGAGAAGATAAAAGCTGATAGAAAAATACTCTGAACCAACATTATAGTCACAGTAATATTCATATTGTTTGCACATTCGTCAAAGGTTTCTACGACTAACCAGTCGAAGTCCCTACCAATGTATGAAACGTTTCTAAACATTCTATCAGAATTTGGCAAGTCGAATAATTAATGGATGGAGAATAGGAGTTGAAAACAACACTATTAATTCTTGATCAGTAGAAGGTTAAGAGAAAAATAAGGAAATAAAACTTATTTTTCAATAGCCAACCTTATTTGCGCCACGAGACACATGAATAAAACATCTACATTTTATCAACAGTCCCTTATTGTGGTATTTGTCCTCCTAGGAGAGATATCCTAAAACTTCTCCAAAAGGAAAAATAAATATCAATTAAATAAACAATTATATTAAGAAACTTCAGACGTTTGGATTCTTAAGAATTCATGACAAATGCCACACGAACATTAAATATATAATCAAATATTGAAACTCTAGTCTGAATAATTTTAAATTGTATAAATTTAAAAATATTTTCAAAACATATCTCACCTTACGGTCTTAATGGAAACTATTGCATCATATTATGAGGAATGCAACATTTGTAAATCCATTAAGACTGAAAGTACAGTTCCATAGCTGTGTTTTTGATGTGTGTCGTACGAGGGAAAGCATTTGGAAATCGGGGTGAGGCATAAACATGAGAAATCTTTGAGAGACAAATGCAGCTTAATACCAGTGTCTCATATTAGCTACTTATCCTAAAACACGTAAGTGAAAAATACCATAATTAATTGGTTTTTACGACTTTTCACAAACGTTTTCCTTATTAAAAATAATTTAAGCTACTGGTACCTAGGATAGGTTGATACTACGAACTACCTCTACCACATACAATGAATACGAGATAAATCCGGATATAATTTCAAGTGCAACAAGATAACATCTTACGATTATTAAATAACTTGATAAACTATTTAATATTATATGATTAAATAATAATAATAACAATTCAGAGTAAAGAATCATTCATTTTCCACATTCAAAATTTGTTTTATTGTATTAGTTTCTGAAAAAAAATTAAGAATAGCTTTTCTTCTATACTGTGAACGTCTGTTCTCAGTCAATGGTTCTGATGGCGAGAACTGCGAACGCCTGAAGAGTAGTAAGCGTTCAGTTGACTCGAGTTTTGCAAACTAATACTTTTTCTTACTCGACTTATTTCAGGCAAGTTTTGCGTCATTGCTGTTATGAAATTCGTTTGAGCAGTGTAAATATGAAAGTCGGCAAAAAAAACTGGGTTCATGTCTATATGTCCGATCTGAACGTCCGCTGCATGCGCCTGAAATCCCTATTGTTACTAACGTACGTAGATATTTACCGACGTTTTAGTGATTTTGGTAATACTTGATTTTCGGCTTAATTGACTATACTTGATTTATATATTGTCATTGCAAATCGTTGCAAACAGAGAATATGAGTGAAAAGAATTCAACATACTTTCCAGAAATAATAAAACACGTATGATATTTAAGAGGAAAAATTGAGAAATTGTCCAATACAACAAAATGTTTGAGACTGGGAGGCGAATAAACACGAGATCGTCCCAGAGAGTCAAAGTGTTGCAAGATAAAATAAATGAAATTGCTAAGTAAATGATTGAAGAGAAGTAAAAGCTACTTCCTTTTTATCCTTTCTACAGTTGTATTTTTGCTTATGGTTATGGTGGTAGTTTGTGTTTGGTTCGGCTTTAAACAATGTTCAACTGGTACAGGAATACTGACGATGTTACGTTTACGACATTTTTAAAGCGATCAGACGAATCTTAATACGAAATTAGCGAATCGCTATATTCGCTCACAGTAATTTTACTTGCAAGATTTTCCTATTTCCCTTTAGTTAGTTTTAATATTCCTAGGAATATAATTTCTTGACAATTAGGCCTATATAATTAATTGGAAGAGTATTACATATACTTTTCCTGATCCATTTCCTAGACAGGTTTGCTCTTCAAGTAACGGAACAACGTAAAATAGTTTCTACGCCTCTCGACAAAAACATTAATAAAGTTGGTTGCTTTTTTGTTGTTTTTTGAAACGTTAACTCGTATTCACAAAAATATGCTTCTCATGACGTCGGACAATAACAAAATTTCGAAGTGTATAACAAATTATATATTAGAAGTAAGATTTTCATATTTTTATAATAATATCTTTGGCAAGTTATCTTTCCTAAGAAATTCAAAGCTAAGGTAAACCATTTAATTCCAGAATAACTGTTTTAAGGATCACTCCGAGAGATGATGACGCGGTTAAGTTGGATGAGGGTGACTGCACTACAAACTATTTGGGGTTGTTGGCAACGATGCGGATACATCGAAAAAAAAAGGCAGCGGCTGCGAGGGGAAAGACCCCGGTGCGGCGCGGCGTCCCGATGCAGAGGGTGCGGACAGGAGAGAGAAGGCGGGCGCGCGCTCACCTCTCAGGGGAGCTACCTGGCTCCGGCTGTGGGGTTTCCTAAACGCGAACAGCTCACCCTCACCCCCTCTACCAATATCATTTCTCCCATTGAGGTCGCAGTCATCTTGGTGCCAACCTTCGAACAGGACATAGTTACTAGTCTGCAGGAAATATTAAATAACTAAATTAAGGAAATCCTACAAAACTGTTAAATGATAAAATTCTTTGTATTAATCCTGATCATATTCATTATCAATCAATTAAGAAGATTAACCTGGTTATTTTTTACTTCTGGAAGTCTTCGAACACGCGCAGCATTACTTTGGTACGAGTAGTAAATTAGGAACGAACTCATACATTTTTTAAAACATAGTATTAGGTACGAAAAAAATTAACATTACCTAGCAAAACTACAAACACATTTCATGGAGACTAAGACTTGTGTGGACTGCAAAACTCTTCTACCCTACGAACACTTAAGATGGGTATTCGTAGTATTAATTTCGTCAATAATGGTCTACAATAAGTTCGACAATATTTTTAAAACACGTCTTCGGTCATAAAAATATAGAAAATCCATATAAATAGTAGTGGAGAATTGGAAGTGATTTCAAAGACTTCCAACACGCACATCCCATGTTTCGATCTTACTTCAACGCCCACTTCTGGAGATTTGAAATATATTTCATCAGTCTGCGTGTTACTTTAACGTAACAGTTATAGTGCGTGACTCGTAGTTTCTATATGGATGTAGTATGCATACAAACAGTAGCAAGCTATATCGTTACAACGCGGAAATACCACAAAAAAGGATTAAATTGCGTTTCATAAACACGAATTACATCAATAACATAGTAATAAATAATTATAAACTTTATTTATTCGTCGTCACTGCAATATTTGACTAAGTTTCTCATTGTATTACGTGAATATATATTACGTGTATTACGTGATATTTGTTGAAATATTATCACCAGAAGCTTACATGTGTTTTGTCAAGTTATTTCTTTGAACACGATTTTTCACCACAACATTAGACTTATTTCTACTGAAATGAAATATTTCTATACGAGTAAAAAAAATATTTTTTCAAATATCAAGGTTTCAATGTGTTTGTTTTCCCTTGAGCGCACGAAAATCAATTGCTCATTATTCGAAGCTATTAGAAAGTACTGCTTACGTGAGGAACAAACAGACTTATTATCGATCGACCTACTTGCGCGCACAACATCAATGAAAAATACCACGTCTATTTTTACACATAAATCAAGGATTACTTCGGCTAAGTACCTCAAGTCTGGGTGAACATTTTCCCAGTCAAATTTCTAAAATGTGAATTTCGATTTTCCCTCACAATAGGGGTAATAACCTTTTCATTGATTCAATAGAGGAATTCAACACTACGATGTAACATAGAAAACTTGAACTTTCAAAAACAAGAGCAAGAAATGAAATTTTCGAATAAATCTAAAATATTTGATAACAAGTACTAGGTTACCTCGAAAAATTGTTAGACTATTATAAGAAGTTCACACCGGTAAGTGTACGTATATTTTTAATATCAAATGAACACCCATACGTAGGAACATAGTTTTATGTCTTTAATGATAGAAAAATGTATGCATAAAATTCAGACTAACGACTTAGAAATTCCTCAAATGTTCAATATATAAGAATCAAACGTAAATGAATTTTCTCTTTGTTTAATTTTCCAAGCTTTTTGACTCCTATTAATTCCTCTTCATTTCCAAAATATATTTCAGAAATAAAACAACTACGTACTAAAATATTTGCTAATGACTGCTGCATCTTTATTTGCATTTTTAACTATTTTCTTAGCTTCTATAATAAATTCACAAATACTTGCTCAGAAACCTTCATTCTGAATCATTATGCAAGCGAGGCGTTCTTGATGACTCCTACACGAAACATCGCAAGACGGGAGACATAAAACACAATTTGGCCGGGAGAAAACACATCTTTACGTTTGAACATGGGGATTTTACCATACGTAAGGGGGATTACCCTAAAGAGATCTCCATTGTATTTATGAAACATCCATAAACTTATTTTGAATTCATGTTAACCTCAGTGGAATTTATCCGAAGAAGGGCAGAGTAATAATGTGCTCTTAGCAATTAGTGTTTTGAATGTAAGTTCAATTAAGCCATTACACTAACCATATGTAGAATGGGGTAACTACTGTCAAATTCTATCTCTGGATTGCGCTTCATGTTTATGAGGAATAAAAAATTTTTACGTTAAATTTTAATATTATTTATAAACACTGACAGAGGAGGAGACCAAATAAAGTGGACAAATTACAAAACGTCTCTCCCTATACCAATATTCTTAATAACTATAATATAAACAATAGTTATTTGGTTTGCCATAACAGTAAAACGCGCTTTCTCTAATATATATACACACACCGAAAAAGCTCTGCCTCTCTCTGTATACCGACATTGCTCTGTATCTATACCAAAGGAATTTCAGTTGTGCACGTCTATTCAGTTCTTTACGGCTTCTGGACAACGCAAGGTTGTGCTTTGGATGGGAAAAGGAAGTAAACTAGGATGACTGAATTCTTCCATTACTGTATGTAGAGTAAAAAATAGCAGCATGTAACAGGGGGAAAATAAGTAGATTCAGCAGAAAATACTAAATCTGCTTTTTCTAATTTAACGTAATTGTAAACATTTGTAGTGAAAGTTGATGAAATCATTTTAATTTTAAATATATTACATCATATTGTGTATCCTCTCTATTAGACGATCTCTCTACGATGTTGAAGATCCTCAGTCCCATGGACAGCGTTAAATCGAGAGGACTATAATCGATAATTATAAAACAAAAATTTGGGCAGAAAATATAAATAAAACATTAAAAGAAAATCTCGATAAGTTGTTGAAAATGTAAATTTTTTAGATAAACAGTAGGTGTATGTGTTTCCCATTTCATAATCTTTATTTATGAAATCCCACTTCTTAAGAGGATCTAATGTAACATGTCTAAGCTATTACAAATGGATATTAACTTGAAGTTCCAGCATATAGTAATATGGGATGGGAATTTCTGGATCATACCGAAGAAAGTCCAATCAATCATAGGTTGTAAGAGCTCAAATTTGGTCGACGCGTACGACACTCACTCCGCTGAGAAATGCTCGACAATCGAGGTCATCTTCAGATTCGGGCGCACACGAATTCCCACATTTCAGTTTCGCATACCAGATCCTTTTACACTTTTTCTCTTCTCTCACACTCTACATCCGAACAATACAATAGCTCCGGGCGCAGTTCCTCTCACTTCTATCCTATTTTCTTTTCTCCTCTTCTCTGTAGATTGTTCAATGTAACTTGGTTAACTCGTTTTCGCTGCAAAACCCCAACAACCTCTTGCGGCGGAATGGAGCAGGTGCTCCGACGCTGCCTTGGACTTGAACTCGTGTTCTCCAAGACACACGCGGGGCTTCCTCTAATGAGAAGAAGACGCACGAGTGCTGAGTGGTCACACATCATGTCCGGAAGATGCGATGACAAGCGTTGGGCTTAACACCGTTAAAAGTATCTGAGCCAACATTTGAGGCACTCTTCATGGGGTCAGCATAGTTGCACCCAGGTACAGTTAACTTACATTTTCTGCGTTATAAATTCTGTATTGTTATAGAATTGATATTTTTAATTGGTGGTGGACGGATACCTTCTTGTTTGGTTCTTCTTGCCACCATTTTGTAATGCAGAAAATGGTACTTGGAATATTCAAAGCCAGAAACAAGTAAAAAATTAGAACAATTATTGTCAGGTTTACAATGTTTTTGAATCAAGGAATAATGAGTTTCTAACAAAGGAAACATCAAAATATATTCTTATCGTATAATCAGCAATTTACCGTTTATATTTGAAATAGTTTCATGTTTATAGTACAACTTTTACTATGGTGAAGGAAATATAAATATGGCGTTGCAAGAAAAGTGAAGTAACTTTAGTGAAATAACTCGTATATTGCATAACGTAGAAAATGAGACGTAGGAGGGCCACACTTTGACGCCGGTGGTTGTCTGTAAGTGTTGCCGTATTTTTTGTCCAACCCTGCGGACTACCACCTACACACCACAGCATGACTCTCCTCCGCGCAGTTAGATAAATTAAAATAAGTGTAAGTTAAACTGTACCCTGATGCAATTGGGTGCAACTCACTCTTCATACCTATTATCTAAGTCAATAGACCAGAATACCTCTTTCTACATCCTTCTGAAGGATAAATATAACTTAATTAATTTTAATTTAATTAATTAACTTAAATATATCCATAGATAAGTTGAAACCCATTACTTTGTAAAATAATTCCATTGTTAACTAGGAAGAGAATAGTCGCGGAGACGAGTTAAGACTTATTTCGTATACATTACAGAGTAATCTGTTTATGAAAAAGACACTAACATTTTTCACTTAGAAAATAAATAAAGTTTATATCTTGTTAAAGATAATTTAAAACGCGCAGGTCAAAATTTCAACCCTGAATAACATAACATATTAGCTGAATTACTGATTCAATGAGAAAGTCTTAGTACTGCAATATTTCGAGTAGTAAATTGTCAAACCGCAAAGCAAGATCAACGAGTTATAATCCATTGCTTTGACGCATTCCTTGTCACTGCAAGTCCTTGCATTTTGCCTCTATGCATCAAATTTAACAAACAAATATTCTTCTCTCTTAAAGAAAGTAACTCAATTTTTTTTTGCGAATAAAAAATTTGTAGATGTAGTTCAAGTGTACATTTAATTATGTAAACATTTAGAGAAAAAAATTGTTTGAGTGTCAAAATGAGGAAACCCAAAGAAGAAGTGAACAAACAGAATGGAACAATGGAATCACGAGACTCATCATTGCAGAATATTGAAGAAACACTATCCAGTTGAGCGAAATCAGTAGAGAAGAGAATGTTGTAAATTAATCAATTTGGGTTGAAAATCCACAAAGATAGAAAGTTTTTAATACGAATATCTGTTTGTATGTCGCCTTTTGATCGTGATGTCTTTTGTTTATTTACAGTAAATTAAAAACTACGTCTCACTCCATTTGGCCGTCTATCATACCTTCTCTATTCTCATTCCTCCTTTCTATTCCATGCATTATGCATATCGCAGAGGGTGGATATATTTATGGAGGAGGCGTCTGCCTCTCGAAAACGAATAGACGATCGAAGAAGCACTTGGAGGATTGCAAGAATGTGTCCAAGAATGTTGCTGCGGTCTGAAGCAGCGGAGGAAAGTTGGCCATGTCTGGGCGACAAAAGCAATGGCACTCCTAGCTTTTCAATGAATGAGTTCGAAGTCCCCTCCGGTATGAATGAACGCCAAGCCGATCCTTACGGAGTGCTTTACTACAATGGACAAATTTAGTCCCACGGGAACTCAGTCTTCACCCAGGTGAACATTTTATTTGAATTTACGAAACTTCAATGAGGTGAACCTCAATCTTCACCGTATTCCATACGAATTACAGCAGATTCAGTTGAGAGAAAAGATTATTAGCATCTGAACACAAAATAGCAAATCACAAATAATTGCCTCTCGATACATTGTTTATTTCCATAATGAAATTCAAATCTATATTAAATAAAAAAATCACCATAATTTCTTTTCAAAAAGTTTATTTTCCTAGAGGAAGAGAAATATAAAGAGAAAATACATTACCTGCGGTAGATTCGTATGAGTTCGTGTTTTATTGAGTATATGAATATATACATCAACTTTTTCTTAACGTATACAAAAGTGGGTTAAATTAGAGATGATAAATACACTCCGACTTAACGTCACAATGTACAATTTTCTTCGAGTATTTACTCAAAGATTTCCATGTTATCTTTGACATGGACAGTTATTATTATTTCTCGAAAATGGTGTAATTCATCAAATTTACGATCGAACAAATCAATTTTACCCTCCGAAAGTAAGGGACCATCTCATCAATTCCGATCAAGGACCCTAAAGGCATAGGCGGATTTAACGTTTTAACACACTCCTAACAACAAAAATAGTTCGGTACGTGTTATAGTTTGGTACTTTGTAAATTCTAGTTCAGTACAATAGTATCAATACAACAGTACATACCAATTTCTTCTTCTTACGAAGGATCTCACAAAACGCCGAATTCTCTCTCTCATTTGACACGGATAAACTACGCGGAAACCGATGAGCGCGAGTCAAATAACAAGGGTGGAGGAGAATGGACTGAAGGCACCTGTCTCGGCATGCGCGCAGTCGTCTGTCTGAGGGAGCGGAAAGGGCGGACGGGCGAACAGTCGCGAGGGAGGAGCAGCGAGGCGTTCGTAATCTGTGTGGACGCGGACCCTGCACGTCGAACGCATTCACCGCAGAGCCAGTAGGAGAGTCAAGGGCGCGCCTCAATGTGCACAGCGCACAAGAATGAAAGGGAAATAACATTACGTGACGTCATATTAAGTAAAACGTCACGCGAAACGTAAAACATGAATTTATGAAACAAAACATATTAAAAAAATGTAATTCCTAATTCCGATTTTCACTCTTGGGCAGACATTTCAATTTGTTTAAATGAACGTTGAAACGGTTTGGCTGGGACTCCTAGAAAACGTAGCTTATACGCCAAATTATCATTTACTACTCAACTTTAAATTACCATTTACTACTGTACGTTAAAGCGTAACACAATGTAGTGAGATTTGTCATATCACCGAGTTCTCCCGGTAAACAATTTTAAAACATTGAATTTTAAAACTTTTTAAAACATTAAAACAAAATTTGTATAACATCATGGACGATTTGTCTATAATGTATTAAATAGTAAGTAAATGGAGAAAAGCAATTTGTTGCACTGAAGATTCCACATCTTTCTAATTCGAGAAAGTTTCGGGATGTATTTTAAAGTAAACTATATGTGCGAGAGACAGCCTCCCCTTTTGTATTTAGAATATTCAGTGTCACCTTAGGAGTTAGGTTATAGTGCAAATTGTGATATTCTTAAGAACAGGAGAATAGAAGTATGTTGAGCACTCAATGCCAATAAACAGCATAGGAGAGTGTCTGAGTGCGGGGTGAGTAGAAAGCGAGAAAGGGACAGCCGGCAACCGCTCCGCACGCGCGGCGGCCGCCACAGCCTCCAACGCCGGCTCACATTTCCTGACCCGCGCTACGGAACTGCCTTCTTCCCTGCTCACCAGCCGGTTCTGTCGTCAGCAGAGTGGAAGAGGTCACAAAGCCCCTGAGAAACAGAGGGCACCTGGAAACAGTGACTGGGTTGGGTGCGGAAAGTGAATTTTCTTCTAATAGGGGACTCAGCGGTATTTTGACGAAAAGCTCATCAATTTTAGGCTATTTCATCCCACTGAAAAGCTAACAATTGAAATCTTGTTTACTAGGTATGACGAACAAATTAATCATTTTTTTCCAATGATAAAAATCCAATACTTGATATCAAAATATTACATTATCCCCCCTCCCGAACAATTCATAGAACCTCGATTTTTAATTCAATTTGGCTGGATATTTTAAGATTAAAGGTTGATTGAAATGTCAAATTTATTAATTTTAAAAGCAGTAAGCAGCTATGTTACAAGATGGAATATCTAAAAATATTAGCCGTCGGTTAACTGTAAATAACTAAATAAATAATATTTACTGGTCAGTTTGTTCTAGTGGGAAGAGTATACGGTTAGTACGACCTCACAAGAAACTAAACATCAGTAATAATTCGATTCGACTGAAAAATTAATCCTAAAGGATTAGGATAAAACTCACAACTTAAATAATTTGTTCCATAAATTTGAAAAGAGAATAAATTTTATCCAATTCCGTAATCGTGGTAAAATACTATATGAGCAAAAACAAATGTGTTTCCTCATAGTCTATTGAGGTTAAGTCGAACGTTGTTTACAATTATCAAGGAAAGACGTCTGGCGAGCACATTCCTCCGGCAAACAACCATGACAAAAATGCCTCTTAAGTCAGCAACTCGATCCGAGAGAGTTCTTCATACAAAGATCGGTGAAGAAACTTGAGAACCATACTGACGACGAAACATCTCTGCACGCACCTCCTCAATATTTGATTTCATTGAAATCAAACTCCATTACTATAATGAAGTAAATGAAACAAAACAAGAAGGGTTTAACGAATTAACATGTTTAATTAAGAGTAAGCTTTATTCGTAGTGTGAACAAGAAATGCCGTTTACAAAGCGAGTAAGTTACATCCCTTTGAAAAAAACAAAAGATTCTGAACACATAATTAACATTACAAATTTAAAATAAATATGACATCCAAACGAAAAATAATACAATAAGATCATTATTTTAAGAAATATCGTTGTTTTCATACAAACAATTTTTAATTAATAACTCATACTTCAAGTTTAAAGATAATTTTGACTCGAAATAATATTCTAAACCTTCTTTCGAGATACTGTAACCCTAAATACAGTAATGTTGACCTCTGTTTATGCATTCTGGAATAACGTTAATTTTTCCTGCAAAATTAAGTTGTTTCCATTTCTAATGATCACTTCATTTTGCTGACCTCAACTTTTCATCGAAAAGATTAAGTTTAAATAAGGTAGAAATGTTGAGGGATGTATAACAATAATAATGTTTACTTCGGAGGTGGGCTAAAATGTTTATTGTATGCAAAACAACGAACATCAAAATGCACCGCGGAAACTTTAAAACTAAACTGACGATGAAACATTTTCCAAATTTAACATAATGTCAAAGTTCAAGGAAGAGAAATTTCCGTATTGAATTATTCTGTTACCTAGAAGAGTTAAAGGAAACACGAAATATTCAGAGGAAGCAAAATAACTTAACGTTGCAACAGGAACTCGTCCATGTCTGCGACCAAATTCCTTGTTTACTCTTTGATCAGCAAGAATATACGAACAATATATCAACTGAACTAGAATGATCCAATAGCTCAACACTCAGAAATTAGAATAAATAAAGATTAAAAAACCGACAGTCCCCTCATTCTAATAACACCGACAACTACTAAAACAATGTAACACTGCCTTCAATTTCCACAATTTTTTTTAAAAGAGAAAATATCTTGTAGGAAATATAAATTATTTATAATTAATTATTTATATATATAATATTTATAAAATATTTGTTGGTATTTGTTAATACTGTAACACGTGTCGAACTATTTTTTATCGTTAGGAGTATGTTGAATGTTAAACCCGCCTCTGCCTTAGGGTCCTTGATCGGAATTGAAGGGATGGTCCCTTGCTTGCTTCCGGAGAGTAAATTAGTTTATTGTCCTCCACGTGGTCATACGCAGTTTGTTACGGTTATTTTTACTATAAAGTTTTTTATTATTATTATTATTATTATTATTATTGCAAACCATAAAGTTAGCGAGAAATGTAACAATGTATGCTAGCGTTGGATTATTATTTTAACATTTAGTAATTGTCAAAAGCTGTTTCAGAGAAATTATTATCACTTATAGGGGTTGTAGACAAGACTTAATAGATCCAAGATTCTTTTATTTATTTGAGCATCAAATGTTAAATATTCCTTTGACAACATCCGTTCATAAGAAATAAAAAAGGGAAAAAGTTTTTCGAAATCATAACGATATCTTCGGAAGTCAATAATGCAGTAGAGCAGTGTTTCATTTTACAAAAACAGTGCACATAGAAACAAAATTCTATATAGATGTCTCACGTTTTGTTCTCAGCATATAAACATTTTAAAATTTGCTTTTAAGCTGTATGAAAAGTTTTCATTGTTCAGGGTACGTTCAATATTTTATCGCCGTTTAGAATTTATGCAGAGGCCAATATAACTTCTGCAGTGCACATAACATTCATAATAGGGAAACCGGATCCTGTAATCACTTAAAACAGGTCTTACGCTGTACACAGTAAGTGAATATACAATATTAACAATTTGTATCCTTTAATCATGTCTTTCTTGAATGAAGATACCTCACTTTCAAATCTGATGAATTAGATCTGTTTTCACTCAATACCAAACATTAACCTTCCAAAGCAAAAAGAAAGAAAAATGCGATCGTCGACCGGGGAGGGACGAGAGAACGAGGGGTAAAGCATGCAGCCGCTTCCGTAGGGCATCTCTTCACAGCACCGGAAACTGCGCCATGTACACAGCTGCTACAACTAGAAAACACAACGCGCAATACAAGCTGCCACGGCTGCCTCCCCCGCCGCTGCCTCGTCCTCTCGCAACAAGAGTATGTTCAGACTCTTCTTCAGGCATGTTCTGCACCTTCCCACTCCCACGAGGGTCATTGCCAAGGAAACTGTTCGTCTTGTGAAATCTATCTCGCTCATAGAGTCGATAGGTAAAACAATAAGAGGTTTATAGTAATAGATTTAGAGTAGATAGATAATTACGCAATATACATTGTGTCGTTAGATCGATTTATAAAAAATAAGTAAGATTCATTCACGTTTAAATAGTTCCGTAAGGTATTACGAATCTTGGAAAGAATTCACGATAAACAAGAATACAAAAACAATTATTTTCCAACATTACGACTGATGAATTAAATGTATATCTACCAAAACCTTCGATAGTTCATTTCCAGAAATGTAATTTATATATTTTGTACAGTTAACATTATCTTTGAGATTCTAGAATGAGATAGGCCACATATTTAAGGTAGTACTAGCGTAGGTAGAATTAAATCACAAAATATCTGAAATCGGCATAAATAAACAGTAACATGTACATACTGTAATTTCAACTTGATAAACATACCTCACCGACCATTTAAAAACTAATAGCAATTACAAATGACATTGCGTCTTACGAAGAAAATACTTGTTTTCAAGAAAATAACTTCTAAATCTCGAAAGTGATGGAAGTTTACTTTGATTTGTAGCAAAGTTTCCGTAGTATTTTTACATCACTTATCTATAGGTCACCAGACATTTCAGCAACCTATTTAACTTTTTATGTGGCGAGATGCATAAATTACGAGACCGTTGGGCTCCGCCGCCATGTTTGTACATCCTCTTATGCATTTCAAATGTGTCAAGCGAGTTCGTTAGTATTGTTTCAACTATATTATTAACTCATAGATATAAATTAAATCGTTTTTTCTTCGATATTATTAGTATTGTTTTGTTTTAAAACAATAAGATTAATAATAAAGAAAACAATTATACATCTCAGCGATTTGACTAACTTGGGGTGCTGGTCCCACCTCTAATATCATTGGTTTCGTTTTTGAAGTTCCACAGATAGGGGGCCGCCGAGTTCCTGCACAGCCTTATGAATGACACTCTTGGACCCATCGATTCTATATTCCATGACAATTGTGGAATCCCGGTCAACACAAGTAGTAATATCGTCAAACGATCAACCACATTCGCGGTTGTTATATTATGATTTGGCCCCGATTTTGCCGCGGGCAAATTTCGACACATGCATAAACTCTTCTATCGACGCATTGCAGAATTTTTATCCCAACGTTTGAATGCTTCTTTCGATTGACAAACCCGCTATTCAATATTCTTTTTTATACAACTTTAAATTGCGTTACTTCTACCAGCTTTGCCTTCATTCACTGAAATGCCAAACATTTATATATCTCAGTACTGAATTGGATAAAACTTTGAATACCACCATTTCCACCATTTAACCTAAATGTAAATATTTTCCTAATTTCTATAAATATTACACTGTATGCAATAAAATATTACAAGTTCTTGACTGTAATATCTTATATTACGAGGTACAATTAACAACTATACCGTACAGCTGGTACCTTTCATGAAACGTACATGTCAAATGTCGCATGGTCTGGCGTGTCACTACTTGATCATTTGCATATGGAGTTGTCTCAAGCTGTATAATCAATCGTTCTATTTATGTCATAGCACTATGAATTAAAATAATCCTGTGCAAAGACTTATTTTCCATTTGCACTTTATTTATAATTTTTAAAATAAATATTCACTTAACAAAAATTGCCATTTAACTTCATTTGTTAACTCAACTCTGCGTAGGCGAGGAAGTTTTATAGCTTCGAGGCGCGTGGTAGCCAGAAGTTCCCGTCTTCACTGGAGCGACCTCGAGACGTGAAGGGACGCGTACGAAACCGCAGAGGTCACCACGCCTCCCCTAACCAACCGCTTGCCCTGCAGCAGCGCAGAAGCTACCGAGTCACGGACAATGCCGCTGCTGCCCCGTGACGCGTCGCGGAAGAGGGAGCGGTAAACGAGGCAATAAAAGGAATAAAGAAGATGTAAAAGTTATCGAAAAAATAAAAATACAACCACACAAGATTTGAAAAGAAATGTAAAATGAAACCTGCAAATAAAACACTAAAAAATGAACAATTTGGTAGTTTTTCTGAGATTATGAAAATTTACAATATCTCGGTATTTAAATTTATGAATATATGTATTAAAACCCATAACCAATGTAGGTGGAACGCTAACAAATTATTCTGAAAATTAAACTTAAGAAATGACCTTATGTTTATCAACATTTCATAGCCACTGCTGTATCATAATCGAACTTCTCTGTCCGCTGTTAAAAGATATTTTCGTTAGTTTCATCATTAATAAACTAAATCCAAATTTTGTAACTTGTGATTGACAAGATTTCTATTCATTCCCTACGTGAATGTAGTTCTACGATGAAACCACAAATTATACATTTGTAGGACGATAAAGGGAACTATAGGGGAAATTGAAAGAGAATCATAAAATGGATGAAATTTAAGATTAAATTGTTTGAAGAGTTTGAATTTAAGGAACTAACCGTGTTACTAAGTAATGACTGATTCGCTGTATTAAATCAGGGACGCTCCAGCCTCCGACCTCAATCTTTTAATTGGATATATAGGGTAATTAACGTAATTAAAAGTTACACGAGTAGAGTGGCACGCTAATTAATTTCCCATACATTCCTATGCAAAATAATTCAGCCCCTCTTTTTTCCTCTCAAGGTTGCAGTAGAAGAAATCTAATCCACGTTAGAATTATTTTTACCCCTCCCCATCGCAAGTTAACTATCAAGTGTTCGTAACCTTTTTATTATTTCCTCCATTATGTCTATTATGTCATTTGAACAATTTACAGAAATTAATAGAACCATTTACATTTGTTCTAAAATTACCATATTTCAGATACGCATTTTTTCAAGGGAGATTGCCTTTGAAAGATGGAAATAGTTAAATTTGACAACAAATAAGAAATATAACTAAGATATCTTGGCTCGTTCACAAGAGTAAAGAAGGTACCTCAGAAAAATAAATCTCTACTACATAGAGTATACCACACATTACATCTAGTCTACTGTCCATCAGAAGAGGACTCAAGTAGTAATTCCTAAACTTTTCTTTATTTGAGGTACATCTAGGTGTATTATACCATAATATACCGTAGCAGTGATTTCTTTCGTAAGAATTCACTTCCACAAGTAATATAGTTGATCAATGTTTTTCACTGATTGAGCATTGTTCAGTTTCAAGAGAAAAGATAAATTATAAAGGTTAAAATATTTTTATTTCGAAGAATTCGGTTCAATCTGAGTTTTTTGAGAATTAATTGATCAGTATACAACTTAAAGACTATTCTAATTTTCCATACATTCCATGAAACTAGGAGAGGATGACAAAGATTCAGGCAAAATGGTTAGACTGAAGATTTTCTACAAAAAAGAAAAGGATTGGAACTTTAAAAATTAAGTAATATATTAGACACACTTCATCGTTCCCTCATATTCGAGAATGTTCATGAAACCTATATATAAAATACACTTAGAACGAAATACGTGGTATTTAAATTATATAATATCCTCGTCAATCCATCTGCAAGAATATTAAGTGAAACGTGAAAATAAAAACAAGACAGTGCTAATTAATATGAAAGATAATCGCAATCGCGTGCTGACTAGAAAGATCAAAGTATGTTCTTTCTCTTTCATTCCCACAATTCTTCAAAACTTTGCAACGAGCGGAGCAATCATTCCCGCTTGACAAGTGGCGCAATCATTCCAGCGTCAGACTGGGTGAGCGGCGACGCACGACCCGTTCTTTCTCACGGTTCACTTGGTCCCACAACTCTCCTCATTCCTTCACCCCATAAGACGCCACTTCATCGCTCTCGTCGACAATGGGGTAGGAATATGATACTCAACCACGCGACAACCATAAAACACGTCTAGATCGTAATTGGCGCTCCCAAATCTCTCCATTTGCTCATCTGTTCAAAGTCTCCATAGGTTAGGGTGGAAGGGTCACGAAGCGAGCTTAAAGCACTTGTGGACTGTATTACTTATATTAATTCAAGGGGGAAAAAGTTTCGTTTTATCAATCAGACCACACGTTTATGGATATTTACATTCTTTCCCACAAATAAATAAATAAATTATAACTTGTGACAATTTTTGGTCGATCACAATATCTTCGGTCGTAAGTTATATTTTATTTATTATTGATCTAGATAATACAATGGAATTACATAGTAAAATTCTGTGGATGTAGATGTGTTTGTAATGATTTTTAAAGATACCATAAATTGGAGATGTACACTACTTTTGAAAAAAAAAAATTCAAAATAATTCATGAAAACGTTAGTTGTAAATTTAAGTCGCAAAAATATAAAGATAAGTAAATCACTTTTGTTTTTAATTTGTGAAAATATACGGAGCTCTTTTTATGAATTTGGGTTCGATGAAGCTCTTAACTCTTAACCTTTTCTCGCTCAAGGTTTTTATTTTTTTGTTTCTCATTTGCTATAAATTGTGATACATGTGTTGCCTTAATATTTTCATCGTCCACGCCAAGAAATTAGCGGCAAGAATTAGAAGAGAATACCTTTCACATTACAATCTCTTATTTTCTGCAAAATTTACATAGTTTTTAGAAAGAGTTAAAAGCAGACACCCCACCTACAGGTAAGTTCCAGGAGAGACAAGTCAGCTACTGAAGAAGAGACTCAGTTTGAAAGAGAATAAGAAAAATATTTACGACATTCAAGACAATTTAGTGTTTGCAATATCCATCAGTTTTTTTTCGACTTTTTCGTTGTCCATTTAACTGTTGACTTTGATCTTTTTCCATGTTTTACTATTTTTATTACTTACAATTATTTACAACATTTAAGTAATCAATTAACCTGGAGGGAATCAAGTTTCAGCTCACCATGTTGACTAACTGATTGCGTACCGAATTATCCGTCTAGTATTGCGTTTACATCACTGAAGACTACCCATGGGCGGCTTTTTTTGAAACGGTTACAGGGGACAAGGCCCTTCCCGAGAATTTTTTAATTTCTTGCAAGCCATTATATTTTCCAAAATCTTTCTGATAACAAATAATCCATTTCATTATAGTTCCAATTTTTGTATTATTTCAATATTCATATTATAAGGTATTATATGAATAGCTTTTTAAATTACTCATATTATTTTAATTAAACCGTTAGTCCGTTTCTCCGGCACAAGAAGTACGCATAGCCGCCAGGTAGTGCCGCTGCCGCAACTTTTTTTGTAGTGTAACTCTCCAAACTGTAGCAAGAACTTATTAAGATTTACTATTCTAATTAATGGAATAATGTTTGTAATACAAACATACTGACTCCACAAAAATACTCTATAGATTGAAATAAACCTTGCCCCGTAAACTGCCTTATAAGTACCTGAATTTTTATTAAACAAACTACTAATTGAATTTTTATTAAACTATTCAAATATTCTTACTCGGAACAATGAAATACGCATTTTCTGGTGCAAGTTCCATTGTTTCGATTACGAGAGCTTATTATTGTAACTGACGAATTTGATAAAGTAAATATTAAACGTACAGTTTCATATCGCATTGCTATGGTTATTATAAGTGAAAACAAGATTTGACGTGCATGATTTTAAAATCAATTGCTTTACTTTGAGCAATTTCATAACACTTTGTTTCTTATTTTTATAAAGTTACTATAATTCGATAATTAAGAGCAGACAAAACTAGCGCGTCGAAAATATTTTTTTAACAGATTATTTATTTATCCAACGTACATCAACGGCGATGGCGCGAAAGAAACGTCCTTGTAAAATTTAAAATAAGCAACCAAATGTTGTGATTTGATGACTATCTTCGTTAATTGGGCATATATATATTTCCCATATAATATTTTTCCTGAATTACTCTTGAGTAGAATATTTTCACTCGTATATATTGAACATCTTTTCTTCGATAATGTGGGTTAACCATATGCTAGCGTGGAACAATAAGGTGAACATTTTTGACACTTAATATTGTCATGTATCTCTTATCATATATGTGGCGTGTTTTACCAAGAGAGCGCTCTGGTGGCAAACATTTTTCAGACTTATTTTTATTACGTATCATGAAGGGTACGTAATGTAACAAAATATGTGCTAGAACCCAACCATTAATTACACATGTGAATTGCATAAAAATCAGTAAATTGAATCAGTGGTTCTAGAGTCACTAACGGATGTACAGACATCCGTTTTATATCACGTAGGGATTTTGTTTCTTATATAGTGTAATTTATAATATATAGGGATAGCAATAGAGAAGATATCCGTTACATGACTGTTCTAAAATATTTTCGACAAAAATATCTTGTACGAACGCGTTTGAGGCCCAGATATGACAAAAGTGAAAGGTGTTACTTAAGTTAATGTATGTGGGATTTCGTTCAGAAGTCAATATCGCACACGCAAACGATCCGAGGGAAATGACCGTAGGAAGGGTGACACGATACATCGTGGTATTAACAGAAAAACGCGCATATGCGGACTGATATCAAACGCGTGTTCAATCCAAAAAGCATAGGTTTCACTCTCACATTCAACACCAATATCATATTATTGCCCGTATTTGGTTCTCAGTCCAAATTATTGACACATTTTAAAATTCGTAGCTTGAATCTGCATCTAAATAATTATTCACTAGTTTTTGTAATGCAACTGTGCAATAAAACAAATGTAATAATAATAATAGAGATACATCGATGGAATATTCTATTCAATAATAAAGGGTTAAAACATTCAAATTTCGTCCAATCAAAAGAAAATTTATCATAAACAGTCAATCACAAAAATATTAAACAAGGTAACTGCATTAGCTCCGACATTTTTACTCATAAATGAAATATCAGTGACTGAGGGACTGTTCAAAATAAAATAACGCGAAGAAAACAAAACGTTCGTGCTTTGTCATCCTAAATCATCGATATGAAACAACTGTCGCATCTTCAGTCGCAGAAGACGTTGCGGAAATGCCTGCGAAGGCCTCCCAGCCAATCACGTGGTTACCGCAATCCACGGAGACCGCCACCGACACTGACCTAGCGCACGCACGGTTGCGGCTGCAGCACCGGCGACGGCAACGGTGGCAGAGGCGGCAACGGAGTTGGGCGCAAAGGGCCGTGTCAGCGCGCGGGAATCGATGCCGGATCGACCGAGGAGGTCTACTGTGGCGAAGGGATGGATGGTCGTGCCGGCCGGCGGCAGGTACCACGCGGAGCTGCAGCATTGCGCGACCGACGCCGCTAGGAAGGGAGGGCCGGCGCGACACCCCACGTGCCGCCGCTCCAAAGAGAAAGAAACTGTACAACGAAGTGAAGGGGTTGTTGAGATTGGAAGCGAGAAAGGGATGAATAGGGAAGGGTTACTATATTGTCTTCTACATCTTTAAACTCAGAACCAGCAAACAGACTCTCAGAAGACGTAAAAAAAATGAACCAGAAAAAAGCACGTATTTCAAATTTTAAATGTAATAATACTAAATAAATTATACTATTTGGTGGGACGAGTGCTGAAAAGTCAATTAACTGCTGATGTCTGACCAAATTATATTAATTATTAAAAAAAAATATGTAAGGGGGTGTCAAGCTTAAAACTAATTCTAACGAAACATTAAAAAGGACTATCCACATTGCGAACCTAGAATAAAGGTATTTCCAATATTTAAGGGGGCGTGGCATTGTGGGAGTATGAAATGAATCAACTAATCATTTACAAATATTATAATTTTCTTCTTACAGAACCCAAAATCTTCCGAAGTCACTGTCACATCAAGTCCTACAATCTATATGGAGGGGAAGTCTCATCCGGGAAATTTAGAAATCACTACCTTTACAGTATTCTTTTATTATGATGGAAAAAATTATTCGAACGTATTTATTCTATTTCTTGAAATTATATTCCATGAAGAACTAATCTGTCTCTCCAAATCTTTAATTTTCAAAATCTATTGAATCATATCTATACTCAATTTTTTACCTTGAAGTAATGGTATGGTTCGATATACGCCGTTTATTTGTCCCAACTTTTGCCAATTCCTGAATAAAACGAAATCGCATTGAATGAAGGCAGTGATTTGAATCACATAGCAGGCGGATGGAGATAAAAAGAATTCATGAGAGGGAGGGTAGGTTTGGAGGGGGAAGAAGAGTATGACAAAGAGGAGAGGACGTTCACTGTTCGCTCCGGAGACGCACCGGATGTCCTCTCGGTCTCACAACAGCAGCTTCCCTCGATTCCCGAGCACGGACGAAGCCACGACGTCATACGTGACAATGCGAACATTACAGAATCACTGTTTGCGTTCGAATGATCAAATAACTCTTCATCGTCTGAAATTAAATTATGTTATTTACAAGTTATTTTTCTAACTCTATTATTATTTCATAACTGTCAATTTTGAAATGTTTGACACGTTGCATTAACGAATCTTATGAAAGAATAATCGTATATATTACGCACCATCTCGGGGCAATAACGTCTTGTCAAATGCAGAAAGGGATCGTATTTTTTGGAACTTTGCAATAACAGTTAATTACTCCACAAAAAATGTACAAATTTCATACGGAATTGGTTAAAAAATATAAAACCTAATTTCTTGAGAGACACTAAAAGGTACTCATTATATCTTGATTATATTTGAAAATACCATCACTAACGTTTTTTAGAAAACTTAATGTTAAATTTAAATGGGCTTATTTCTATTGGACACAATTTTAAAACTAAAGTTTACTAGCTAGATGAGGTTTTGAACCCTAATGTTATTTTATCTCTTCTCATGAAGTGTCAAATCCTATTGATGATAGTCAGTTTAATTTATCCTTACATGAAATGTCAATCTCTCTTTATCAAAAAGTCCAATTTCTAATTTTAAGAGTGGTTTAATAGCTACGATTAATTGGCAATATTTTGGATTAAATTGATATTGTTCTATAACAGCTGTGTTATAACCTACTGAAACTACAATTTTTTAAATACTCTATAACTATTATAACTATAGTACCTAACTATTTTTATCTTAATTCTAATAACATGCACATGCTATGATTGACTAGGGATGCGAATGTTAAATAGACCACTGCCTTTGAACCCTTCGATCTGAAATCTTTGTATGGTCCTTTCCTGTCTTCCAAAAATTAGTTTGTTGTCCGCCATATGGTAATGCGCAGTATTTAACTGGTTTACTGTCAATAAAGCCTGTGCTGAGTTGAATAATTTTTTTATTCAAATAAAATTGTGCTGAGTTGAATAATTTTTTTATTCAAATAAAATTGTGCTGAGTTGAATAATTTTTTTATTCAAATAAAATTGTGCTGAGTTGAATAATTTTTTTATTCAAATAAAATTGTGCTGAGTTGAATAATTTTTTTATTCNTTTTTTTATTCAAATAAAATTGTGCTGTGTTGAATAATTTTTTTATTCAAATAAAATTGTGCTGTGTTGAATAATTTTTTTATTCAAATAAAATTGTGCTGTGTTGAATAATTTTTTTATTCAAATAAAATTGTGCTGTGTTGAATAATTTTTTTATTCAAATAAAATTGTGCTGTGTTGAATAATTTTTTTATTCAAATAAAATTGTGCTGTGTTGAATAATTTTTTTATTCAAATAAAATTGTGCTGTGTTGAATAATTTTTTTATTCAAATAAAATTGTGCTGTGTTGAATAATTTTTTTATTCAAATAAAATTGTGCTGTGTTGAATAATTTTTTTATTCAAATAAAATTGTGCTGTGTTGAATAATTTTTTTATTCAAATAAAATTGTGCTGTGTTGAATAATTTTTTTATTCAAATAAAATTGTGCTGTGTTGAATAATTTTTTTATTCAAATAAAATTGTGCTGTGTTGAATAATTTTTTTATTCAAATAAAATTGTGCTGTGTTGAATAATTTTTTTATTCAAATAAAATTGTGCTGTGTTGAATAATTTTTTTATTCAAATAAAATTGTGCTGTGTTGAATAATTTTTTTATTCAAATAAAATTGTGCTGTGTTGAATAATTTTTTTATTCAAATAAAATTGTGCTGTGTTGAATAATTTTTTTATTCAAATAAAATTGTGCTGTGTTGAATAATTTTTTTATTCAAATAAAATTGTGCTGTGTTGAATAATTTTTTTATTCAAATAAAATTGTGCTGTGTTGAATAATTTTTTTATTCAAATAAAATTGTGCTGTGTTGAATAATTTTTTTATTCAAATAAAATTGTGCTATGTTGAATAATTTTTTTATTGCTTAACAATGGCTCTCGAACATTAGAATCGCTCCATTTTACGAACTCTGTTCCGATAATTTCCTTCCAGAGAGCAGTAAAACTATGGTAAAGTGAAAGGAACGAAGCTCCTTATTCAAATTATGTTTCTTCATTCATATTTCGTCTTTTGCAAAACGAATATTCAATATTGGGCGATTAATATCGTAGTTCCGTTATACAAATTGTGTGCTTCTCTTAAACGTCTCCATAGTGGAGTACTCGAGGAACCTTTATGACGAGTACTAAAGTGGCCATGATGTCCAATTGTAACTGACGGTAATTAATACGGATTTATCAAAACGAATATTAAAACACGAATATTTTACAATAAAATATTTAAGGACTGTTCAGTCAATATCCCAATTAACAAAATTTAGTTCGAGTAATAAACAATGAGGAAATATCTACTTTGCATGAATTTTATCCGACTCATTTGTTGGGTCCTGACAGAAAGTAAGAACCCTTTATTGTAGGAAATCTGTCAAATCTATTAAATAAGTTTATTTTGAGTGGCACGCGATATTACATTATTCTGGTTGTTGTTCTTTTGCTGACGTGACACCAAATTCTGAGGTTCATTGTACGCTCAATAATTGTCCTTGGAACGCTTTTCCATGACGTACCGTCAATTTCTTCGTTTATCAGTCTCAAATAATACGTTACAAGAGTATTGCAAAATATAACTTCCAAATAGTAGTCTACTTTCATAGAAATGAATGAAAATAAAATGTGTTTATATTGTACCACAATAATACAAGTATAAAGAGTATTAAATAACTCATCAAAATAAAGTATAGTTATTTTGTAATATTCATCAACCAATAAAGGAGATTAAAGCACCGTAAAATAAAAAGGGAATACGCATTTGATTTAGGCCACCCGAAGAGTCACAAACGTTTCGAAACTCACTAATTCCAGTGAAACCCACGCCTAAAATTCCAAGAGACATGAATGCTCGATGGCTGTCCCCGAACAATAGCACCGGACGTGAATTCTTCGCTCTGTTGGCAACACTTCACAAACTGGCGTTCATGGAGTATGTGTTTAGCATCGGAAATCAGCAGAGGAAATAAACAAATTACAGGCGACCATTCTCCGGCAATTATTCCCTGTTGTTTGTCGAACGCTAGGCCAGTGTGGTTGCACACCAACACCCAGGTGGGAGGGGTGTACCCGCATGGCGGAAACGATCGCGTGAGGGGCTGTGTACGCGGAGTGGGTGGCCCCCAACCCCACCCGGGTGGTCTCACCACTCAAGCGTATGCAAATAGCTAATCGATATTATCTTAGACTTAATCGTCAGATACCAAAAATCTACGAGAGAAGCACAGAGAGGTAGTGCATGAACTTTATCAATAAGCTATTTAATTAATGCAAGATAAACTAGCTGCTCATAATTTGAACCAACTACACCTTGATACCATAAAAAATCCAGTATCTAGGAGAACCAACAAAGTTTGTAAATATTTTTTTATGATTCTCCCACTTCGACGCATTATCGTCATTCCAATATAGTAATAAAAAATTTAAAAAGTCGAAATTAGCTCGTATAACCTTATTTCGAAAATTAAGATTTATCATAAATAAAATAAACTTATTGTAGATCTCTATGCAATTAGATCTATTTTGCGATACGAGCATCAAACTGAGACACGCGACCGTCGACTGTTAGTTCAGTGAAGAAGAAAATTGTTACAGGTGAGAAATTCTCTTCCTTTTCCAAAGAGGTGAGACAAGGTACTAAATCGGTTACGTTTATAGTACTTTAAAAACCTGATTTAAAGTACAGTTAGTCACAAGGTACAAAAACCTGATTTCAAACATGTTCCAACAATATAGAATTTCTAGAATTCTTTTTCGAGGGATATAACAAAACTTAAATCTCTCCAAACTGATACAGCACTAGGTGTAAATTATTTCTACAAGAAATTATTTAGAAATATCTTTTCTGATATTTTTATACGATTTATCAGATATTTTTATACATTCAAATTTATTTACATTAAATTCATATTAAGATCTCTCTAAGATAAATTAAATCCTTATTCATTTTCATATTATGAAAGGTAGATAAACATGCGACTAAAATGCATTAGCTCCAGAGGGTCAGCGTGAGTCAGCAGGAATATGAGAAAAAAAATCCCAAGTATCTGCCACGTACTAAACACGTACGAAATACTGCACTAAACAAGTTTACACTTCCGACATTGTCAGGAAGAAGTATTTATAATTTTGATAATATACCCGTATTCTAAAATTCTCTTTATTTCACTTAACTCTAATATTGAAAATTCACGTGAAATTTGAGGCCAATTGAGTATTTTCCAATTTTTACGAGAGACAAAAACATTTATACCTGCATACAACTAATTTTCTTCTTTTTTATCAATCAGTCATGGGAATAGTTAACTCATGTTAATTTTTGAAATCCAGTACTAAAATTATACCTAGACATGCCTTCACATATAACCTTTTAACCTTTGCCAGACCATGTCTTTTCGTTTGATACTTCAAACATTTGGTGCATCAAAAATAATTTCGACAATTCGAACAACCTTATTAAGAATACATTTTAAATCGTATTACGTGCTGACTATTAAACGGGAGTATGCAATAAATCTGTTGAATATGTCATATCAGTCATTGATACATAAAATAAATATAATACATAAAATAATATTTAGCTTGTACGATTATATCCACTCGTTTCATATAAGAACTTCATTAGAAAAGTCCGTATTATCTACTTAGCTTCCCAGTCTGCATCAAGTGCGATCATCTGGTCAAGTACATAAAGAAATTGATATCCTTTCAGATACATAATGTGTCTTTAACTAAAAAAGTAATTGAGTAAAAAGTTTTCTCAATGTAACACGCGAAATGTATCTTCAACCATGACTATGTTCAAGCATCTTCGAATCGAATTACTGTTACCACTCTTAGCTCTGAAAAAAAACGCGATAATCAGGAAACTACAATCATATACAACAATATAAAGTCATTCTCTTTCTCGTTGTGTGTATTAACATAACACTTAATGCAAGTAGTATCCTGAGTCATCTGTTGCTGCAATAATCCCATCTCAGTTGTCTCGGGTGCCAAGCGAGCTCCCTAGCCTCAGTGTCCGCAGCGAGGCGACTGGAAGGCGGAGGCCTCGGGGTCTGACGTGAATGGACACACGTTGAATGAGTGGCGCAGGGGTACGGCGACGCGGAGAGGCGCCGACCCAAGGACCACTTCCGGCGCGGCCCGCGCGTCACTTCCGCGCCCGAAGGCCGAGGGTCCGTGCATTAACCATAGGGGAAGCAGAGAGCAACTGGAAACACTCCGAAGATCCAAAGGACTATCCGAGTTCGCATTGAAGAAAATGTAGAGAGGGAAACTCCAATACCGTACCTACTTCATGAAATAGTCAAGAAAAGGTTATATTCAGATGAGAGGGGAATTTAAAAGGACCTCACAGTTTTGGTTTTTATAAATTTGTTATTTCATTCCAATATATTTCATACACTGAAGATACCTATTGTAAATTGTCAATTATGTCTTATGTTACAATAAAGATTTCTAAGAGTGTCTTACAATAATGATGTATTTATGTATTGGAACATCAATTGAAATTAATGCTTGTTTTTGACAATTTTTATCCGCTACCATGAGAGGTGGAATTATTTTCCCCGGTTGGGAAAAACATAAGATGTAGATGGGGAAAAAGTCAGGAGGATGCAAATTCCCTGGCTTCTCCCTTCATTTGAACCCTGAATACTACCCATTTCCTAAGATCGGATCAAAGCTGGAAAACGTTTCCAAAATCATACAAGAGAAAGGCTTAAAATGAGACGATTTAATCAAATTATGGAAAACAAGGACAAAAAAGTATTATGCAAAATACTTAATCTTTTTCATTTATATACACACTTACATGGTAATTCCGAACAACTTATAATTTCTCTCATCAGCCATGCCACGTCAAATATTAATTCTGACAGCATAGATTGACAAAGTTGGTGAAAACATTTGATGTAAAATATACTATCTCGCAGGACGCAAGAAAAGTTTCGTGGGATGCGTATGGTCCGTGGGCCACCAGTTGGGCAGCACTAATTGAAACAGATTTCTTCCAATTAAAATAAGTATAATAAGTTAAATAAGTTTATGGTTAAGAATCACAGCATTATTAAGAAGCCTAGTCTCAAAGATCAGAAGGTTAGCAAGTACATTGAAACTTTTTAATATTTCCGTGTTTTGTAAACCCTTCTGCTTTTCATGAACGCTTTTTCATTACTATGGTGGAGTTTATACTCTTCACTGTTTAAAATACTATTCTCCAACAAAAGCGATAGAAGAAAATCCAGAACTACAGTACTCTATCGTTTCGTACTATTTGTTCTACAAGGTCGTTCAAGTGCCTATATTATCTCCAGAGCATTGCGTTCTGGTTACCCGTCACAGGCTGCGGCCGCTTGTTCATTCTATAGCCACCTAAGGGCTATCTGATGGAAAAAGGATTTTATTTATTTAGAAAGTTATCTGAAAGTTTTGAAATATAAGTAAAATATAAAGAAAAAGAATACCAATCACAAAATAATTATATTGAAGAATCGTTTCAAATCAACATAAAAATAAGTCGAAAAGGTTAGGTTTTAATTCACTTAACATTTAAAAAATAGTTTTCCAAAATAGAATATGTACAATAAGTAGTTAGTTTCATATTTCTACAAAAAATCGTATCGCATAACTGCTTCGTTAAATTAAAAAAAAATCTTTTTTAAAAAACTTTTTTATAAAAATATCTTTTTATAAAAAACCTTTTTAAAGAAACCTAAAAAAACAGGTTTGTGTTCTTTTGTTTTGCAGTCAGCATCAAGTGCTGCCTTACGACTAAGTAAAAAAGGAAATTAATATCCTTCCAGATTTATAATCTGCCTCGAACTAATAATAATTATTGTGGATATAGATTTTATTTTCAATAGGCAGAATGGACTGCAACTGGAGCAAAGTTGATAGACATAGATAGGTAGATAACTTAGATGAATTATTTAGATAGAGGCAAGAAGCCAGAAACGAATAACTCTTCAGAAAACTAATGGAAAATAGGTAATAAGATGCACTCTTACCTATCAACATGACATAATACGAAATCGAGATCGCAAAGAATATTTAACAATAAATAACCTATTTATTATTATTATAAATATTTCCTGCTTTTCTCATTATTAATGCAGTTTATTTTCAATAGAAAGTCTTATTTAATTGTATTCACACTACATTTTCTCAATATTGTCCGATCATTAACACATGATATTCACGAACATTTGACAAACTAAATATATGTAAATACAGGTGTCATGAAACGTCTTCTTGTAGCGATTATCTACTTTTTTGTTAATAGATATATTTCTATTTAACGTTCAATGAATAGGGGTGTTTGGTTTCGTCTTAAAATACGACGCTTACGACTTGAAGGGAGAGAAATCAGCGTTCATTTCGATTAATTTCAACATTTCATAAAAAGTAAAAGAATTATCAAAGGCCATTAAGAAGACTATTATAAACTCAAATTGTAAGGTGATAAATTAAGAAAAATGAGGCCAAATATAATTGAAATTAAGTAGAGCTATCTCGAAGGGGAATTAATTGTTTCAAGATCTCTAGTGCATTGACAAAAAATCACCAGGATTACTTTCAGAACCATTAAAGCAAGTATGAAGTAAATTAATTTGCCGTAAAACAGTAGGTGATTAACGGCATATGCTTTCCTCGTATAACGGAAAATAAAGAAGTTACACCTCCCCAAACCCACACTAATATTTGTGTAACTGTGTTCGATAGGCATCAAACACGTCTTTTACAAAACGATTTCCTCTGGTGTCAGGGTCTCACTCTTGTTTGTTCCGTTCATCACTTCCTGCTATTTCCTCCTCACATTTATCCGACCAGTGACACTTCGCTACGAGCTGGAACAGACGTTGGGTACACTGTGTTCTCAAATATAATAAGAGCAGAGGGAAAGAACGAATGAACAAACAAGGGTAGAAATCCTTCATCCATATATTCAATTTAATCTTGAAAACATTTATCAAAATTATAACGCGTTATCTTCCAATAATTATGAGCCAGCAAAAAATAAGGAAGTGCTCTCATAATACTCTGGCACAAAATAAGATTTTTGTAGAAAATTTATCTCGATCTAAAAATTGAGCAACTATATTGAATAACTCGTTTAAAAATACTAACATTTTACTTTGACGATCGTATTAAGAATAGTTATTTAGACAAGACTTGTGTAATTATACACGATTGTCCTTGATGGCTAGCGTAGTTTATTTATGATCTCTACTGTGCAAGTACATGCAGTCAATCCTCCCGTTTCTATACCCTCTATTTCCCTACTCGATTGAAGGTCATATTCCATCTATTACATGGTAGGTAAGAAAGCCTCGTTCATTAAACTAAGAGGAATGAGTTAGAAAATTTTATTATGTAGAGTAAAGTGTTAAGTTAACTTAATGTTTTTATAATTTCACATCTGCTTCGGTTTGCGATACAAAATCATACAAGAATGGATACCGTGAAAATTTCCTTAGTTAACATTACCAAACTATGCATTAAGAACAACAATAATTCACATTTAAAGTGTTCTCGATATAATTCAGAGTGCATGTACTGTAGTATTTTACAAAGATCTAAAAAAAATCCAACTTTCTTTGGAATGCTAAGACTTACACATTCATTAAGATTTAGAAAAGTTTTGAGTTACAAACGACCAGAACATAGAATATATCATGAAATATCCACGTTTGCATGCAGTTAGCAGTTATTCTGACCGTCAACACTCCTCGTTTCTTTTCAAAGAAGGTCAAAAATAGTTCGTCACGGATTGTCCTCCCAGTCATCGGTGGTCGTCTTACTTCACCGGCCACTCTGACGTCAAAGTAGCACGCGAATGTGGCGACCTGAGTCGATAGGGGGCAGATACCACGATAAGACCCACGGTTGAACCACCCACGCTGCGATTCGCCGGGTGAGGAGTGATCGTTTTGACTTAGAAGCAATTAGGAGTTGACCTACCTGCAAACTAATTTTTTGTATAAAAAATAATGCTATAGTCAATACCACAAAATCGGAACAAAAAAATTGTTAAGTCGAAAGAACACGCCCCTAAAACCAATAATATCGCTTTAAAAATACAGTGTAATTAGACATACCAATATCGACTCAACTATCCCATCCCCATTCTCATGAATCGTGGCACTGAAGACATGGCACATATTCTTTAATATCATTTGGATACCACGGAGATTGTTCAGCAAGCCGGTTGGTGCGTGAGCTGTGTGGATGAAACGAGTGGTCTTCGCTACTCGCGGATGGCACGTGTCGCCGTAAGGTAGACTAAATAATTACTAATAGGAGCAGGGAAGGGGATTCTTACCAGAATAGAGCCAGCGAGGGCGGCCGTCCTTCCGTCAGCTGGTGGAGACGACAACGCGGTGGCCGAGACGTCTCGGCGCGCGTCGCATAACTTACCCGCAAACACCTTAGCACCCTCGCGTGCACTGTGACTCGCGCCCCCAAGCTCGAACGACGCCGGCGTGTCTCCAACTACCATCGCATGGGGCGCTGCCATCGCGCGTGCTGCGCGGCACCTAATGGCGAAAGAGGAAAATAAATGCTGTTTCTCCTTTTACTTCATAGGCTGCGCGCGCAACAAGAGATGTGTGTTTGACAGATAACAAGTGTTACCACTCGCACCCTGAATGACAGCTAAAAAGGTTAAAGGTTGTCAGCCCCCTGGATGAAAGATGCGGGGCGGGAGGACGATGATGACACGATGGAATGACATGGGAGGTCGCGGATGGGGGAACTCGTCGCAAGTGGGTGGGGATAGGAGGCGGGGAGAGCGCGCACGTTGCCGACCCTCGCGCGCGTGGCGGAACGGCTCGAGCACGGCCGCTGGGTGCCAGTCAAGGCGCGAGCGCGGACACAGCGCTGACGGCCAAGCGCCGTGCACCTCTCGTTCGTCTCTCACGTTGTGTTTTTCTCGTTAACTTCAGTCATTAGTGTTTCCAGTCAGGTGTGTCCTCAACAATCCCTCCAACATTTTGGACTATACCGCTCATGCTGTATATCGCCATCTAAGGTGAGTGACAACCAGATTAGATTGACTTGACAGTTAATCCATAACGCCGTTAAAATGTGTCCGTGAGGATTTAAATGGTCAGACTGAATGAACGGGACGCGCCGTTGTTCGAATCATATGCGTGTTATCGCGGTGACCTTGCTTATCGCTACCATTAGCGCAGCGGCATCGAACGCAAGGGAGCTTTGCGGCATGCTTATCATCAGCGCAGGGGCGGTCACTCGGAAGGTTTGCGGCAGGTCGGAGCTTCGTAGCTGCAGGAGGAAGGGGCACCACCGTCCCCCTGCCATCAGCAGGATGTCGCAGCCATCGAGGGGCCCCGCACTCCACAGAAAGTGGCCCCCGACCCACTTGGCTGTGCCCGTTCCGTTGTGACGTCACGCGGGTCCCGCTGCCGGCGCCGCCGCGTGCCGACACGGCGCGTCGCCGCCTCCGCCCCCGCGAGGGTGCCGGCCGCCCCACTTGCGCGCCCTTGGTGTCTCAGGAGGGTCACGGCCGCCGGCCCGCCCACGCTTGGGCACTACGCTTACACCCTCGCGATGCTGGTCTGCTAAGTGAAAGGGGGAACTGCGACGCGAATCAGCTGCCGTCCAGATGCAGGAATAACGCGTATCGTGTGTGCAATCACCACCTCTCTCAGACACTTAACTGACCTCTTGATCATATAATCGCCTTCATTGATTCACGAATGTTCGTGTCTCCGCGAAGCATGAGTTACGCTTAGAACTAGGGAATAGTAGGATGGGTCGGCATTTCACGTAACTTATTTGTTTGTTTTTTATAATATAGGAAATAAAAATATTGCAAAGTAAAATAATTGTAGCTTGTTTTTGATAAATTTTTTGATGATGTTCTCAGAAATGGCGGTTTATTTGACATATAGATCCTTTTATTCGTTCTTAAAAGACAATTATATAACCTTTTTTTTGCTATGATTAATATTGGGTTCATACGTGCCAATGAAGCTCNTATATCATATATATATATATATATATATATATATATATATATATATATATATATATATATATATATATGCAGAATAATGTGATTTTATCATTTCACCGGTTCTCTGGGCTCATACTATGTTTTCTTAGGCTCATTTTTTTAGGGTACTGTAACTCAATTAAGATAATCACAATTTATATTTATCGATTCTGGCATAAGCTGATCAAACTTCTTGGTCGTAAGTTTATTGTGACAGTTCTTTAAGAGAAAACTATTGAACGTAATTTTAGGCATTAGTTTCAATTTTTAAGAAAATCATTTATTTCTTTGTTTAGATGACTTTGATATAGGTTCATCACAACACAAATGGAGAAAGAACTTAAGCAGAACAACTCATTTAATTCACGCTTTTTAGAAGCTAATATATGAAAACCTATTGATTCTTAAGACGAGCAAATTAAAGAAATCTTTGAAAGGAGAATAGTTGAATTATTAAATTATATTGGTTCCTTTAATTTAATTTGTTTTGACAAGTGTAATATTATGTAATTTGAGGTAGTCATCAGATACAGCTTTCAAATATTCTCTTATTTCAAATTTATCTCAAGAATACAACTCTAATTGATCTCTAATTTTGACGAACTGTTTCAAACAATCTACCTGACTTTCTGTCTGTTTCTTTACATGAACAATTCATCTGAACTTGTTCAATTCATTCGTGTTCGCTTATTAATTATCAATTTCAATTACATTTGCATTTTGACCTCATACACAGAATGACTAGTTAAATATTCAACATTGATGATAGTTTCTGTTCATTCGGTCTTCGCATTTTCTTCTTTCTTGCTACCAGGGGAAATTTTAATTTCACATTAGAGTAGGTAATATTTAATGAAAACAGCGATCAACATGTACACTCTTCCAATGAGCTCTGCATTTGTTGGACGCATTGGTGGCGAGGCGAGCGACGGGGGAGGTAGGTGGGATACGTTGCCCCGGGCCCCCAAAAATTGGGTTATTAGAAGGGTCTCTCTCGTTGGCACATGAAATACATTTTTCATTCCAAATCAATACAATTTGAAATGTTTTCACCGGAAAATATAACTAATTTGTGATGTTTTCGACCCAGGGGATGGTCCCCGCAAAGAAAAACTATAGTTCATAGTTAATTGCTGAAATTATTTTAGGCGGTTCTTAAATTACAGTAAATGAAAGAAGTTGAGTTATTTTTGTATTTAAAAAAAACTATAAATTTGTATTCCCTTATTCTGTCTTAAAATACGTGTAATGTCTATCTTCTAAGTCGAGCTTCTAAGTCTAAATGAGTATGTTAAAAAGTATTGTTTTTTAGTTGACTTTTCCGATTTACTTAATTGGGGGCGCTTTTTCATTGTATTTGTTCGCAGTAAATGTTATATGTTTGCACTCGCATCTCTTCGTGAGTTTTAAAGAAATTCTGAAAAGAAACATGTAGTTCTATAAGAAATTTTACAACTAATAAGCTAAAAATCGTTTGAATGCGTCAAATTAGTAACACTACGTGACTTACTTATCTTAGTGAAAATACGAAATGAAAGAGACCATGCACGAATTGGACCCAAAGTTATCCCCTCTGGATAGTTTTGGAAGGGATTGCTAGTCCTTGGCATGATTTAGTCCCCAGTCCTTTTCGAGCAGAGAGATGAAGGGGGCAAGCTCCTGTGAACTCCCGTTCCGCGCTTATACCTACCTCAATTATGAATAATGCAAAATCTGCTCACGTGTGTAAAGACGCGATGCGTACGAGGGTGAGTTTTACTATACTGACCGATATAACTTCGTCAGCTGTCACGTGACTTGTCGTATTTAGCAGTGTCTTTGAGAAAAATTAATAACACATCATCTTTTGCTAGTAGAAGCTCGAAATTATTAAATGTCGTGGCAAACACAAAAGTGAGTGAATGAAACAATCGACTTTTCCCCATACCTATGACATAATTTCAAATATTGACGTACAATATACGCTAAAACCATAAACAAATCCTAATTAAATTTGCACCCTTCTCACTACTTAAATGTATTTATTTTTTCTGTGAAAATGTTAAATTAGACATATTATACTCCGGGAAACTGTTTCCATACGCCTATACCAATGTCTATAAAATAATAACATACTATTCTTATTTCGCTCCGTAAATGGTAGATGACCAAGTATCCATTCAATGTGCACCCCTTTTGGATTTGGCCACCAAAAAAATTACTGTTTGATATCGTTCACTCCAGTGGACCGTGGCGCACGCAAACAACGAATTGATTATAAAATGCAATCAAACAATAATTTTTGAATTCTGTAAACGGCAAATTACGAAGAAAATATCTGTTTAATTTTCACCCTTTTTTATTTATTTTTTAGTTTCTCCAGGGAAATATCTTAATAAATAAAACGATTAGTTCGTAATTTAAGAAAATTTACATTAATCAATTATTAAGTATATCATTAATTTATTAATATTTATTGTTCATGACGTCATTATTTGCCTTTAATTTCCTACCTTTTATTTTTCTCATTTCATGCTCTTATAATGTAAGTTTTAATATTTGTATTTTCAAAAAATCAATTAACTAATAATCATACATTCAGTGATGATTATGTAGGTAAATTAGTCACTTATGTTTTATTCAACTACTGCGTATAGGTTGAAAATATACAAGAGTAAGTCATTACTATTGCTTATTTACATCGAACTTTTATTCAACTACTGCGTATAGGTTGAAAATATACAAGAGTAAGTCATTACTGTTGCTTATTTACATCGAACTTTTCAAGGAAGAAAAGTATGTGTATTAGAATTAAATACACGCAAGTTAACTATAATTTTACGACAACAAGCCTTGCTTTTATTTTACCCGTGTTGATTCCGGGGCCCAAATCATACCAGCTCGTGTACGATAAGTGGTTAAATTTATCATACTTTTTACAGTCGTGGGAGATCGGTTACTAATATACACCGGTTTAGCGCTGAACAATTGGAAAATATCCAAAACAGTAGATTAGGACAGTACAACCTCCAAAGTGGTTTTTCAATCTTTGTCGAAGACTTTGCTGTTTCTCTTCTTGTAAAAGCGCTTAGAAGCAACCCTGAATTATTATACATATGCTTCCCAACATTTTATTCGGCGTGCGTATATTTCTCGTCATGATAATCAACTTTTAACGATCTTTCAAGTAAATATGTTTATTCTATCATTCAAATGCTCGACGTTTCCATATGACAACTGTGGAAGAAAAATATATCAACTAACAAAAAGAAAGGAAAGGCAAAATTATATACATGTATCAGAACATGAAATTATAAATTGAAGATAATCATCTGAATCAGGACGTAAAATTAATGTATTCCTCGTTCCTTTTATGTGCAGCATTTCGAATATATTAAGTTTAAAATAATTTTTTTACCTTATCTAAAATTGTGTTATTCCAATCCATTTATGTGGCTATTATCTAAACAAGAAAATTACCTGTCTTGCAAATGGAAGTCGACGAGTTTGTCATACAAGCCATGTTTTAAAGGGAAAGAGTGTATAATTAGATGTGACAGCGACATACAGTAATACTCATTACAAAAAACAACAACAATATATGACACAAAAATATCTTCTTGTAATGATTGTTTTAGGCATAAACGTGACTTATTATTTTATTCTAAAAGAATCAGTCATATAGGCAGGGTGTCAGTTTTCCTTCCTTCACAATCTTTTATGTAAGCTGATGGATTTCTTAAAAAATATTAACTTCTTTCAATTAAAAAAAAATTAACGAACTCAGGACCCAACAAGTGAAAATAGGGAAGCTAACTACATTAAATTAAAGAAAATCAATGAATCCACAGATAAGTTAAAATAGAAAATCAAAATTATAACTGAAACCGAAGGTAATTTGTAATAGTCTGCTATTCGAAATTATTAAACTGGTCATTTCTTTCCACGCTATCTCATGGCTATCACTTCCTTCCAACGAAAAATGTATTTGACATACAAGCTAATAAGTTAAATATTCATTTGGCGAATTGCTTTTTTTAATTTTATTGTTTGATATAGAGTATGTTTTATTTTATAGTTTGATTTAAAACACGAAATAATTTCTAACTGTCGTGTATGTAACACGAATTAACGAAATTATCTAATTTGCTCTACAATCTAGAAATGATTGGAGAGAAAATTGAATGTTCGAAAGCGGCAGGCATTTTGAAACACAAATATGTCACTTTTCGTTAAGCTTAGTATATCCATGATATCTAATGTGTTTTTTGGATATTTTGAAGGGGACAATTTTGACAATTTTGAAACCCTGAGACATCTTCACTGGGAGGAAGTTACCAATTAAAATGAACACTTATGCCTCATCCTGGATCATGATGTACGGTCGGTTCTTGGACTATTGGTAGAGAGAAATCAACGTAAACAAACTCTAACTCTACATTTCAAATATTCAACGCCATTTTGATGTGTAGATATTGCGATTATGAAATTATGTGGGCATGATACAAAATGCAGGAAAAAGAAACCTTCATAAAACGCCAGAACCACCGAGAGAACGAAGAATGAAAATAAGTCGCAATTTAAATCGTAGATCGGCACTTACGAAACTTTCTGCGTTACTGAGGACAGCGGATATTATTGAGCATTATACTGTCTGAAAGTTGTAACAGAAAATTTTGAACGATTTAATATATTTAAGCGCTTTACATTTTTACTTTCCAATTACACAGTATGTATAAGAAAAGTATTGTAATCGGTCGAATAAAAATCAGGATATCTTCAGATCTAGGTGAATGGATTTCAGGGGAGTCATTTTCTATTTTTTGCGATGTCCGACGTCGTAGTATACATGTGTATGTGAAGAATTTTGTTTATCCTATAACACAGGAACAAATTAATCGATCCAAACCAAACGGGAGAGTTGACTTTGAATGCATTGGGAATAAAATCCTATTTCTGGACCGCTCATTCCGACTTCCTCCACACACATCGCACTCCACTTTCGGTTTCTTAACATTCAAAGTTTTGAAGAAAAAAAAATGAATGCGAATATTATTATTATTCCTTTTTGAACTATTCGCTCGGGCTCAGCTAGTTTCATGGAGCAACAATACTGCCGAACAAAATTATTCAATGTCTTGAACACTTTCAATTCTACTCGCTTAGCGCTTCCCTTCATATTTAGCATGTCTCATAAGGAATAAAAACGGACTATTTAGACCTCATGTATAAGTGCGATTTAGGAGACATCTCTCCTCTAGCGCCCCACTCATATCGGAATTCCGGGTCACCAGGTCCCACGGAGATTTTCCGAGGTTTACTTTCTACGTTTTTCTGGTATTGCCTCTAAAAGTCGTTCACGAGTAATACTTACAAATTGAAATTTATTTTATGAATAAACCAAACCTCTTTTTATTAGAAATGAATTTTTCCTGGATTACGTGTTTTTTTTTTTGAAAAAATATTTAATTTTATACTTACAAAAAATAGTCAAGTAATATATCAATTTGAAAAGAATTTGTATGATGTATTAAAAAAAGGAAAATACAATAATCATTAATTATCTTATTTTGTTATTTATTTGTTTTAATTAACCGTTATTTTTTTGTTAGATGTCAGCGTTAAGAAAAAAACACAATATTGATATGATAGTAGACGATATCATTATAAATTAAGAAAACGGAACATTATTTAATTATTCAAAATAATCTTTCTCTTAAAGTGTACGAAAAAACTACACAATTTTTATTTCAACATTGTATCTCAATGATTTCATAATTTTTATGAAGCAGTACTGAATTTTTTTCTATTATTATTTTTATTCTGTTCTCATCCATTAATATATAAAAGTTCCAAATAATTCAATAAACTGAGTGAATATTACATGTAATGCTAATATAGATTGAAAGCATATTATGTCAATTAATGCATGTTTAAAATTAAAATTAACTGAAAATATTAAACAAGAAACAATATGTGTTAAAATAATATAAATACAAATTAAGATTAATGGTACTTGTAAGTAACATCAGACAAATTAAGACTGAACATATGTTGCGTAAATGATGTAAAATCAAGTCGGTAAAAATTGCAATGTATATTAAATAAGTGCGTAAAGTTTAAATATGTTCCATTTTTAAGTCGAAACTTAAGAAGCTAAAGAAACCAAAGAAACCTGGGTTGCGAGAGGCTTCGTTGCATTGCTTTGGTTTCTCTACGTGTGTTATGGACCTTGCGCGGTCTCCGCACGTCAACTGGCCATTAACCGATTTTCGACCTACTTGTCTTCTTTCCGCATTTATCCTTTTCACATTAGTTCCCTTGCGGCGCTTTTTTCAAAGATATTAGTTTTACACGAGTAAGTTTTACTTCTTACAGTCAGGACGTACACTTTTGTTTATTCCCCCACCATCTCGATACGTATCGATCTATCTTTTCTGTTGAAACGTTTTATAGTGATAATGACCGCACACCATTAGGTGTTTGTTGTTATTATTATTATTGTTGGAAATATTATCAGACTCTGGAGAGCAGTCACAAAATAAACTATTATATCATATACATATAACTGTAATGGATTTATAAAACATACTTTAATTTTTAAGTTGAAATGGTTTACACGCTTATTTCTTGAATGCCTAAAACTCATGGATTACCCGTTTTAATCTCCTCTCGTAACAAATATGTTTCTAGTTATTGAGCCCCACAGCAAACAAAATTAGTCAACAAAAATTTATATTTACTTGGTTAGATAAGTTAAAATAAATTTTCTAGATTCTTCTTCAAAGAATTTAGTCAGCATTATTGTTTACGTACTTCCGTTGTCTTGTCATCTTTGTAGTATCACTCGTTTCCGACAAGTCTGTCAATACGACAAATATTTTGAGCATTATTCATTACGAACATGCCAGCCATTTCAATATAATTTTATTTCTGATATAATCAACTGAATAAATAAACTGATTTCTTATATAATTCATTCTGAATATATCAACTATTTCTGAACGATATGAACTGCAGATTACAATTTCTTCAATTCATTGTGTAGGAACAATATCAACGCCTACGAAAATTTGTAAAATTTAGTGAGAGTTTATGGAATTAAATTTTGCTGTTACTCAGGCCAAGAAGGAGAATTCAAGTTTCAGTTTGCATATTGATACGTTGAGCAATATCGAGTCCATTGATTTGTCTTGTGAAGCATGTCGTGTCTTATGGGACAGAAGAATGAAAATCATGAACTGAAGCCAATATTGCTTACAACAATCTCATGTATTTTGCAAATAATTTTCTAACCACTCATGGAAAATATCTTGCATCGCTGGGTCAAATGCTTCATGACTGTGCCTAAAGACCATCCTTCGCTAGAGGACACAGAACAATGACTATAATCAAATATTCTTTATTTGTAATCTGCGAAATATTTTTCATGCTCCATTTCTTGCTGCTTATCTGAGTATATCGCAAATACGACACAGCAAGAGGCACGTTTCGCTTTCTCGGACTGTTCCTCCGATGCTGCTGCAGGTGAACGAACTGTCCCAGTTCTGTGCCCGTGCTAGTGAGCTCCAGCCTCCAGCATCACGTATGGTCCACGATTCTCTCCAGATCTTCAATATAAACACACCTTTTTCATTACATTTTGTATTAGAATATTATAGAAAATAGAGGAATCGTGTAAGATTTTTTGCAGTCAGCAATTTTTTTTAATATGTGGGTTCTGTGTAAATCATAATATGTGCGTATAAGATATATGTGAATATAAACAATTTCAGCCTCTTTTCAACAAGATCACCTTTTCGAAACAAAATCCAGGATCGTCAATATTATCGAGGCGTTCCCAATTGATAGGTGACACTGTAACAAAACAAGGACTTTCACAGTAGAATTTCGGAATGCGAAAAACCTTCTCTCGAAGAAATCGATTGTGAACACAAAGAAAATAACTATCCATGTCATTCATTTCACGCGAGTTGCAGAAATTCGTGTGAGTAGTGAAGATTTTTGCCTCTCTTTAGATATAACGGAAGACTGAATCTTTTTCAGTATGATAATTTGATAAATGAATAATCAGCAAATAGATTCATTACAACTATAGATTTTTCAACACTTGCTATGAATGATTATTAGGAATCAATGTGAAACCCACCCAATTTCTAGGAGTTTATACATTATTCTCGTATGTTTTATGTTCAAACCTAAAGCCAGTTGTCTATATTGGTGAGGAAAAACGTTTTTGAACTCCTGTATAGNCAATGAAATTTGTAATATATATATATATATATATATATATATATATATATATATATATATATATATATATATATATATATATTATACACACACACAATGCATGGGAAAAAACGTTCTATGACAGAAATACTGTAACATTTGAGAAACCTCATTCCCATAAATTGACATTAAATGTACAGTATTTAAAATGTTTCATTTTTTAATTCCCCAAGAGGAATCGGTACTATACGAAGCTGTACTATTATTACTCATTAATTTTGCTGAACGGAAGCAAACAATCAGGCAAGAAATCTTGGAACATGAATCCAAGGAAACAGAATAAGAGCTGAGAATGGAAGAACAGAAATTGTGAACATCGTTTTAAACTCGTGGACAAAGAAACACACTCCTACTTCTAAATTTAGCAAAAAGAAGTAATTATTTGTAAAAATGTATTGCAATGTTATTGGCATATGTCTGATAATACAATAAAAATATTCTAGTTCGATGATACATCCTTACACCATACTAATTTAATTTCACAGGACGTAATTTCGTAGAATGTTCTTTCCCAAGTTTTTCCCTGCGAGAAGCTGTGTGACAGTCGTGTAGGGACTTACTCGACCAGTTCATCCACATCTCCAGAGAGTATGCTAACTCGGACGATGCTAAGGAAACCTGTGATGCCAGACATCATGCCACTGAAAAACACTGGCTGCTCTCATTGCACTATAATAAAAAAAATTGTTTGAGGGACTCTCCTTGTTAATCTCTGCACATGTCAAATAATAAACAAAATATTAAACTGATTCAATTATTTTTATGATGAATAACTCATTTATGTTTTATTATATTTGGTTTGCTCAAATTGTGCTGCATGAGGTTTTAATAGCATTTGTGGATTTAATTGAAGAAAATATTTTGGCGGTTTGTTGAAGTATTATCTAAAGTATTTTGAGATGAGTCGTGAAAGATTGAAAAATTCTCGGACAATTTGAAACTTCTATTATAAAATTGTTTTTCTGATTTTGGTAGATATTTGTTCGCTGCCATCATTATGGGTTGTTCGAATCGTAACATTCGTAAATGTTTTTTTTTCGAATATTAAACAAATGTTCTACTGAAGATTTTTTCCATGAGTTTGTTATGATTATTAAAAGTATTTAATAAATGAATAAATCTGAAAATAGAGTTTACAGCTAAAGGTTCTGTTCCCAACACTTTTGTTCATCTTATTCATAAATCCAATATTGTTACTTCACTTTACGGTTTTCAGAGGTTCCCAACGGTGGTTAAGAAATCTAGCATACTCGAAAAAAAAAATTACTTAACTATATCATAAGTCATAATTTTGCCTCGGGGGCGAAGAAATGTTGAATCCTCCACTATTTGATACTGCCTTTGATCGCAATTGATAAGACGATCCCTTGCTCTCTTCCGGAGAGTCAATTAGTGTACTGTCCTCTACGAGGTCACAGTATATAACACCTTTTTCGACAATATATTATTTATATAACTAAAATTCAGTTATATTATAAACCAAAAATATTATAAACCAATTATGTATTAAGATTAAGAGACAACATGCTTGGATACAGAGATCGTCAAACATTATTTTCTTATTAAGCAATAAAATTTATCAACCTTTATCAACCAAAGTACTGTATTTTACTATACTACATTTCAACCAAGATCATCATCAACCAGCCTTCATCAGGAGTTTACCTAAATAATACAGTTTGCTGGTAACAGATCACGAATTGTAGCATATGTAGCAATTAACAAACTATACACTCATGCTATTCAGGATACTGTATTATATATGTAAACACCTGATAAAGGCAAAAGTCCTGGCTGAAACGTCGAGATGTAAAAAACAGTAATTAGTCATTAATTTTACAACGTGAAAACTAAGTTAATAATTGATTCTACATATTAAAATTTAATGACGAAATATACCAGAATGTGAAAGGATTCCCCATGGTTAATCCATTGCTATCAGAATTCGTGTAGAGGGATTATAAAAATATCGTGTTTTGGTAACTTAGATTTCACCCTTAAGTTCATATTGTTCTAAAACTGTACATTCAGGTCCCGCAAGTTCAAGAGTACCGCAAGACCATGGTATTTTTACATTACAAATTTTTATTTTTCATTATGGATAAGAAAATCATTACACAATTGCAGTACAAAACTACTTTAAACGGTTTAAACATAAGCAAAACTTAAATTAACGATTTTTAAATTTTAAAAAATTCATAATACTGATCAAATTCTATTCAACGTGAATAATTTAAAAACTATGTAATTTAATAGTGTAATTTTAAAATGTTTTTATTGTAATTATGGTATGTTGAGTGAAAATAGGAGCCGGGACCGAGTATTAAAAAGTATTCAAATATTTATTATTATATTTTTTTAGTGAATACTTCTTTATTTTTAAAATATCAATGTAGAGACCGAGTTGGTGTACATGAGTTCGTTGAGAGATCGGGGGTTCCGATCCAATTGGGGAAGCCTAATCCCCTAATGATTTAGCGTATTAGTTGCAGTCAGCGATGTTTCCTGTCATGGGATTTTCAGTAGCGTCGAAATCTGGAAAGAGGAAATTATTTCTGAGACCTTTAAATCAGGAGAACTTTTTTCGATATTTTTACTAGAAAGTGAAGTTCAATAGCATCATTTCCTCCCATTTCTTACAAACCGTTGCTATTTAAGCTGGAAAGTAAAGCACGTGTGTCCAAATAAATTATTGGAAAATATGTAAGTCAACCCTCCGTTAGATTTTGATGCTCTGTTCTCCATGTAAAAGCATAATTATGAGAATAACCATTTAAACATACGTATCATTAATAGACAAGTAACGGAGAAATACTTCTATATTTACAATATCGTTTTGAACTTTAACTAAAAATGCAGGGGAAAGGTTTCGTCAATCGCTTGTCGGTCGGGAATCAAACTTCCAAAATATTATCTTATGTCATTAATTTAGCCAGACATATTAGATTATTTCCTTCACACAATCGAAGAATAAAATATATTATGGAGCTTATAAGTATCAAACGTATTGTTATCAGACGTGAAAACGTTTTTTCTATGCATACCTTTGATTATATAAGGAAATTTGATAACAGAAGAGGATGATTATTCATAAATGAGAAATGATATTAATATCATAAGAACGAACAATTCTCTAATAACATCTATTGTGAAGAAATATCCATTGCTCGGTTGCTGTTGTGCATTTAAAAGGAAATGGACTGATGGTTTTTAATTAATCGTAACAAAATGACCAGTGTCAATGTATCAAGTCACTACGTGATGTCAACAAAAATGAACTTAAAATATATATCAATAGTGACTGGTTGCTTTGAGCGCTACCTAGGGGAATATAGATGAATAGCGACACGCATATCAAAGTAATATATAACAAGGATATAAAATATTTTTGTTTTGTAATGATTCAAGTCAATTCATTATTTCATAGTAAAGGAACAATAAAAAAATTTTAATATTTGAACCACACTTTGTGTTTTTTATTTAATATTTGAATTCTCGAATTCCCATCCTGGCCCGGGTTTTGCTCCGGTTTTCCTTCGGGTAGAGGCGGATTTCTTATACAGGTTCTCAAGGCTTTGTCTAGGGGCATGTTTATTGTAATAATAAATCGTGAATTTAGTGTTATTTCAATTTTTAAACATTATACTCAGAATAATGATAATAATTTGTACATGTAAATTTTTGCGTTAAATTACAAACATATTGACATTCTTTAGTATTATAACTAGCAGCTAACTTTTTATCTTATCTAGCAATTTTTGCTTAAATTTTTGAATCCGTCTCTGCCTTAGGGCCCTTGATCGGAATTGATGGGATGGTCCCTTGCTTGCTTCCGGAGAGTAAATTAGTTTGTTGTCCTCCACATGGTCATACGCAGTTTGCGCTATTTTTTTACAATAAATTTATTTATTTACATACCAAAATATCGTCCATTTATTGATATAGCCAATAAATCTCAATGTAATATAAAGTACTTTACTATAGATGTTTTAGTTTGGGAGTGAAACATCAAAGTGAATCCCGTGGTGAGGAGTCAGGCGTGAAGGGCGACATCGCTAACGTGGTGTTTAAAGGAAGTTCCATAAGCATTACACAATAGTTTTTTTCCAAAAATTTAACTAAATGAAAAATAAACAATGTTTGTAACATACTTGATAATTCGAAATGTCATAAAAATTGGCGAGAACGAAGTGGTACGAAAGCATTTGACGTAGATAGAAGGACTATTAGGGATGAATGATTTTTCAATTATTTCGTTGATCATAAAATGGTTTCTATTAATTAAGTTATAACAAAATTATTATTATTATTATTATTATCATCATCATTATCATCATCTTTGGTTCATCTTTTGTTGAACCTTCTCCCCTGTCGTTGAGAAAGTAAATGGAAATCTTAATGAACATCATAACAGTATTTCCAGACATTTAAAAATACAGGAATGAAGTTAACCAAAGGGATAATTGAATAAGATGGCCTATAATTGTGCTTCTTTAGCTTTTATATCTAGTCATAGTGAAGTACAAAGAAAAAAAATACTCTTTTCATAATTGGAGACAATAAACTTAACTGAAGACAATAATTTTTACCGTTGAGGTTTATCAAAAGTTATTGGCGTATGTGAACAATTACGAGAACTAATAAATCAGTCGACTGGGTTAATTTCTTAATAAAGAGCACAATTAAAGTGGTAAATTAGTAAAATAACACACAAAAACGTCCAGTGACGGTCTGTACGAGGCATAAGTTTGTACTACAATGATTTGAACTCATGGTCGCGATCATTTCTAATTAACTTCACTGGATGTTTGGCTTAAAGATAGAATTGTAAATGGAAGATAATTGGTCTTGATATTTGTTGTGTAAAATGAGAAAAAACATTCCATATCGTATACTGACTGTTGTATCCTCGTCATTGTCTTTCAAAATTATGTGATGAATGCATACCCCAGAAATCAAACGCTCCTTATAAGTGAAATGAGGAAAACCGAATGAGACGCACTCCAGATATTTTTCTTCGAATTTTTTTCTCAGAATCCAGAAAAAAAGAGGAGAGCAATCTCATGTTCAGTGTTAAGATTCCAGACGGATGTTCCACATGCGATCCGCGCGCATGCGAGTTTCTTATGACGTTCGAGTTGCGTCTCTGTTGGTTACTCTTGCGTGGATGCGCCCACGCTCTGTGCTAATCTGAAGCCCGCAAGAAGCATCGCGAGTTCAATCGGCGGGGGAAGATCTACGACTGGTTTCGCATTCATGTGCAACACCAATCTAATCATCATGACGAACACATACGATTACGCTTACGTTTCATAAGTGATTTAGGTAAGGGAGGAACAGTTTTGGCCAAAAATCTTCTTTTTTTACCATTTCTGTTATTTCTCTTCATTGTTGTGAGTCGTGGCGAAAAAGAAAAAAAACACCTTTTTAAGAGTAAGTATTTCTGGAGAAAAATCCATGCCTTCTGATATACTCGTACCTTTACATCTTTATGTCATATACCTTTTCGTCTTTCAGAGTTAAAGACGTCCTTCTCACATTTTCGTTTATTCTCGTTCATCCACGGTCATTCGATCGAACGCTGAGATGGTTCTTCCGTTGCTTCTCGAGGATGAGGTAGATTGATCATTAAACACGTTACAGTATGTAAACGTAGGTTTCAGCGACCGGAGTCAGTATAAACTTGTTTGTCCTGGACAATAAGTTTATACGTTGCTGCAACTTCCAGACTTCAGATTAACTATATCTGAGAAATGTGTCCTTCAACTATTACTAGACAAGTAACTTTCATGGACCAATGGATGTCTATTGACTTATGTTATCCAATATCACCTGTCGCGTCCATGGTACACATGAGCCAACGCATTGCATTTTGTTATCTTAATTTTTACCCCAAAAATTGATAATTTGGATAACCTCAATGAAGCTTAACATGATTTGAGATGTCAAAATCAGAGCCGATAATCTCGAAATTCACTAACAATAACGTACCAACACGCAATCAGGCCCGGGGCGAAAGTCATTTTGGAGAAACCCTTATTGAATACACAAATGTACCTGCATGCTATTTAAGATAACGTAAAATACAATGAAACTGACATTGTTGTTACATTTAAGAAGCTTTTCAGATATTATTTTACTGTAAAATTGTATCATAAAATTAGAGAATATTTAATTCCAAATTTACGTGACTGTCTTACTCGTGACTGATTTGGTGGTCCCTTACAGGATGTGGCCCAGGGTGGACTGCCCTCCACGCCCCCGCCTAGGTACACTTTTGTTCACTAATGATATTTGTCTTCATTGCATATTAGTGTAAGTGAAATTGCATTACTGTACTGCAATGTTATCATTGTAACAATAAGTGATTGCTATTACTCATCTTAGAGAGACAAGCAATATGGTGAATCCGACAACTTTTATACAATTTGTATTAATCATATACAGGACCGTAATAATAATAATATGGACAGACTCACGGAGTACGGATATTTGATGATCTTGATCAATATTGATTTACCTAAGATCTTGGTAAATAAAAGGGTTCGTACGAAGCAAACCGTTAAATTACCACGTATGTTGAATTCTGATGCATTTGAAACAAATCAATTATCAAATGTTAAAAATATTAAATAACTCATATCTTGCCGGCTGTATTCACATCGAAAAGTGTCTGTACCTTCTATAAAAATATACAGTATAATTTGATCATGATGACATTTTGCACGTCTGACATTCTGAATGAAAAGAAACGAGTCTGGAGTTTACATAATATTTCGATAAAATACACTCATCCCATTTTTATACTTTTAAATCAGGATTATGGAACATATTGATAAAAAGTTTGTACTCTCGATGTCCCAATTTAGAGGGAGATCACGAAATACATGGGATTGGGAAGAACTACCCCCATCCCCTCTCACACCACTTGATTACCGTTAACTGTATAACTAAATCTTACTCTCAAGAAACGCCAAGTTAAGTCAGCTGGTTTTAAAATAATCTTCTTATAGCTTAGTTTCTGTAGCTTATCGTTACATGAGCCTTTAGAATCAACACGGTACCTTTAGAATTGAACGTTTGATTGACTGTTTAAATGGATTATTTTCTAGGATTAAAGATAAGTATCAGATTTATATATAAATATATCTCATATAACATATATAATTTATACTGATGTAAGTATATAACATGTTTACTAAACAGTAAGTACAGTGATGTCAACAAACTCATGTGATTACGATATAGACCACTATTTCCTTTAATAATAAGTAGGAGTCATTTTCTCATGCAATGAAGTATACTGAATGTTTAAGTTACTCTTCTTATGATATTCTTCAATTAAATTTCGGCCTTTACCCCAAAACTAGCAACTCATCATCCTTAGATGTCCAATACGTTTATAATATGCGTTTAATATTTCTTCCCTTTAATATTTTTTCACATTCTTGAGACAAAATGAACTTAATATTCTGCACTAAAAGAAATGGACCAAATGCTGTTTCAGAAATCCTTTAGGTTTATTTATTTCGTGTTTCCGTTATTTACTATTATTATATTATATTGTCCAATGTATTCCGTTTTCTTTGTCTCTTATTACGTTTGCTGGCAGATGTGCTTCTCAATGAAACTACAATAGAACTTCCATTTTCCCAACTCCAATCATCCGGATCGCCAATTATCCGGATTGATGAGAGAAAAAACTCCATTGAGCTAAATATAACCACTACTGACCGATTATATCTCTTCATGATTTTTTAATAGTTTATTGTGAGTTAGTTTTCGTTTTTGTCCTCAACAATATATTTCTTAGACTTTTTGCCTCAAGTATATCCATTACTTGGAAGAAATTCAATTATCCGTTGACTTTATTTGATTATCCGAACCAAGTCCGTTCCGAATTTATCCAGATAAATGAAGTTCTACTGCCACGAAATATTCGTATAAGATCCTTGTCTTTTCAAAAAACGCACGAGTCCCATTGTCACTTCGGATGAATTAAGAAATGCACGGAAATTTTGACGTGAAAAGTTCATCTGTCAAAAAATAGTAAAATGCTAATTTTCACAAGAAATTCCATAGGTCCATTAATATAGTTGTCACAGTTTGTGAAGGATCGGAAATGATTGGCGTCAAATTTGGAATTTTAAGATATTCTGTAAATTTAATGTGCGTATGTTTAACCCCGCTGAGCTCCCTTGTTCAAGTGCTCGAACACAGTCAGGCGAGTGGTCGAGACGTAAGTAGATCGTGTCGCGCCGACACCCAGCTTTTCTCCACACCTCTTCCATTCGCGTCTCTCACATGCTCCGCGAGCGACGCGGCAGTTCCGCCTCGACGTGAGGTAACACAAGGGATCGGCTCAACTCTAGGACTTACCCACATAATGCTTTATTTGGATCGAAATTGAAGTAGATCTACCTTGCGACTGAAATGAAAGAACCTCTTATGAACATAAGATGAGTTGAGAACATTATTTTAACTATTTCACAAACACAGTTACACAACGAAAAAATTAAGACTGAATCCGGAGGAATAAAAAATTTATGTGTGAAGATTTATCGATTATGTAATTCAATGTGGTAACATGTCATTTTTTAATTCATGAATGAATAAGGGGACAATCCTATCATGAGAACTCAACAAATCTCTAACATTTATCTGAAAAATAAACATCTTGAATCACACATTCTAACATAAACATTATATTGAGTCGTAATAAACTAACATTTTTTACTCGGCGACAATGGAACCTAATTTCACGTGCACTTAAACTTTCTTTAAAGCGTCAACTTCTCGCGAAGTGCTCTTTTTCGAGCATTTCAACCAGAGAGCTTTTGTAAGGTTAATTTTTAAAAAATATTTGAACCGTCTGGTGTATTTATAGAATCTGTAAGTGGGCACGGCAATTTTTAACATATAAAAAAAGATTGGGGAAGATATTGAAACATCATGTATGTATGGGGGAGATGAAGAGGGACCAGCCCATATATTATGGAAATGCAAAATATATGGGAATGGGAGGTGATTATTGAAACGAACTTAAAAAATGGAATGTATTCAATATAAACAAGAAGAGATTAATAATAAACACCAAAGAGAAATATGAACAGTTTTAAATATATGTGGCTGAGATAGGATTAGAACGTGCTGCTATGAAATTGACATAATGAAAATGACAGAATTTCTTTAAAGTGTTAAAATCGTAAATTTCCTTAAAATTGTTGAAATTATAAGAAAAATTGTGCTAAATGTGTCGATAGTGTTTAAATTATGAAATATACAAGTTAGGTGACAGATTTTTTTAGGTAGGAGGAAAAGCATGAAGAGAGAAGAAAGGAATCAAGGGCATAATTATAGTAAAGAAATCCTGTGATGACTTAGTTGAACACGGTGATATTTGATGATCTTGATCAAATGAATAAAAAAATATAATTTTTGAAATTTAATAATGTTTACTTGTAAATTGCGGTGTCGACACAATTGCTGTATCGGTCTAAAAAGATAACAATTTCGTTTTCATGTAGTTTTCCTACGCTAATGTTCTCTATTGTCAGAGAGACACGAGAATACTTGTTTGAGATATTTGACCGGAGACAGTTTCCTTCCTTAAGAAGTGAAAAAATACTTGGATTAGGTCTGTACCCGTATCTACATGTGTTCTTTGTCTATTTATATATAAATTGTCTATTACCGGTAGGAAACGGTAGAAGAAATGAGAAAACAAATCGACGAAGAGAAGGAACAGTCTGTATCATGGAGCAAAGGACCTCATGCCGACGTTTGCCCATCGCTGTATGGATTTTACCCTATTTAACAGCGGTCAGAAAATCTAGCCATTCCTAATCGTCTCGTAATGAGAAAGTAGAGATTAATACCGATGTCAAGCTAAATCACTGGACTTAAGAACTGTGTGACTTAAAACTGAAAGAAAAAGCGTATGCTGCGAGAGGCTGCAAATATAATTATTACATCTTAGCAGTAGGAAATATTATCTCATTTTGTTTGTCCCGTATGTGAATACTGAAGAACACACCAGTCAACACAGTTGTCACTTCACGTAAAGACCATATAGATGGGGATTACCATCACTTCAAACTCACATCTTCGATGTGAATCCCTCGCGCCGCACGATTCTTTGCCACACACTACCCTTATAGTATCATCTTTCATGATGCCATCCATGAATTCCTTATGATGCCACCTTTAATCACAATAAAGGGCAAATAATTTCAGCAATTTATTTTTTACACGAAAAGATGACTATTAAGCTAAATACATTTTGTATACTAATAATAATAATTGCTGTATTAAACCTTGAAACTACAACTTTTCACCTCTCTTATTTTACTTTATTCATTTTATCTTCACATCTTTCTTTAAGTCATATCTTCATCTTACGACATTACATGGCTTGATTCTCTGATGACTTATACCCTATGGCATTTTATTTCGTCTGTATTTTCCTCAAAATTTTCCATCTTTATCGCTACTGTCTTTAATTTATCGTCTTTTCAACTTAATGATGCCACTTGCCAGCGTCTTGGTGTCGGTCGCCCCCTCTGCATGGATGTAGGCGTATTCTATTGTCTGGTCGATAACCTATAAACCTTCTTTTGTGTTCCATATTCCATTGACAAAGTCTTGCAGCAGTCTAAATTTTTCTTCACTATCTATTATTGTTTCATTTATCTTCACAACTAATGTTCCCTTATCCTTCATACCCGCGATGTATTCCGTTCCCTCTGCGCGATTGAGCACACAATCCCATAGCACGTGTTCAACTGTTCCTGACTCTCCCCTTAGTCATACTCTCCACTTCTTCATAATGGTAACTTGTGTGCTCTTAAAAAAACTAATTGTTGTTTTTGATACTTTGTAAATTTTTCGACAAAACTTGAAAGTATTTGGAGGGCCAATAGGTTAAATTACAAAATTTATATTTCTCTCTCCTTTCGTTTCAATACGATATTTATAGCTAGTTTATATCAACACACCTTTTGAAGACTAGTTTACTTCAACAACTTCTAAATGCTGACTGAGACAGATAGCGTAGCTACGTAAATACCCTATGTAAACGCTGGGCTGGAGAGCGCGGATTCCGGCTCGTTTGAACTCGATGAGGTTGTCAGCTGGAGTTTCCCTCGTCCATTGCACACCAAAGTCGATTCGCTAATATTCCTCGGCACCCCAAAATTTTATTCTACTAAAACCTTCGCTCGAATCATTCAGTTAGGTGAAAGACCATGGGCGATGTCCTAAACTGCGCGACATCATCGCTTTACGTAAAAAAAATTCACCATCAGTATTTTATTTCGTACATACCTTCAATTTTCCTACTCCGCTTGTTTACTTTTTTCATCTCCTGAGAGAAATGTCCCGAACTATCTTTGACATAGCAGGTACTCTCTCATTTTCCCAACGATTAAAACAACCAGCAACAAACAAAACTCTAATCATGCTTCGTATATTTAAAATTAGCGTATGTAAGTAATCTTGATGTCCCGTGAATTAGTGTATGTAAGTGATCTTGATGAATTGTGACCAATTTGTACTCGTATCATTACACATATTTTATGTATTTATCTGCATCAGCAATGAAATTGGAAAGTGAAATTGTGGGTTATAATACTAAGTAAGGGAAAGAATATGGGTAATAAACAACTTTTTTTTTAGAAATAACCACACCATTATGCGATGTTGCGTAAACATCTAATTTACATTCATGGAACTAATACACATTCATTATAAAGTGTTAAAAGGCAAATTTTCTCCATTCATTATAAGTATTTTCATCTTACCTTTCGATACAAAATCGTATTGTGATGCAGATTTTTGCTCGCTCGAGTCTCTTTGTATTCAGTGAGTTCTCATAATTCTTGGTGAGCACTTCGAAAATTCAACCAGTTCCGATGTTCATAATTTCTGTTGAGGAAAATTGTTTCGCTGTGAATCAATTGTTTCGTCGAATTGATTCACAAACGTGGGAGTAGTAATTTTACAAAAAGAATGGAGAAGGTAACTGGTGTGAATTAGTAGCTAGAACACTCATCGAAGGATATACTTTAGAACAGAGTACATCTCACAAATACGTATCCGTCCCTCCTTCCAAGGACTTCTATCATAATGGAAATAAAAACTATTCAATACATATACACATGCAAATGAGTAATGATGGAACAGCTATTATTCTCAACACGTTTTTATCGCCGAACACTTGAGCGAGGTCTGAAATAGAAAGCATACTGTTGCGAAAATGTATTGTAGGATGCATCAGGATTTCAATTGTATTTCTCAAACATATATGAGTATATGTGAATGCAATAAGATTATTGGAAAATAAAGTGCCATAATTTCAACCGAAACTTCTAAACCAGGGAATATGAAATATGATTTTCAAGTTTGAAATTTGGTATCAATATTTATTTTTTCGTTAAAACGGGAAATATGGCCCAAAATTGATTCGGATATACGAGACCTAAAGGTACTGACCCGATAAACTGAATAGACAAAAACAATAAAATACTCGAAATTTATAAAATGAGTAAACAGGCGTGTGATTTCCTATTATTTCACTTTATTTTTCATCAGAAATGCAAATCAATAGCAAGACTACGATACTAAATAAAGCTATTTTTCTATAAAATTAATGTATCATATGATTAATTGATATGTTTATTTCATTTTAGTAACAAGTCGTTCCTTTATACACTCCTTACGATGTTGCAAATTCATATGACGCAATGCCACTCTACTGATACTGCATCTGGTTCTCTCATTGCGATGATCTTTAAAAACTGCTCCCGAGAGCATCATCTCCATTTAAAAGTCGTTTATGAGTCATGACCTTTCCGAGGTCGTAGTATTTCGAGTAGATAAATAGTTAAATCAGAAACTTTAATTCCTCCTAGATAACTTGTCTATAATATTTGCTGACACTAGTCTTCACCACTGTTATCGCCGTTCGTAAGTCATGCCTCACTCACTATTTGTGTTACATTCGGGTTCCCCCTGCGTCATGCAAGTCTATTATCTACATTCATGCATTTATTTTATATCCACAAAGGTAGCATGGCTTTTATTAATCTTTCGGTAATCGATAATTATTTCTTTAAATTAATATCTAATTATTCGAAATTAATCAACTATTGAGTAGTTTTTTTTCTATGAGACTCATTGGCGATGAATGAAATCTATATTTCCGGCAAGTTCAGCAAATGAAATTCTTATAAAAACACATTGTAATCAACAAATGGGACGATCGAAAAAAATTGTAAACCAAAACTCAGCCAAATTCCAGTTAATGGAAACACAAAGTTAACACAAAATAAAAGATTTAGAAATAGCATTTTTACGGAGAATATCACTTATTTCTATATACCTGAAAGCTAGAAAATGCTGTACATGAAACTTGAATATAGTCGATTACAAAAAGTCATAGAAATTTCTTATTACATTCCACTTCTCGCGATTGTTTAAATTTTCATTGTCGCCTATTCAAAAGAAAAATTCTTTTCTAGCTGCAAGTAGGTTTAAGTAAGTTATACAATTACAAAAGAGTTTTCATTATGTGATATCTTTATCTATTCCTTTCCTAACAGAAAGCTTGGAATACCAGCATAGTAAACGTGCTTCCATTTTCAATGCAATGCAGTTTGGTATCTTTTGTTTCTCCATCTATTTTATGGCGTAAAGCGATAATTTAAGGAAGCGTAAGTGAAATCATTGTGTCATTAAATTATCTTTCGGTGTCTCACTGAATATTTCGCCTTCCGATCTGTATTCTTGGAAAACAAATTTCATTTTGTAAAGTAGACTTTCATTTGAGTAAACAGAAGAGAAATCCAGCTGAAGAATTCTTCTTTGACAAAGTATGGGAAGAGCAGCAAAATCTTTCATTATTGACTGAAGTAACATTAAAAACAATTTTTTGTGAATGTACTATATGGTTTCTCACTTGACATTCACCGTATCTTTTCGAGAATCCTAAGAAAATATTAAATCCAAATTATTTGTATTAGTAAATAAAACCTAATTAGAGCTTATCAGAAGTAGAACTTGAAACCAGCACTTTCGTCATCTAGAGTGTAAGGATGAAATAAATATGTGGAACCTCCCCTCACCTTCGTAATAAATCCATGAACAATCAATATATAAAATGTCATCTAACCAGACACGTAGCCAATATTTTTATGTAACTACTTTACCCGTATAAAAAATTATTTTACCATTTTTTGGCTAATTAACGACGTGAAGTTAAAACTTGACATTATTTTCAATAATTTAAGAATAATTTACTTTGGAGTTACCATCTATAAATACTTGAAGAGAAGTCTGGACCCATAATAAATTTTTGTCCATGACGTTCATTCAACATTTCCAAATAAATTGGTAATATGAATATTGAAAGAAAAGAACAGACGAACAAACAATAATTAAATACCTTGGGAAGGATACACATGTCGCGTGTGGCATTGCTATGGAAGGAATTTCCTCGAGTCAGTGAGGAGAAGGATCTCAGCGATTGGAGTGGGGTGCGCGTTGTGCAAGCGGGATCAGCTGACGCGGGGTTACTCGAGCGCACCCGAAACCTCTGAACATTCATCCACCTCCTCTGCCATTTACACTACCCACATCCTATGTCGTAGACACGTTCACACTATCAACTGTAGTAATCCTAATCAACTTCACCACCACCACTGTCTTCCATTACGCCACCGCCGCGCCGCGTAGTTTCTGCTATCCCATTGTCTTAGTGTCAGTCCGAAGAAGTTGGAGCGCGACGCAGGCACTCCGACCCATCGCTCTTCCGAAGCGTGCGTACTAATAGCGAAACACTTTCGCGATCTTCATTTGGATGATCCACGCATCACAATCACGTAGTCTTTCGGGTAAGTCAGTGACTTTCTTAAAAGTATTATTCACTTTTTCAGGAGATGTGTGATCTCAATCCGAGTGGAAAAATTTACACGTTTTTTGGGGTAATGATATCACTAGGACTTGGATTTTGCATGTTTTGCATTATTTTTTCCTGTCTTTCTATGACGATTAATTTCTAGCACTATTATCCTCGAGAGATCATTTGAATTTAATTTAATAAAGAGTATAAATGCGTATTTTTAGGTTAAATTTCTGTAATACAGTATTAAGTATCATAATGGAACAAGCTGTGACTTCATAAACACAGTATAAGAATAATTTCTAAGAATATTCAAAAGCAGTGTTGCGAGTATTAAATTGAAGTAAGCCGTTTTCGCCATGCATTGAGCTGAAAGATGAAGTTAATTGTTACGAAATGTATTCTAGCACATTTAAAATCTAGTTTAGCGATTTTAAATGTTTTTCCTTCTTTAACTGTTCGTGCATATTATTCGCTCAGGTTCAAATATCATCTCTTAATGGTATAGATTGTAATCGGACGGTAATTACGTGTTCCTGTTTTCAGGTTATTATACACAAGAAAGCACTGAATTTACCTACCTTTATCAAATAATTTAGAATCTTTTATGAAGTCTCAACACTCTGGTATGAGTGGTACATTTTCGATTTCTATTCGTTATCCACATATGTTAAATATTTTTACCAAAATCATTCAAGGAGAGATATTTTATCTAAAATTTTAATAGTCGTTTTTAAGAGAGGCTTAAAATTTCTGCGGATATCTACGTGTGTTTTTCATTTTGTAAACTTACATTTTTCTCTGAATAATACCGACAATCTTCGGGGATTTTTCTTGATTTGGCGAGTTTCGCACCTCCACAAATATCAAAAATTAATCTCCGGTTATCGTCCAATCGTGAAATGATTCGAGACCTACGTTAATTATGTTATTACCCTCAGAAACAATTTGATTTGTCGAACGGAAGCCATTAAGGAGAAATTATTTCACATTTATTTGACATTCTTCTGTTCGAATTTCGTGTTTTAACTTTCTCACAAAAAAGTTTGCTGGATGACTTTTGTGATTCTTTTTTTTTGGTTGCGTTAATTACAAAAACCTATGCTGACATACATGAAGAACTTTGTAGGTCAAAAGAAATAAATGTATTGCGGTCGGTTGCTGCGATTTAACCTATGATATTTGGAGCCTACAGGGTAGTTTTTATTTTATGAAATGAAAGCAGTCAATTGGTGGAACAAGTATTAAAATCAACATTTAACTAAAGAGTGCAGTAGCATTCTGTACCTGTGCCTTTTAAGAAATGTATTGTGTAGCGAAGTAGTGTAAATTTACACACACACACACACAATCGAATAGTTGTAGAACACATTAATAAAAAACAAAGAAATTGTCTTTCAACGGGGTCGTAAAGATCAACATTAAAAAGATTGTAAACATAGAGATGTAAATTATAAACATTGCCTCAAAACTTTGTTTGTTCAATTAATTTATTATTATTATTGTTATTTATTTTACACTTTATCCCTTGTACCCTATAAAGTCATTCCAGGGGTATTACACATTCAGGTTTAGTTGTGTAATTTCTCAATTCCCTCGGAAGCTTCTTTGTTTTTGTCTATTGTCCCTCTTAGTTTCTGGTCCCAACATCCTAGAATTCAGAGAGAGAGGAGAGAAAAGAATTTGGAGGAATGAGAGAGTTGGCCGGGGCGACGTCTTCACTTTCTCCGAATCTCCTCTGTCTTGAGTAGGGTGTTGGAGCGTGAAGGTAAAACACAGCTCTCAAGGCAACTTCCGTCAAGCATAAGTTTCATTCGCGTTGTGCATTGATGGTTGCTGACCTCGCGCAGAACAATAGAAACAGTATCAGGCCGCGTGGAAAGAGATCTTCGACCTCCACTTGGCATGCTTAGGAGAGGAGGAGTGATCAGATAATATATTATTACACAGCGCTGTGGTTCTGGAACGTTTCAGCCACACGATATATTTATACTTTTTTTCTGGAAGACTAGGTACATCCTAGCACAAATAAGAATATCCAAAACTATCTTATACAGCGCAGCGGTGCGCGAAAGGAGGGGTCTAAAGACTACGTGAAAGTCGAGGAATAGGTATTGTGAGATTGCGTACTCATCCTCTCGATTAAGACGGATATTTTACTAGTGTCAGCAGAATCTTCGTGAATGTACGGTCAGATGCCAATTGTGACGGACAGGATTTGATCTCCTTACCTTTTGGCGGAAAGGACACAGCCTGAAGTAAACTTGTTCTTGCGTATGCCTCTGCGTTGGCGCCGTGGNAAGTAAACTTGTTCTTGCGTATGCCTCTGCGTTGGCGCCGTGGCACACCGTCTGGAATGGGTGGAGCTACGCTAGGCCACCCTCCGTGGCCAAACCACGCTTTCGCTCCATTGGTTACATCTCATTACTTTTCTTTCGCTGCGAGAACTGTAAATATTCTTTTTACATTTGTTCAAGTGGAATAGCTTTATCAACTCTAATTTTAACACTTTAAAAAATCAACATATCATTCAGTCCTGAAAACCTATGGAAATGTACTACGTACTGTACTATCAAAAGTTATGCCAAGATTTAAACGTGGACGTTCAAACTTTTTATTAATATTCAAGTTTTTTATATAATTTTCATAATAACGCAGAAATAAATGTCCAATAAAAATTTATTTTGTAATACATAAGCATGCGTGAACTTACTAATTTACAAAGAGTAGATACAGCTTTTGAACTTACCTTTCCTATATACGCAATGTCATCGTTAATGAATGAATTTTACAGTGTTACATTATATTTCACTACACATTCATAATAAACATTCTAAATCATTTCTTTCAGTCGCTAGTTGTTTTTATGGCATGTAGACTAGAAGTTGAATAGAATACAAATCTCATGGAAATTTAAATTCTTATTGATGGGCATATGATGTATTTTGTTTATTTGAGTACAAAACTCTAATTAGACAACATTCCATTAAGATAAGTGAAAAGATGTACAATCTTTTAATTCATTTAATCCACGAGGAATTTCAAAAATAAGATTCGAAGATATTTCTAAAAATCTACTATTTTACTAATTTTAGTCGTTGAATATTTTATGGCTTATTTAGACCTTTAAGAGATTTTCTCCTTAAATTCACAACATTTAGCCTGTTGGCGTAATGTAAAAAAGTTTAAATTCAAAACTTTTAAAATAATTTTCAAAACATAAAAGATTCTTCATATTTTCAATACAGAAAGTACATACAGTATATCTATCCCGGTATTAATAACTGTATTATTCTGATTTTCCTAGAACAGTGACTTCTATTTATATTATTTGGTATTGAAATCTGAATTATGTAACTTGACTATCTTTGATTCAAGATATTTCGAAGTTATTTTCATCAGCTGACGAAATGATGCGGAGTCGTCGATGACCCTTTTCCAGTTGCATACGTCATCGCTATTCGCGTTTCGGTCTACTAAAAACAACTGATAAAATATAAACAGATAAAAATGTTGTGATAGTTTCCTTTTCTTAAGGTTGAGTAAAGGAAATGAGAAAACATTTCTGATATTTAGAACTGTTACAATGGATAGAGTCACATTTCTATTTTCTTTTAGACAAATGACTGTATAGATAAGAAAGATGAACTACGTGCATCTTTTTACGTAAACTCTAAATAAACCTCAAGCACATTACGTATAGAAAAAAAGCAAACTAATCTTCAGAAGTAATTTTACTCCTTGTATTATTAAACAATTTAAACAATATGTTTGAAATAATAAGTTCCATAGAGTAAAAATTTAAAGTTCCATGACATTTCCAACGAAATTAATGTGTTACCAGATAAAACATGTCTCATTATTTGACAATTTTGTTTTGTCCTTGCAGAATGTTTGCGTAGTTATGTTCAATTGTCTCCATAATAACGAGGACAAAGCATACGCGTCACTTTTCGAGAATCTTAGCGTTTCCCTGGAACATTGGAAGAATTGCGTTCCTTTGAACAATGAATTATTCATAAGTTTGACCTTTTATCTAAGCTTATCCGTCTGGAAGCTTAATTAATCATGATGCATTCATTTGTTCCGTCTCATTAAGATTGTAAATTATCTTCGATTTTATCATACTTTGCCTTCTCAATTTTTAGATTCCTTTTCCCCGATATCATAGTGGAATGCAGATTTTAAACATTATGTATGATGCCTTGGGCAGATCTTAAATGGGAAGCACTTATTCAGTGGTGGATCGATGATCCTGAGGAAGGTGAAGGGTGAATGTGATTCCGCAAATGGGCAAATAGGCAAATGGGCCGGGCATCACCATAGCGAACTTCTTGAGCGCTGTTGACTACTATTTATGTACTTGTGTACTTTTACAGGGAAACATGTCAATTTGAAGGATTAAAAAAGTCAATTGAATAGCAATATACTGTCTGATTCGGAGAAGGGGGCGTCTATCTTCCCCTTCTCCCGTCCCCTGAATATGCCAGTGCCCCTATTTCCAAAGTACATCAACGAAAAATGTTTCCGGTTACAATATCGATTTAATCGGTTAACACATATTAGTAACGCTAGGGATAGGACCGTTAATGATTCTTCTATTAACTGTATATTATTGCCTACGAATATGACAAGTGCAATTCTTTCAAGGTTAATATCTTTGTTGGAATAAATGTGAACACCGAATAAGAGAAATTGTCCTCTCTCCTTCATGTTACGCTACGAACACTCATAGTGGGAGGAAAATATTTGCTTCCAATGTTGCTTTTATCTACCGAGTACGCTCGTGTTCAGCCTTACCAAATATGCTCAAAGATTAGTCATGGACGAGAAATATGACCAAATCTCATAAGATGACTGGACAAATCGACATGAAATAGCGGCGTATATAATTTCAGGAGCAGAACGTGTACGGTAGCATGTGCAAAGGGCTGCCTGCATTCTCAGGTTTTTATCTTGAGCCATCTGTAGCTAGTTTTTGTACGGTTTCTATGGATTGATATCATTTTATTTGTCTGAGAAGAAGAGTATTCAAAATTCATTTATTGTTATGTACTAACATGAAAATTCATTTTGATATTATTCAATAAATTTTGGATACGTTTCTTAAGAAATATGGTACGAAGTAATAAAAAAACGATGATAAATGGCTTCTCTAAAACGATGCTAGAAGGTCTGCTGCTATCACTCTAATGAGGTTGACCACAAGAGTAGCCTGAGATACTCTACGTACATTCGCAATTTGTGCGAACATGCTCCGTGCCACGTTGTGGCGTGTTTACTGTTCCATGCAGCTGCGCCTCCGAGTGCGACGCGTCAGCGCCTGTCCATGCCCACTGCATGACGCATCGACGCGCTTCTGCTCCAATCCCCCTCCATCTACCATACCACGTGCAGTTCTCTATTGTAAAATTTTGAATGACAATTACAGAGCACACAAAAAGAAAAAAAATAGTATGTTCCAAAGACTTGACCTGTGTATCCTTATATATTTTGACGCCCTGAATCTGAATTCTCGCCCCAATAACCCCATCACCCTCCAATTTTTTAAATAACTAAAAAGCGCTCTCAAACAAAAAAAATACGGGTTACAAGAACTGGGTGGTTGGTGGGTGGGGAGTTGATGGAACAATTCTTAATTCGAATTCGGATTCAACACGTGAAAATACACGAGTAAACACGCACTCACAAAAGTATTTGGTCACTCTCATAAAGTCACTGATTTTGATTTTCGCATTTAAATTATAAATGGAAATGAAACAAAGGAATAACGAAGCAAAACATATTGCATCTGTGAACATTTCTGAATAATAAGTCTAAAAAATACGAAACAAAGTACGCAATTAATATGATTTAAGTAATTGAATTTTAACGAAAGAAAGCTCATCACAAAAATATTCGGTCACGAAACAATTTTCACCTTCCTTTTTAACAAGAAAGCTCTTAATGTCGGGTTTGTTCATCCTTCTTTTTAATACGTCTTTTAAGCACTTTTTAACGTGCTTTTTTAACAATTTTTTCGCGTAAACAGTTCGGCACGTCTGCTGTATCTTTTTTTATGATCTACGATCGAGGGATGGCTCAAAGAGGACGACATACGTTTGAGCAGCGTCAACTGGTTATCTTCCTCATTCAGGAAGATTGTCGAATTGCTGCAGATACAGCACAGAAGGGTTGTTGATATCGTGCAAAGATATAAGGACGAAGACCGAATGAAATCCTTGCCCAAAAAGTGGTCGGTCGCGGAAACTGACAGAACGAGAGAGACTCCTTGTCGTCCGAAAGATGTAAAAAATTCCAAAGGTAAGCGCCCGTACAACAGCACCTAAATTGCGGTGGGAGTGTGGGAAGGACGGGCATCCCAAGAATATTCGGAGGGTGCTGAAAAGCCGAGGGTACAACTGCGGGGTGGCGCGAAGATAACCTCTTAATAACAAGACAAATGGGAAGAAAAGATTAAACTTTGCACCGCACATCACTTAAGCACCACTGGTGGAATAATGTGATTTTCCCAGATGAAAGTAAGTCCTGTGAACAACTATCAGGGGACAGGGTTCGTGTGTGGCGCTAGGCAAATGAGAAACTTCGGAAGGACAAATTGCCGACCATTCTAAAGCATGGAGGAGGAAGTGTCATGATATGGGAGTGAATATCTTCTGCTGGTGTGGGGATTTGCAGTTTATACAGGACACTGCGCCAAATGATACCTGACGACTTTAATGGAGAAACTCTGTAAGTTCTGAAACGTTGGGTATTAGACCGTACTTCAAATTTTATCAAGAAAATGACATGAAACACAAGGTGCATTTAGTGCGCTTGTGGCTGCTTTATAATTGTTACAAAATAAATGAAGCGCCACCGCAAATCACTGAACCTCAATCCCATAGAATATTTATGGAATGCACTGGATTCGAGGATTAGGAAAACGCCAATTTCCTCTAAGTAAGAGCTGAAGAAAAGGTTTAAGTGGAATAAAGTAGTGCCAACCGACACTAAAAAATTACAGCAAACATACAGAACAATATACGCGAGGTCATTAAAAAAGGGTGATCAAACCCGGTATTAAGAGCTTTTTTGGCTGTTAACGTCAAAATTATAAGTGACCAAACATTTTTGTGAGTAACTGTAGGTCAAGTCTTTGGAACAAATCGATTACTTTTCTCTTTGTGTGCCCGTGTTATTGGACCGTTAACCATACTGAGCAAGACTAAACATAGATAATGACGAGTCAGAATATCCAAGATTGCAAAGCTCTCGATGAAAGAATTGGATACTAAAAATTCTTATCTCCTCCATCGAATTTACTGGTTCCAACGTGCTGTGGTTTTTCAGGACATGGTAAAATAATACCAGAATGTTTAATTCATTATTTAGAATGCTTATCTGATTTTTCGCGAGAGAGAACATTTAATATTTTAACTTTTTCCTCTTCTTTGTTAAAATATCTTTATTAAACTAATATTATATATTTGTGGGTTAATACGCAATTTTGATACATGATGAATAAATGAGAAAACATATTAAACTCTTATGAATTTTTTCTAGTATATAATCTAACAACGTGCGTCAAAATAATACGTTCAATTTGTCTATTTTATTGATATTTTAATTTAGGATTTTATATGTCCTTAGGTTCATTAAATAAATAAATAAATAAATTTATTGTCAAAAAACAGTACAAACTGCGTATGACCACGTGGAGGAAAAAAAACTAATTTACTCTCCGGAAGCAAGCAAGGGACCATCCCATCAATTCCGATCAAGGGCCCTAAGGCAGTGGCGGATTCAAAAATTTCAGCAAAAGTTCCTAGATAAGATATAAAGTTAGCTGCGAGTTATAATACTAATAGAATGTCAATATGTTTGTAATTTTAAGCAAAAAATTACATGTACAAGTTATTATCGAACTATAGATTATTCTGAGTATAGTGTTTAAAAATCATAAGAATTGAAATAACACTAAATTCACGATTTATTGTTACAATAAACACGCCCCTAGACAAAGCCTAGAGAACCATTATGATAAATCCGCCTCTACCAGAAGGAAAAACGGAGAAAAACCCGGGCCATCCGGGGTGTTTTTTTTCTTCTTGTTAGGAGGTAAAATGCATGGTACGCTCTTACACTAATTATCATAACCAGTTGTGTATCACTATAACCAGACTAATTATTCAAGATATTGAGCATGTATTGCATCCATCGGCAATATGCTTTGTGAAACTCTTTCGTGTATTCAATGTCTTCAGAAACACCAAGGAAACATATTTCCTCATACAAATTCAAGGAATGTACATCACATTAACAAAAGATGCAGACCTATGGCATTGATGTATTGTAAAGCTTAAAAATCCTACATTTGTTTTATTTCTTTTCTAAGTATTTTTTTAAAGAAATAATAGCAATCCAATGAAACGTATAGGTAAATCATGAACTGAACGCTTGCAGTCAGCAACTTTTTACATATCTCTTTTGTCTCACTCCGTGTGAAGCATTATATTTTTTCCTTCATGCATGATGTATGTAATTATTCGGTGATAACTATTTAGGTTGCGACTATTTAGGTCTGAAGGAATACCTCAAGACGTTTCTCCTTGGAACATACATAACAAATGTTGTGAAGTAGTATCCAAATGACTGAATATAATTATGCGGTTTAAAATATTTAAAAGATTTTTCTCGAATAAATTGTGGGTTAGTAACAGTGAAAGTGTCACCCATATAAATGAAGTGCTAAATTAGCCGTTTCTCGAACATTTTTTTGTGAGGCAATTTTTATCAGCCAAATTTTTTTGCAAACCACAATAAAAACACAATTTCATATATATCACTTTCTGGATGATGTAAAGCAGATGGATGTTACTTGGTCTATCTTGCTTGGATCAATATTCAAAGTATATTGTTTCAACATAAATATTTTCTTTGTTGTTATGAGTAATGAAGAAGGAAGCTCTGGCGGATGTTGGCATCGCGCTGGTCGACGCTCCTGTGCGAAGCCTCTCCGGAAAAAAGGAATGAGAAAAGCCTTCATTATGTGTGCATGTCTGGTAGCATCGTTGCGTAATTAACCTTTGGCAGCGGGCACGAGGCCATGCTCGAGCCCACTCCCGACATACGAACAAAGAGGAAAATGGAATTGGTATTACTATATAGGGTTCCTGTAATAATGAACTATAAATTCATAAATGTGTATGGTAAATACGTAATTTAAAGCAGATAAAAAGGAAATAACAAAAACTAAAAAAAAAGCGTGCAGTTCGAAAATATTCTAGGTCGCACTGAATTTTAATACAATCGATACAATGCAGCTAAGTTTCCACATCAAAATGACGTGCAAAATACGAAATTAGTTCACATGATCAAGTGTTAAATATTGTGATGTTTATTTTGTACATACTACTGTAGCGACTGCCATAGTTAGTCTTACCTGACGTCTCTATTTCGGGATCTCACTACTTTTATGGCTAAATTGTTTTCTAAACAATTTTAGGCTCTTCTTCACAGGAATGGTTACTGTGGGATTTCATATCTTTTCGTAGGGTAATACATTGCATTATTTACATTCTCTAATTATTTTATTTTAATTTTCTAACGAAGCAACGTACTAAAGTTCGTCATACCCCCTCCGAATTGAGGGATAAAATCCTTTTTTAATTTTTAGTGTGTAAATATGTCCTAAGACCCCATCTTTACAGTAACCGGAGATACTGTACACAACTGTGAACTTTTGATAATGAGTCAGTGACTTGACTCCATACTAATTTCTCTCGCTGCCCCTCCTTCCACCGTCCCCGATTTCAGGAATAAAAAAATTGTCTGATTTTTTATGAAAAATATCTTTTCTTAAAATATTTCATTTTATGGTGTTTTATATTTAATAGTACCAATGAAATCTCGGTAGTTACCAGACTCCAAACCCAGCCGAAAGGAATGGGTAAGGCCAGGAGCCCGCACTCAAACTATTATATGGAACATAGTTTTAAAAGACTTTTTATTTCATATTACAACTGCACACGATTAAAGAGGAAAATCTTTTGGCATTCGCGATTTTGAAGAATGTCATATAAAAGTATATGCAAGTGATTTTCTCAATGAGAGAACTTCACAAGAATATTTTCCTTAGTCAAATGTTTGTTGAACTATTTGGGCACGGTGCAATCTTTGAACTCGCCATAATTTTAACTTCTTCAATTTAAATTTCTTTAATTATTCTTCAATTAATAGAAGTATGGGTATTTTCACACGACCATCTCGTATGGTAGAGATCATTGTTATACATTTGGGATTTAGTCAGCAGAAACTTTTATGACCAGCAGCATTACATGGGCGGTATACACGCTTCCATGAGTAATGGTCACTTAACTAATTTCTTTCTATCTATTTAAGTCCCATATGTATCATGCGGCCAGTTAATTCAAGAGAACCTTCATGCTACTTTCATTCATACTATAGTCGTGAATCTGCCTTCACACTTGCATCGTTCCTAGAATTATTCTGCATGCCCAAAATCAGTTTCAGTATAAATTCTTGTTCAATTACTTCGGACTCGTTAGCTGTTCAAATGAATTAGAAGTTCGGAGAAATTCAAATGGAGTCAATGTCCTTTTTTTATTTTTCTTAACTCATTCATTCTATGAAAAAGAAAAACGAACTAACTACGTTAAATCAAAAGAAAATCATAAAGAATACAAGTGAATGATGCATTTATATCCTCTTTGTCGTCTTGTTCTTATAATATCTCAAGACATTGCATGGAAAGTGTTTATTCGTATGATAAGATAGTATATTTTTCTTTGATATTTTGTTCTCATTATTTTTATGAGGAACAATAATGGATCTGAATTTTCAGTTTTTATGGTCAGTGGTACGTTTGTTAATATATGATGACAAGTTTAACTATTTATTTGTACCTTCTTTTTTCATCCACTGGAAGGAGCCAAGGCAAACAGTTAGCCCATCACATATTTTAGCCCATTAATTACTGAGGAAAATTAACTTACAACAGAAATCCAATTACCCGATTTATCAATAAACGATTTAAGAGAAGAATTTTTCAGAATTCTTCTCCAAAATCAGGTTTTAGAATAATTAAAGTAACTCGCGAATTGTACTTGAACCACAAGTGCTTGTGTTTGTTATGTACTTCACATGTACATTAAATTTCAGTGATAAAAGTATCTTATATTTCACGTCTATCTTTCGCTAAAAAAAATACCGATCAAATCAGCGGACTTTCGGCATATCCAAATTGGCCCGATCCCCAATTACTTCGGATGTTTAGATTTGTATACTGTATCAACATCATCCACGATGTAGCCCGAGAAAGTATCGCAAAACTTGAATTCACGCCGAAATACATCTATGAGCATTTGTAGGTGATGACACCTGTAGAGGGTACAGCTATGGAACAGCAACTGTTGGAGCGGTTGATCGTGGACTGCCGTCATAGAAGACTGGTAGTCCACTGATCCGCCGCTCTGGCGCGGCGATCGGTGTGAACGACCTATGTTAAATGAAATTATTTATTACCTAAAATGGAGTTAAAACTGGAAATGATGTTGCAGTAAGAGTAAAAAAATAAGATTGATTAACAAAACAATGAATTGTGATAATAATGGTCATTTATAACTCAAAATTGTATTTACAAAATATTTTAAATTAAATTTTAACTTAATTTCGCAACAAATTTAATAATCTGTGTTCGTTAGTCACGCAAAACTCTTATCAATCATCACTTGTATATGTTCTTTTCTGGAGAGTAAAAAATTGCTAACGACTATCGCTCATGCCTGAAAATACCCATTAATATTAAATGTGACAAGTACTTTTTTAGCAGGATATTTTTAATTACAGCGTTTGTCAGTGTAAATGTTTGCCTCTGTTACCCATGGTTATTTCCCATTACCTATTAATTTAAACAATGAAGCAATATAAAATATAGTGTTTTATCCTGGCCCGGGTTTTTCTCCGTTTTTCCTTCGGGTAGAGGCGGATTTATCNAACAATAAATCGTGAATATCGTGAATTTAGTGTTATTTCAATTTTTAAGCACTATACTCAGAATAATCTATAGTTCGATAATAACTTACATGTAATTTTTTGCTTAAAATTACAAACATATTGACATTCTATTAGTATTATAACTCGCAGCTAACTTTTTATCTTATCTAGGAATTTTTGCTGAAATTTTTGAATCCGCCTCTGCCTTAGGGCCCTTGATCGGAATTGATGGGATGGTCCCTTGCTTGCTTCCGGAGAGTAAATTAGTTTTTTTCCCTCCACGTGGTCATACGCAGTTTGTACTGTTTTTTGACAATAAATTTATTATTAATAGTATATTGAAGCGTAAGATATACACATATTATAATTTTAATTTTTTTTTTTCATGTTTGTATTAGTTTTTACATTTATTTAAATCATATGTTGAAATATACAGGATTAGTTCCCAAAACTGTTCAGAACAAATTATCAAAATCGCTCAAAAAAGTAATTTTTTACTTAAATATAGAAATTTTTATTTAAATGTCGTAGTGCATCCTTGTAACATTAAACTTATATACGTGTCATATATCAATTAATTATTGTATAATCCATGCCATAGCAAGTGAATTAATGTGAATGAAGCTTAAGTAGATGAGATAATTATGGTTTTATATTATAATGAAATGATTTCGTATAATAAGTACCAAATGGAAATATAACTTCATTTTTGGTAGTAAATTTATTTATTTAATAAAGAAACTCAATGCCATATGCTGAAATGTTCCAACTATTTCGTGAGTGCAGTTTTCAAATCACTTAATCATTTGTTGCAGATTTAATTACTTTTAAAAAAATGTCAAACAGAATCTAAATGAAAAATAGAGGCAATTTTACAACAACGTCCTGCAATTCCAAATTTGAAGGCAATATCTCACAATTTGTTCATTTACGTAAACTTAAGAATTGTTAAAACAAGAATTTTTCATTGTTACATACTACTATTTTCTCTCGTGAAGGAGTCTCGAAAAATACAGGGTTTGTGGTGAATGAACTTTATCTCACACATTTCATTTACTGTTTTGTGTCTGCCTTGTAATTGAAATCAAATCGTGTGACTTAACGATGCAGCAAGACCATATCGTAATTGGTTCCTTATTTCGCCAATAGAGTGCTCTGCGCTGTCAAAGTTGAAGTTATCGAGAGCCCGTCTTCTCCCACTGCACGTGTATTGATAGACCATGTGTCCGAAGTGAGTAAAGGGAGACAGACTTCCGACGGTTACATTGCACTGCCGTAGCCGTCTTTACAAAAAGTAAAGAAGGGCATGGCATTGCTCGTCCTTTCTTCCAGCTGAAGTTTTACTCTCTCTTGCAGTTATCTTGAGAAACGTGAATCGCGCATTGCAGGCCAAGTATCGATCGAATGTCAGAATGACGAAGATGGGGAGGGTTAACGAAAGTGAAAGATATGCTAAAGAACCATGCAATTCGCTAATCAGTGTAGCTATTCAGTGGTTCGAAAAACATGATCATGTTTTATTGTTTCCTGAAGTTAGAAAACTTAAGAACTAGAGTACAAATATGATCTAAAATATCAGAATTTAATTATTTCCCACACAGTACAATTTGCAACGACTCAAACAGTACATTCTATTTCATATATTAGGAATGAAAATGATCATTTTAATTAAATTCATCGTATTTTCGTCCTTTTTAATTTTTAAGACAGAATAAAATTGACAGACAAAAAATAACATAAAACATAAAATTGGGATTAAAGATTGATTTACCAAGTTTCTTAAAAGTTGGTTTTCAGAGGTATTGTATTAGATATAACCATATTGACCCTGTGTCAATAGAGACAGTGGCTTAACTACCACCGGTTCGGCCGATGCAATTGCCTGGGGTCCCCAGTCGCAAGGGGTCCCCAGTACGGATTTTTAAAAAATGAAAAAATTGTTTTCACGATTTTGAATTATCACCTCCCTTAAGAAATTTGTTAGAGGTATCCTTTGGTGTTGCTTCAAACAATGTTTCAAAAGAACGTTGTGTCATTTATTAATTTGGCATAACAAGGATTCCGACGAAACGTGAGTTTTAACACGAAATAGACAAATCTTTCCTAGAACAGTTGTTTCCCAAATAGTATATATCATTTTTAACGGGGCTCCGAAGTACTACAATTAAACTAATTCTTACTTACATGTATCTTAAAAATTTATATCAGTTACTATATAATATAGTTTATGTCATTTAAAATAGAAGCAAGATAGTCGATATTCATTTTTCAACTTTTTTCATTTTAAAATGCTCCATTCAAACTGTACAATTAATAATAAAAGTTTGAATGTAAAGTGGTTTCGCTTGTGAAGTAAAGCGGTCGCACATTAATTTATTTGTAAAAATTCCTAAATTCTTAAGAAAAAACATGTCACAAAACTTTTTATCTGGGGACCCCCGACATGACCATTAACCGGGGCCCCGGAATGGATAGTTACGCCACTGATTAGAGTTTTCATCTTCTGACAGATCACTTGCTTTTTTTCTCGTAAGAACCCTCTAGTCGCCAAAAATCGAAAAATCGAGAACGAATAAACATTTTTGTGGAGAAACTTGTATTTTGATCTCCGGACTCGTATGATTTTTCAGATATACTTTATCTCATTTTTTTGGCAGTGTCCCGTCTTTCAATCTTCACCGATATCTTGAGCAGAAGGAAATAAAGAAATATTTCTTTATTTTTTCTTGCATGAAATACGCTCCTTTCGTTTCTTCAAGTGTCTGACGAATGCAGTGAATCTCTAGACAGCATTTTACAGCATTCATGCATCATACTCGGTAAGTGAGAATTGATGTATGAGTAAAAGTGTGTTGTGGTAGAGTAATGTGCGGGCAAACTGTCACCAAATGCACATGCGTTGCTATTAGTAGTTATGCTGAATCAAAACTGCAGTACGTCATAACTAATTACTTTTAATTCATCAGCTCAAAGAGTAATATTCAATCTACTCGAATGTAAACTTGACAATATAATAAAGAGAGAATAATTCCTTATGACGATATTTTTTTTTTCGAAAGTTTTTATAAGATTATTGAGATGTAATAGGAACTATTTTATTTAAAAACCGCGTGAAGAGATCACGTCTTTAAAATAACTTTTGTACTGAAAGAACAACTTCAATCATTTTTTTCCTCGTCCTCTGTTGGATCTGAACAATTTCAGGCCAAAAATAACGATAATTTTGTTCGCAAGTTTGAGGCAGTCTGACCCGACCTGCACAAGGAAACACTTGTTTTTCACCCCTTTTACTTTGCGCCTCTCGTAAAGGTGAACCTTTCTGGCGAGTTATCTCTGACGGCCGGGCAACACAGCTTTTGTAACGGACTTCGGCCCGCGTAGCAGGTAAGGTGTCTAGATATACAATGATTAGAAAGTACGTGATGTCTGTTTGTTCAGAGTATGGTGAATAAAGTATATTTTGTATGCTGGTTTCGACCAGATTTTACACACAGTATATCCACGTCAGGTTATGGAATATGTACCATTCAATTAACTAAATTACGAATTTTGAAAACATTCGGTGAAATGTTTGCATTCTTCTTGCTCAATCTACGAGTAATGCCATGCACTAAATTGGTTTTACAGATATGACCATTTCTGGCGTGTAAAAGTCTTGCTGACCTCCTTTATTCGACATTTCTGAACGATATTTAATAAAATTTTAACCATAAACACAAAATAATATATATTGAGTTGAAATATTACATATTTTACGAGATGTACGTTACATTAACGTAAATAAAAACACAGTGCTTCAAAACAGGCCTAGGAGATGTAAACATCGTAAAGCCTAACGGTAATGTTACTATTCACGTAATTAGTATTTCCCAGTCCACGTGTCGAAAACCACTGAGTTAGTATTAATACCATTGTATATGTTTTATAGACTCATTTGATTCTGAAAAAATATCCTAAATGTTAGCTACTATATAAGGTACACGTTTCTTAACATTTTAATTAATGTATCTTTCAAAAAAGTATGCTTTCATTTAGCGAGAATATGTCAACGAGTCATAAGAACTAAAAGTATGTCGCCATTTTTTATTAACAATTAGTTTTGTTTGTTAGCATCCTCCATATAAATGTTTTTTTCCTTCAATACTCCTAGATTTTAAAGGAAACGTGTTATAAAATAGTTTACTCGTAAATAAACATATAATTTGTATGTTGCAGAAACGTAGTTTAACGTCGCAATCGCATATTTTATTATTGGTCAATTGTTTTGTGTGTGTGTGTGTGTGTGTCTGTGAAGAAGTAGAGCATTTGAAGGGATTTCCTAACTGTCATTCCGGTCATGGACCTATTCCACGAAAACACACATTCCTTCCCCTTTCCACCGAAGGGACCAAAGTAGACGTAGGTTCCTTTCGCCCTAAATCTTCTGAGAAACAGTACTTTTATTTTTCCTTATAAACTGAACTTTCCTTCCTCCTGTACAATATTGCGGAAGAATACTCCCTTCTTTAATATCTCTTCTTCTGGGAAAACACTCTGGACGTTTATCGTAGTCATGTTAGTTGGCCTCAAATTATCCGTTAAATCACCATGGTCTCCAGACATTTTGACACAGGGATGTAATCTCCCGACTCCACCCACCTTCCCACTCACACCTACATCCCTTATTTATTTTTACTCCAAAAATAGTTTTCACACATACTTACTATTCCATTACGTAATTTCGTACGATAGATTTATAATTTTTTATTAATGTTTCACAATAATCTACTTCCATTTCAGAAAATAATTTTCATTCCTCTAAGATATTTTAGTGTTAGTACAAATTCAATCTTACGTATTTTATTAATAAAACTACTAATATATTTGAAAATAATTATTTCAATAAAATATATTTCTGGGGCTGGTGGACAGTTGACAGCATTATTCATATTAAACAAAATCATGGCGTAGAACCTCTTCTATTCATAAATATTTAATTAAACTATGGTAAATAAAAAAGATTTAACTTTAAAAAATTGTGCATTCACATTTAAAGATGGTGAGTCGTCAGCGAACGCCCGTCGAATAGCGAATTTGCCACGCAACGCATAGGTAGTCTGTGGTGCAGGTCTTTCGGGGCACATCAGTAGAAACCGAGCATTGGTGGGAGATGGTGAGTGCAGCGGAGAGCTAGGGACTCTGAGAATGACGCATGCCTGACGATGCTTTGCTTATTTGCCATACAAATTAAATAATTAACATTTTAAGTCTAATTGAAGGGAATAAATTTTTATCAATTTCTCGGATGCAAGTGAATATTCAGTTCGAAGAAATAAGTGAATTCCTCATTTTTTAAGAATTCCTAAATTTTGTGGGTGTTCGTTTAGTTCCATGAAACACGTGGAGAAAATATGCATGGAGAAGAGTCTACAAAGGAAGACCTTTGTTGTGTCTCATGAGAGAAATACTGACATGGAGAAGCAAGACGAGCAATTCCTCTTCACTCTTGCTGAGTAGTTTTGAAGATGAATATGATCCTGATGAGGTGTGACGATGTGGTTATACGAACCATTCATTTATATGTAATTAAGGTGCAAATAATAAATCGCTATCAAAATTCAATTTAAAAATCAAACAGATAAGAGACGGAAACATACCAAGAAATGTTTTTTTGGTATTAACTTTGAATCCGCCAGGTAGTATTATTCAGAATATATCTATCACGATGGTTATATTTTCATTACTCGTTTGTCTGGTTTTCGACTTTTTACTTAAGAAGTTTTTTCATGCAGACGGTGTAGTCATAATAAACAAGTTTATTTTATATCAAAAGACCTTTTCGGACGCGTGGCGATCATCATAGTTGACTCGTTTGCCGAAAATTGATTACACAGCCTTTATGCAATTACTTTAATAGTGCCAACGCAGCATCTCGATATACAATTTTCTAGTCTTTGAGGAAGAGAATTTTGTTTCTATTTACGTGAAGTGTGTTTCAGATATTAGAATGAATAGTTGGGAATGACTGAGCAAGTACATTGAAACAAACTCTCATCTCAAGAAGACATTTGAATCCTACCTCCGGGAGAAAGCTTTCAATGTACTTCTTCATCTTTCTTTACATTTCTCTTTAGCTGGCGTCATCGCCCACTCCTTAAAAGTAAATGTTTAAGCTATGACTCAAATCATTAAAGCTGATATCTGAATCTTTATCCCAAATGTTGGAAATTTTTTACTTTCTTTGATGCTTCTAATTTTTCTTCTCAATTTTAGAAAGAGAGGAAAAATATTTATTAGTTGTATTGTAAATAATATAAAATCAATGGACTAAGGATATTAACATCTAATTACATTAGCATACATAACAAAATGTGTTAAGTGGACTTAAGTAATAAAACGAGGACGCATATTATATTACGCATATCTTGAAATCTTATAATGAAAACCTTGAATGGAAATCCATAGTAATTTGAGGATTAAGTCTAGTACTTTTTTATAATAGTGAACTATTTTCTATAATAATAATGATAATAATAATAGTGAACTAAATTTATGAAGTACAACAAGTTGTAAACAAACCCAGGGACTGGCAAATTCAGTTCTGAATTCAACATAGCGATCTTCTGAATCTGGAAGACATTCGTCCGTGCTAGTTTTAAGATGCAACTCGGCATTTTCTAAAACACTCAATATGATTCTTTCTCTCGCCGCATGCCGAAGTTCCATGCTCTTCAATTTCCGTTATTCGTGTCTGTGTGTTACTGGTTCGCTGTGGGAGGAAAAGTGTTGAAGTAGCGGTGAGTGGCATGTTGACGTCGGGCGAGTCCTGAGCTCTTCAGACGACTCACGTGATGTGGCAGATGTAGCAAATATTAAATACGTATACATGCACTTATGAACATGCTCCGCGAGTGTGGAGCATCGATGTGGAAGAAGATGTTATCGTACATCAATTTCTGTTTTGTAGCTTTCACAATATTAAACCTGAAGAACATATTTTAACGAGTTTAAAATTCAAAAAGATAGTTAGAAGAGACCTTAAAAATTAAAATTGATTTTGTATGCATCGTCAAGTCGCGCGATCAACGATATCTTGCAGGTCCTTCCAGTTAAATATGTTAATCTGACATTTAGTGTACTTCTATTCAGTTCATTTGCGAACGGCGACCATATCGTATCCTGTAATATAATTTGAATTATTTTGAAACGTATATCTGCTTCATTACTAGAATTACGATAATTTCACTCATCTAATTTGGCGAGTTAAAGTACGTGATTTTTTAACTCAACCTCCATTTCTGGTATTCATATGTGTCCAACATCTGATCGAAATATCGAAAACAACAATTCCACACCCTGTTAGCATACACAGAAATAGGCAACTTGGGGTCCGACAACTTTACCCTGTCAGACACAAAACGTTTGCTCATTTTGCTCTGGGAAGACAGTCGTACATTGTTATTCTGCTACTGAAGGAGCTCTGTGCGATGAGACTGGCGCTATCTCATTTGCACTACAGTCAACTACCGTGTACGTGCGTTCTCCCATCCTCCCCTTTCCATTTTGCTTTCAGTTGCCCCTCCTCGAAACCTCATTCGTGTGACACGTTAGAGCATAGTGGGACAAACGAACATTTATTGTTCGATTATTTCTTATTTCGGATCTGTCGACGAAGACGTATCAGTTTTGTGTCTCCTTTCAATTTTTTAAATAATTTAATAAATTTTGAGCAAGCGAATAAAGGTTACAGTTCCTAAGAAACAATGAAATATAACTTTTAGGTGGAACTAAATTTTGGAATGGATTTTTACTTAAATATGAAATATTTTTTGGGGANGGCACCTGTCTCTTATACACATCTAGATGTGTATAAGAGACAGTGATTTGGGTGAGGGAATTGGGTATTTTATTATCTTTATGAAATTTTTAATGTCTCTACATTTTATCTTTGCGGAATCGATATCTCAATCCCGATGTACCGATATCTTCCTTCGTCTCCTCATATCAAACAAGAGAAAGACGATGTGTACAATTGCAAAATCATTTGAGAAGCTACGTGTGTTGGACTTAAATGTTGTCAAGTAAATAGGGTGAGAACAATTCAAAGAAGAAGTAGAAGACGTTGTAGTAAAATTTATTAAAATCTTAAAATATCGAATCCAGTTGAGCATAATGTCCATGACACCTTTTTAATATTGAAGGTTTGCTTCTGGATGTGAAATGAATGAAAATTGGATTAGTTACCGTAAGGAGACAGGAGACTAATGCGAGGTCAATCATTGCGTGCGTCCTTGAAGATTCAGTGCAGTACTAGGGCAGACCGCCGTCAAACGAGTCCACACATACGATGTCGAAGGCCATTTGGGAGTTTACTGAGCAATTACAATGTCGCGATTTCATTCATTTTTTATAACTGAAATTAAGAGTAGCGTTATTATGCAACATGCGTGGTCGGGTGCTGACGTCACTCCTTGACGAGTCGTCAAACTTGTGTGTTACGTGAATCATTCACAGATACCGACATAAATGCAGTAAGTTGTGATTGACTCTGGGCTTTTTCTTACAAATTTGTTTTTGTTCGATATAATTGAAAACAATACGTTAAGGGGGTACCAATAATATTGATCTCGTCAGTCAACGTCTCAACGATTTCTTCACGCTATTGTCTCTATCTCGAGGTTTGTTGTAAATTGCAAGTATACATATTTTAGTATTACATTACTTTTACACACCTTGAGAAATTCCAGAGAAGGAAAGCGATTCATCATATGAAGATGCAAAAAATGAAAAAACATTGTTCCCAAAATGCGTTTTTTTCGGCAGTGCCTTACCCAGGAGCAATGAAGAATATGTTTTTTTTTAAGAAATTTATCCTCAGAGCTGATTTGAGACAATGGCAAACCGAACTCAGATATCAGTTTCCACTGTGCTTCATTACATTTTTCATGCAAGGCATGCATTCTCGGATCAGTGGATCAAACACGATATTTTGTACATACTTCAAAACTTTCAAGGAAGTTTGTGTTTACGAACATATTTAGTATAAGTAGTTTGATTTAATGTAAGCCTCTTGTAATCTACTTTCCAAAAAAGTGTTAGTTGAACAGATATATTACAGATATAAAACAAAATGTTATCAGTTCCGATTAAAAATCATCAGGAGAATGGATATTAATGCACACGAACCTTGCCCGTCTAGGTTCTCAAGTATAGTTCTTGAGTGATGTATCGCTTCACATTCATACTCCGTACAAATTTGCTTTATAAACTCCTTGTAAGGCAAGTTCAGTGCGTATCGAGGAAATCGTCCAGAAATCCTGATCAAATTGTACTTCTAGTCCAGTAGAATTTTAAGGAAGCGGAAAACAATACACAATACATCAATTAATGATAACTGTGAGCGGAGACTATCCTCCTCCTTGAAAAGGATTGAATGTATAATGTTTTTATTGTTAACATCCGTCGAAAAGAGCTATATCGATGATCTGTTGGGGAGGTTAGTGATCTTGGCTGGGGAAATGCAGTCAGCAGCAGACAGCGGTGAGAGCGGTATGCGGGCCAAGAGAGCCAGCGAAGTCTCTTCCCTCTCCCCGCCTCTTCCGCATTCCGGTACTCGAGCAACGCCGGCGTCAGGTGCGGAGGTGGAGTGGGGCACTAGGGATGTGGAAGTGACAGATGAGAAAGCACTGTTGGAGATCCGGACTAGGGACAACAATCCCGACCTTGGGTTTCTTTCTTGTTTTTCTCCCGGAGTGTCCTGAGATTCACGCTTTATGAAGTACAGTATGTATTATTTTTGTGTTTTATTTGCATCGAAACCATGTATACACAGTCATGTAATTTTGCCAGAATTACGCAGTATGGCTTCCCAACACGAATTGCCAACTTGCATGAATTCAAGTAATTCTCAAATACATATTAATAGTAGTCACAACGGCGACTACTTGCCGAAAATATATACAAGCAAACAAACACACAAGGTAATAATTGTTCCACACGCTCGATGCGGAAAGAACAGAATAGCGCCAGAAGAGCACGTGAATTGGCGGCCGTGGTTTCCGATGGATTTAAGTTTTCAGAAATTCGAATGTACTGCCAACATAACGCGGGGTAGAAATATTATTACTCTTATGGACGATGGTGAAGTAAAAGCGTTGGCTACATTGAGTACAAGCTCTTTACCAACATCAAGCCAGTTAGACTGACAATAAATAAATAAATATATAAATAATTTAAGAGAAATATGAGTACGGATTTAGAATTCTGATATTTACAATGTCTGGTGCCGTTTTGTTCTTAAAGAATGGTTGGAACAAAATGTCGAAATGAACCAAATACACAATGAACATACCATGGACTTTTGAATCATTAAAATAAAATGCGTATTCGGGGCATTTGTAGTACTTAACGATACAGTGTAAAACTATTATACAGTGATTGTGATCTTTAGTGTGAGTTATACAATGTAAATAGTGTGATCTGGTTTCATTTGCTTAATCTCATGTGGTACAAGTAACAGACAGCAATGCATTACATTTTGGATGTATCAATAATATAACAATCTATTATGTTTTTACATTAAATAAAATTATAGTTCTTATATACACATATTTCTAGCACATTTCCTTGATAAATATATTAAAGTAGCTCTTCATTTTGCAAATGTCAGGGACAATTTAACTTATCTTAAAATGTCCATAATACCTTTTAGGTGAGGTATCCAGGCACGCATGCAGGCACGCTTTCTTGTTGACGGTGTCAATGAGTAATCTTTATCGTTGAGTGGCAACTCTAAAAGTGAAGATAGTGTCTAATCATACAAGCGTTTTCGTAATTGACTTCTGGGCATCCCTTGGTGTCACTTTTCTCCGTCCCTGATCATTTTCGGGTCGAATTACTTATCTTCTGATACGGTGTTATTAGTTTACTTGTTGTAGCTACACAATTCGTAGTTTAATGAATTGTGCTCTCACCTTGTGCCTCTTGCGACGGCGGTTTAAACAGGATGAAACGGGCAAAAAAGTAGATCTACGTGCGGTAGTTTTTTTTCAGAATACTCCCCTATCTTTTATTCCTCACTATTCGCTCTTATCATCAAACAATCAACTCTACATTACTAAATTAAATTTTCACTTTAAGAAAATTTCTTTTCTCCATGGTACTATGATCTTCGATGCATCGAAGAGCAATAAGTTTGAAAGATTGCATCACTAATATTATGTTGCGAAGTAGTAAAGAGCCTAAAACTGGTTTCGTAAGAAAAATAAATCAAGAAATTAATAGGTGATGTGTACTTAAGTACTTTCATGATTTTTAAGGATTTTGAGTAAAGGTTATAGAAGCATTATAGCCAATTGAACTTAGAGAATCTTGAACCATTACTCACAGTGAAAACTCAAATATTTTCCCCCAAAAGTAAAAACTCATTACAACCGATTTAAGTTATTGAAGAATAGATGACCTTCATTAAGAATTGTTACGTATTTCCGAATAGTTATGTCCTATACTCGGAATCATGTTTCTTTGCTTCGAGAAAGTTAACTTAAGAAAAAACATGAACGGAAGCGCACTGTGTTTATTAGTTTATTGTATATTTGTCGCAGTAAATTACTTCATTGTCCTCAACGTAGTCGCAGGTAGTATGAAACAGCTCTCTTGACAATAAATTAGTAATTCATTGTCAGTCTTATTGACTTGATGTTGGTGCAGATCTTGTGCTCATTGTAGCCAACTCTTTTAGTTCGTCATTATCAATAAGAGTAATGATATTTGAACCTCGCGTTATGTTGGCGGGACTTTCAAATTTCTGAAAACTTAAATCCATTGCCAACCTCGGACACCAATTCAATTTGCGCTCTATTCTCTTCTCTCTGCATCGAGCATATGGAACGAATATTACCTTGTGTCTTAGTTTGTTGTGTTATTAACTTGTATTTATTTACAGCAAATAGTCCCCTTTGTGACTACTATTAATATGTATTTGAAGATTACTTGAATTTGTACAAGTTGGCAATTCGTGTTGGGTATCCATACCACACAATTTTAGGCAAAATTACTTGACATGGAGTATATACTCTCACCTGCTATAAATTCATTGTATGCCTGAAATGTCTGAGAGGGAACGTATATTTCCCGTTAAATTGAAATTTACTTTCTGTATCTTGCCCGCTATAAAAATGCTTCAGAAATTTTCTTCTCCGATAGCGCGTAATAAACCCTACCTCTAACTCACTGGTTGCTCGCGTATTCTTCTGCTTCCTTTTATATTCAGTTGGCGAAGTAACGGGATCTCTGCCTCACTGGCCTGCTGCCTTTCTCTGACAACTGCGTTTGCCGACCGTTTGAGCGGTGGCGAGGTAGACATGACGGATTCGTGCGATAGTAATGATGCAGTCGATACTCAGAGGCACAGGTGGTCATGAAGTAAATGGTTGTAGCGTGTTGAGTGAACGGGAAGACCTTCCATGTCATGATTTGTTGACGATAGGAACTGGCAGCTGCGATGACGAAAGAAAATGCGTAGGAGAATACTCGTTAGTAGCCCCGTTGCTCCGACACAACGGAGATCCGGCGAGGCCGATCCACCAGTGATGACTGAAGATGTCGACGGAACGTTAGATTATTAGAGAACATTGTGGAACACCAGATATCACTGATCGTGAGGAAGAAGATAACGGAAGAATTAATTGATCGTGGATGATTATGGCGTCACAGAGATTCGAAATTTATGGAAGACAGTGAAATTTTTTGAGACAAGACAGGAAATAACGATTCCTGAACAGTTCGATTACTGCACATTTTGTTTGAAACTTGCTCACTTTTCAGATCCTAACAGCTGATAAGATACGTTGAAAGTACGTTGACGGCTGACGAAGTCTTTTCGTATGATTTCTTGAGTTCTGTATTATTCTATAAATTTCAGTCTGTTTTTTTCTTGATCATAACCACTAATCATGTAGAAAATTATTTATCCTGACCGAGGAAGATTCTTGAAGATGTATTTATTTTGAGGATTCATCTGCTTAGGTATTCCTCTCATTTCGGGCATTACCTGCCAACATTTATTCAACTTAATGAACGGTGAAATTATTTTTAAACTTCTAGGCACTACACTAAATCTTTTAGAAAGAGGGTTGCAGAAAGGGAGCTAAAATTCTTAGTCTTTCACGTGTATTACATTCATGATGCATGTGTTAGTCAGTAGAAGAAAAGTTGTCTACCATGAAGCTGATTTTCAAAGTCAATTTGCTTTTTATATAACGTCGCGCTTCATCACGTTTTGTAAAGGAATTTTGAATTAACACATCCTGTGAGAAAATATATTTGGTCGTAAATAATTTGAAATCCAATAATGGACGCATGTTTCAGTTACTATATAGCGTAAGAAATGTTGATTTCTTGTCCTGGTTCGGTGACGTGATGGAGCTGCATCAGTCGCAGTGGCATGGCACAGCCCACATTCTGGCCAACGGGTTTGTGTGCCTCGTGCTTGGAAGCGCCAGTCATGATTCTGCTTACACCGCCTCCCTTGTAAGAGCTTTCTTCATGCGTCTTCATTTCCTCTGTCGTTGGTATTCACAATATTTGGAATGAATATAAGTTATCTTAGTTATTTCTCTTTTATATAGTTTCATGCATAAGAGGGAGGGGGCAGTATGGATTTTCTACTTGAACCCCCCCTCCCCGAACAAAAAAAAATTATCAGGGGAAATAAACAATAATTGCATCTATGCACTAAAGCTCGCCAACCTACTCTTCAATGTGCAACAAATCCTTCCCTAGAGTTGATCGGACATCATCTCGCTCGTCACTTGAAGACTCGAAACGAGGATAACTTGACCCCAAATAAAATGAGCTTTACGAAAAGGAACCATTGATCTTTCTCGGTCGATCAACTACATAACAATGAATCCAAGACTATTAAGTGGTTAGCTAAGGATGACTATGATGGTCGGTCATGAAACACATGTTCACTTTCCACGAGAGATCGTCTATACACATTAATCTATTTGGTTCGGATATAATTTGGGAGATATTTAATATTAAGTGCAAATTTTAGAAATCATTCGGGGAAAATGATATCATTTTTGTCATTAACGTTCGGATTAAAAGTGTGCGGTTTAAAATTACTTATTAAATGAAAAGTCAATCGTGATTCCACCGAATATTTTTCGGACAGAAAAAGTATTTAGCTTTATTAGATGAAAATGTAACCTATTTGATTATTCTCTCTCACGACCTTAGTCCGTGTAAAGGACAACCTTACGACCTGTTTGATTTCTTCTTTAAAATTCTCCTAATATTATATTAGTTTATCTACATCGAAATGGTAATCAGAAATAATAATAAAAATTAAGAAAATTTTTATTTTGCCTCATCCATCATATTACCTTCGTTACATTTCCTCAAAATTAATCACACACGATTTTTTGGAGGGGGTGGGGGACGTTTAATGAATAGATAAAATGGAAGGAAGAGTTCTCATTCATGATCAATTAAAAGTCGTTTCTATGTTGCTCATTTTTTTATTATTGGTATTAGAAACCTATAATAATACCAATAATAAAAAAATGAGCAACATAGAAACGACTTTTAATTTATCATGCTTTGATAATGTTGCTAAAGCACCACAATTACCAAGTTCTCATTCAGTTTCATGATTAACATATAGTTCATATTTTTACTTCAAATCGTGACTCAGAAATATATGCTCACTGACTTTTCTTTTGGTCTTTCCTGTTGATGTATTGCACAAAGCGTCCCCAGTTTTACATCTTTTACCACTTTACACCATGCCTTTCCTTTTGTTTGTGTTCATTTCCCTACAAGTATATTTAACATGCTCCAAGACATAACATAACACAAAAGGTCCTATACCGATGAAAAACCTATGTCTAATATACAAAAATATTGTTTGGAATGTACTTATTCGTAATTTCAAAGAATTAGTCGAATGTTGTGAAATTATCCCTATCTCGTAACTGTATCAATGAATTTAGTATCAAAGTTTTTCGATTATGAAGTATAAATACATTTGTCGTCATAACAACCAAACATTTTTTGTGATTTTATTGATTTTACATCCCATAAACATCGCGGGGATTAAGCTCTTCTCTCTATAGCGTACACGGGCGTGCTACTAATAAAATACTGGGATTTCCATTTCATGAAACAAATCTATTCCGTTGAAATATTAAAACACGCTTCATTTCTTTCGTGGTTCTAAAACACGCAATAAATAAAAACTTGCGAAATCCATGATTTATTACAAACAAAGCTGAGATAAAATTCCTTGATGAAATCTATTTATTGTTCGTGGAGTTCGTCATTAAAAGTTCATGGGTGTGCCGAATTTATCATCTTTCGAAATTTTTGCTCAAAATGATAAAAGAAGCGATCTTCGGAATGCGTCGTACGATCCAAGCTTGGTAAAAAATAGTGTTGGATTGATAACCGAGTAGATAGTAACTTCTAGTTCATTTGCTGTCATTGCCCTCGATTAATGCGAATGGGAACAACTAATGTGGCAATTACGTGGCATTTCAGCCAGTATATTTAGAAGGCAGTCCATTTTTAGGGGAAGTGCGGGGCGGGGACTTTCTTACAAAAATTAATTATTTTAAGTTAATTGTCCTCATATTTTAGATGTCTTCAAGTGATCATTTCACATTGTTAATTCACTAAATACCAATAAAATGTTCTTCAGGAGTTCTAAAATGTACTTCTATAAAAAATTATTGAAATTTCGGGAATGCTGAAATAATCTTGCGGACACATCAATCTCAAGTCGTGTATCGCTTTTGGCAGTGCAAGTGCTTTCATGTAGGAGCAGATAGTATAAAAAAGCCAACCCTCGATATCAGCAGTGCGGTCCGGTTGTCTTCCTATAATGTTGAAGGCAAAATGGTGAATATTAACTCTAATATAGGAAGATAGGATCATAAAAAATTATTAAAACTACAGCTGTCTCTCGAACGCCCACTCACTCCACTCCACCCCTATAAATCTGCAAATTAAATTAACAACAAAATTGACGCCTATTTCTGAAGGCCTATTGCTCAAAACACATTAGTGTTGATAGTACTATTCCTCAATATTAAACAATATGATCTTCTTTCCTAAAACAAAGTAATTGCGGTTTGGTGTATTTCGTATTTTTTTCATTAAAAGGAAAAAAAACATGTTATGCCAGGAAATGGAGATGGGCAGCCTTCCAGGGCAATGCTGAATGAACGGCCGGATGCGTGAGATATCAGTGACCTCACAAACGAAAAAAGGGTGTCTTGTCAAGTCCTCAGATAAATAAGAAACTATACCAGCTTCCACAAACATTGTAAAGATAACGAACAAAAGAACAAAACCACTTGCCTTGAGCATTAAACAAAATTCATCTCTATTTGATTTTTGATTCGGTAAATTCGCTAATTCAATTTACTTCTTTAGCGATGTAGGTTTCATGAAAATGTGGAAATGCTAGATTTCTCACAAGTATTCTGAGAACAAATGTTTCCAAAAACTTAATCGATAGATGTTTTGTTATCCATCCTGTTAGTAATGAAAATTTAATAATAAACATAAACTTGCGTGATTTATTCTGGTAGCGTGTATATCACACATAATATATTGTTATTAATCGTAACGTTATTTTTTTTTGTAAAAAGGTTTTATTAATTCATTTCAAATATTAAAGAAATTACATTTGCATGGGAATAAATATTAGGCAAGGTAGTCTACCAAGAACGTGGAAATTATTGTTATATTGTTGCAATCGATGGGATACTATAAGAAAGGAGGAAAATTTATGGCGTCTTCATGAAGTAATTTAGCTATATTTTCTTTTAATGAGGAAACTGTTTGTTTTTTATAATTTCATTACTCTCAAGTGAATATCGAATGAAATCAAAAAAGGAAATCTGAATAACCAGAGCCCCTCGAGTTTCGATACCGAGACGCATTGAGCAAATGGATATTTGCCATCAGAGCGAAAGGATGGTCAGATTTGTCCACGCGCCTCGATGGCACAGTGACTGTCTTGTCTCACAGTCAGTCTGGAGAACGCTTTCGCCAATACATTTGACAATGGCCACATACGAATGTCTTCATTAAAATTTAGTGCAACCTCTTTTNATATATATATATATATATATATATATATATATATATATATATATATATATATATTGGTTTATTATTGGATAACTGAAACATAGTACGAGAAAATATGAACGTTAAATCATAATAATAATATATTATTTGTTGGAAACTTTAGAGTACACTAATGCTTTCCTAAAATTCACTCGAAATAGAAAAAAAAACCAGATTGTCATTGATTATCTCTCAAACCATTATTATGTAACAAGCATAGTAATGTGCAAGGCGATCTTTATTAATATAACTCTCGTTTGGATTCACACCTAGTCAATGTCCTATTTGAATGAAATTTCTTTTTACCGATTGCGAGCTCATTAGTATTTCTCAGTCAGGGATATTCTGTAACGCAAACGATTTTCTGAACCACCCCCGGTCCTCGTTATCCCTGATGCTGAGACTGAGAGGTCAAAGCGCAGTTAGAAAAAAATCGTTTTCGGTTAAGAGTGGGTATGTAAACTGATAACTTACGAACAGTGAAACGTCTCTACAAGAGACACTCAAGGGCCAAAAAAATTTTCCCCCTATTGAGAAGTGTCCGCTTTTTGGAAACTAAAATAAAAAAAATCTACATAAATGAATAGCACGAAAAGATCAGTTTCTTCGACAAAATCGACGAAGTGACGTAATTTTCTTCGGGAACTTATTGAATTCAGATTTTATTTACATTTACGCACAGAAATTCTCAAAACTTCAATCCATCCCTATTAAATGCTCGACACAAAATATTCAAACACGCTATTGATTTACTTCAAAGCTTCCTCTATCTTCATTGGTGGCTTCATGGCTCTATGTTGTACATATTGTAATTTATGGTATGTCGTTGCTTGCAACCTTGATCTTATGTTTGCCTCCTTCAAGTATGATATCGAAATCGAGGGACGGTTCTTTTCTTTCCATGGAGTTAATATGTATACACGATTGTGAATCATTATTTTTGCGAAGTGTAGAAAATATTTTGAAAGAATATGAAAAGTAAATGCGATGCACCACTAATTATATCGGGAGTAGGAGAAGCACGCTACTCACACAAGGCTCTAACAAAACTGACATCTACCAAGGTACCATCTGAGCATTGCATCTGGGCATGTCGTCGTTGCATTTAGCAATTCTTCTCTATTATTCCCCTTCTTCCTCCATTCTCAAAATTGTACATTAGGGGTTCAGAAACAAAATAACGTCTCACAAGAACCGTCATTCTACCTAAACTCTCATCAGTATTTTTTCTCTAGGTTCCTTTTAACGGAGTGGAACCCAAATCCGGAATCAATTCATTCGTATGAAATTCACCCTTTCACGATATCTGCAACAATTCACCCCTTGCATTCATCCCCCTGAAATTGAAGGTCTCAATTTCGAGTAACTTGAGATATCCTTTTCCTTGTTATTGTTCACTACCAATATAATGATTGTTTTATATTTCAATTTATGTATTTATCTTCTTTTTTATTGGGCGTAGAAGAACCACCTTGGTTACTGGAGCAGGTACCAGACACCTCGGTACTGCTCGATCGTGTCTTCATTGCATCCTACAATTACTCCACGTCGCTGCGATTTCCCTACTATCCCCGATATCAAGGATTCATGAGCAGCGTATCAACTTAGCAGTATTAATTGTCAATTTCCATTTGATTTTCTCTCTTTGCAGAAACTCTTTCTGTTCCATCAAATTTGGATATTTTAAACCACTTTTCTTTATATTGATTCATAGAAATGAATTAATTTAACGATCAAAGCAACCGCACTCTAGCTAACTAAGATCAATATGACGATCTCAGACTATCAATACGATAATCAAAGTATCACACTCTCGATCCGTCATTGTTTCAGTCACGGTTTTATATCTATGTACAATCTGTCCGAGGAAGGGGTATGTTTTATCAGATTTACTCTTTGTGTTCAAATGTCGAATGCAAAACTTGCAAACCATGTGATGAACTCAGCGGAAGAAGTGCTTGAATAGAAGTACAGGAAGAGTTAAGGCATGCTAGTACGGTTTCCACATCCTCTCATTACATTCAGCCATTGTTCTCTTTGTACCGAACAATATTTCCGGTTCCGTGGGCGAGAGCGGATTCAGATGAATTGACTGTCACCACCGTTAGGGGGCAGTAGATTGCTGTGCACGAGCTCGCAGCGAAATGACATTGAACAAACATGGACTTGTCGAGATCTCTGCAAATCAGAAATAAAAGCCGCTACTGGTATCAATAATTGTATCCCTGGATACAATTATTGACTTTAGAAAGCAAAAATACTTTTTACAAAAATACCATAAATTATAATTTATTATTATGTATCATGATTTGCATCTCATACCATCAAAGCTGCAAACGTCAAACATGATTCACGTTTTAAATATTCGACGAATTTTGAAGGCAATTGTAAATTTTAGGCAGTTCGATCAGCACGGTTTTACAGGGTCTGTAGTGGCCGGGAACACCGCTTATCAGCAGTCCAAACAGGATCCATTTATTGTGTTCCCTTAATCTCTACTTTCTTCGAGTTATTTGTTACTTTTTCAGTTAATTTCGGCCCTTTCAATCTTAAGACAAAAATAGTAGATATGACAACGAAGTACTTGAAATTTACTTTAATGCTGTACAATATTCTAGGAACCCAAACTACATCACATACTGCACTATAATATGTATTGACAACTGAGTTAATTGGTACTTGACAGGGGGACTTTATAGAGTCTACATTTCATACTGAAAACAGATTTTTCTGGTCGAGAATAAAGTAGGATTTGTTATATTCCGAGATTGTGACTCTTAATACCAACTATTTCTCCATAGTCCTAGCCTTCCAACGCACAACTTCAAATATTATACGACTTTATGCACGCCATCATCGTGACGTAGTTTCTCATTCGTTTTTCTTTTTAAGACAAGATGGATGTGTGGTATGTTCACCCAACAATATTACCATAGCTAACCTTCCAGTATTATATTGCGAACATAGAAATCTCTTAGATTGCGGTGAACCTCACCGCCAGGTAACAGATTAATCATGTTACGTCGAATGAAAATGGTAGACAGGCCCGAGGGGCGAACGGGATGGCGCAGTCGGTAGGCGCATGAGCGCGTAAAGCTCAAGGTCCCAGGTTCGAATCCCGGTCCCGTCTCCCATTTTCATTCGACGTAACATGATTATATTGCGAGTTAAAACATTCACTAGTTATAAAGCAAGGAAGAGAGCCATAATAAAACCGTAAGCCGAGTAAGTGGAATAATTAGTTCGTTTGGCCAACAATTGAAGAGGGGCTAATTGATTCGTTTCCGTCGTTTGTATCCTGCCATGATTTTTAAGTTTATTGCGCTATTGCTTATTGAATTCAGACTGTAAATTTTACTTTCTGATGACACTAGGCATCAATAATCAAGATACCTCACAGATCAAACATGTTAATCATTGAATTTGTCCAAAAGAATCGTGTTCTCACATTCCAACAAATCAGCGTAGAAGATGATGGCAGGTGTCGCGCACATGTAAGTTCTCGACATCTCTAGAATGAATTTGCCTACCGATTCGTAAGATGATTATTGCATTCGTTGCTCTCTGAGGAGTCTAATTTTGTATCAATTCACGAAGTAAAATGTATTCCTCCTCCTTTCGGTCTTTGAATAACGTTTAGAATACTCCAAATAGTGTAAAGTTTCAATAGCGCTTTGCCATTATTTGTCCTTATTTAATTCTAGCTGAACTCACTCTGCGACTCCCGAGGGTTTGAATTAGTCTCCCGGCTGTTTCACATATTCTTACGAATTTTGGTAAAAAGAACATCAGTGGATAAAATAATATTTTTAGTTGACACATCTACGGAAACAGCATCTCCCACTCACCTCCGTTGACGATACCCATGTTCAATGAACTGCTTTCAAAAAAACACGTTAATTTCCGTGCGCGAGAGACGTGTAAAATAGAGTTAAAGAAGTACAAAATAATAAAAAACGCACGTGTAGACAATTTCAGACAAAGGTGATAAAGATCGATTAAATGACATAGATTTGCATACCCGGCAAATAGTCAAACAAGACCCTAAATTGTTTTCGTTTAATAATTCTGTTTAACGCAAATTAATTTTAAGTTTCGAAGGAGCCAACATGATATTTGATTAGTCCAAAACATATATGACAAGTTTACAAACTATGAACAGAGACAATACAAATGATATGTTCCACCTTTTCCGATGCGAAATGTAATGGAAAGATGTTTGAAATTTTACATACATATAATGTTATGCAGCGGAAATTGTTATACAATATAGCTTCTCAAAATAATACGTTTAAGGATATAACTTACCATAAAATAATAACAAAATTTTATTTTTACTATAACATCAAAATATGATGGTTTTGTGTACCATTTACAGCGTAAACGATTTGTGTGTATGGATAATAATTGGACTGGACTGTTCCTTGTTTCACGAATGCGAATATGAACATCCTCCTTTGTTTGGCAGTCCATGGAATCCCTGGACGTCGAACACACCTCGCGTTGAGTTGGCCTCTGCTCGCGTCTTTGTCTGACCCGCCCTCGGAGGTTGCACACCAAGCGGATAACGGCATCCCAGAGTTGATTCTTGCTCTGCAGAGCGCGCCACGTCTCGTTGTAGTCGTCGATTTCTTTACTTGCTCTCGTCGTTGACGCAAGGTTTCACTTGAAGGGGAACTGATGTCTAGGTCATAATCAATGGTGTAAATACGAAGGGGAAATAATCCCCCGCCAAGATGATAAGGATTTATTACACTCATTTAGTGAACTTAAAAAATATTTAGTATAAAGGCATATTGCCAATCTCTCCATATTATGATCCCCCCAGCCATGAAAAATAGAAAATCATTTTTACGCCTTCGGGACGAAATGCCCACATCTTAGCTTTCCTACAATATCACTGAATGAAACTTTTTTGTAAAAGTTCACATTGAACGCTACATTTTTATGACAACTATGGTGTTACTAATGTATACCAAGTAGATTTTGATTGACAAAACGTTCAACAACTGTAGCGTCTATTGCTATAGGTGTAACAAAAATGAAAATAATTAGTTCTCACGAAATACGCAAATTTTTTCTTAGTAATACATGTTAAACAGCTAGTACTTTCTCTAGTGAAATATATAGGTCGAGGTCCCACCTTTCATAGTTCAAATGGATTTAAACGCATCACAAGAAACAGAACGTAAATAATTGAAGGGTCTAGAATGTTTGGTACTATTATCACCTAAAAGTGTCCGAAATTGCGATTTTAACCGTTATGTTTTGTTCGTCTTAAGGTGAAAATGACTGAATGGTACTGTTCAGCCAAATGTATATCTAAAAAGAAGGTTGATCCTCTTGTCCATAATAGTACTGGAAATCAGGTTCGAAACCACAATTATTTTTTGACTATCGAAAGATTTTACCACAAATGCATGACCACAACATTCATATGGCCCATTACAAAAGTACAAACAGATGTTAGTTCGTATCATTATTTTTTTGTTTTCGCATCGGTTGTTGCCTCTTTTGCAGACGTTCATTTACTGTTTTTAACTCATCCTCATCCTGAAGAGCATTAGTCCACTTTATACTTGCTCATTCAATACGGGAAACATTGCGAATACCTAATGTTATACTTCAAAGAGCATTACTGAAAGGTTGGTGAATTGTTTCTTTTCTTAGTGTTTTAGTTATGGGACGAGAATTGTCTCATTTCATAAGTTACAGTATCATTAAGCAATAAAAATAAAGGAATTATATAAAAGAAAACGTTTTTTAACGTGAATAAAACTCAATCAGCTAGTACAAACCGTAAGACATTCCATCCTTTTATTAAGTTTGTAATAATTGTTCAGTTTCTGGATGGTTATTATGCGGAAACAAAAATTAAAAAAATCTCCTACAATTAACGTCCATGCTACAATCCAATTAAATAAATAATGCAAGAGTTACGACCTTTGTCGTAAGTCTCGCATTAAAATTAAAAAATATCCACATTCATGATGGAAAAAATTCCATTTCACATTCTTAAAGATATTCTACTTTTCTTACTATTGCGATATGAGGTATTTTAGACTATGAAATACATCCTGCTTGGAAATGGTAACTTGAAGATAAATGTTAGTTGGAAACATGTTCGACGTCGTTAAGTTCCAACCGGGGCGGTGCCGTGTCGGAACAGACTTGTGTAGTGCAGACTCGAGGTATGTGTCACGAAATATTAAAATTTAAAAATAACTTTGACCATCCAGAAGAGTGCTCTTTATTCCTCCTTATCATGAAACGTGTAATGGGGTCAACTGTTTTTGAGGACTGAGTTAGCCAGAGTTTACTCACGGACCAAGTGTCAGTATCCTAATCTTCGTATCAAATAATAGGGTGCACCTAACGCGACTCCATTTCCACAATATTTTTAAGACGATTTCTCATAGCACCTAGCTGCAGGCAGGGCAGTCGACATATGCATAACTTTGATTGCATTCGAGTTTTGCATGAATATCAATAAGTTCTAGACTCATTCTGCTCGTTTCCTAATTTTTCTGACGATGAAAAGGTACCAAGAATCTTGTCAATCATCTTCCAATAAGTCCTTCTATCGTCAAGAATGTATGAGAGAAGTACATTTTCGGTATTGTTACGAAAACATTTTGACTTTTCGACATAGAAATAGGTCAAATCGTCAAAATGATGTTAGGTAAAGATAAAAATCCATTAGGAATAAAAAAGTAGAAAAATATTGTTTTACCGAGTAAATTAAAAATCGTGAGTGATTAACTTTTCTCTTAAAGCAATAAAGATCAAAGATCTATTCTACATAATTTATTTGACACTTTTGTACAGCTATCTTTGCTTATTTTCTGCTTCGAAGAGAAAGTGAAGGTTAAATCCCTTACGTGGACGATCTGATAGAGTTCGTTTATTATTTATTAATTTATAAGAGATAATTAATTTGGTTTTTCGTCCTAATATGCGATTTATTGTTTTAAACGTAGGTTGTCTATCTTATCTAACTAGAATTGCATTCTGTTACATTACTTAAATTTAAGTTATATTTTGCACGTAATGTCTTCTCTTAAATTTGTCTTCCTTTAAGAAAGCTTCCTAGTCAGCAGGTGAACATTACTCCGGTGCCCTCTGAAATAGATTCTCCCTTTCAAACCGCAGCCTACATACCGCATGGAAACCTCACAAAACGGCTGAAGGCGATATGCAAGAAAGTGACCGAAATATATAATTGAGAGCATTCACTATCGTTCGTCTCTTTGAGCGTCCAAGAATTGGACCAGTGGCAGGATTATTTCGAAAAAGAAACAAAAAACTGGTCTCGTGAGGTTTCGATGACCTGCAGGCGTGTGTCGGTCGCTCGGTCGGCCGACTAGCACCCGGAAGCAGAGAATATCGCTACTTTCAGACACGCGAGAGGTCGCAACGACGTTGCGACGCAAGTTATGGAGAGATACTCCAGAAGATCGGGTATTCGAAAGAAGGAGTCCTGCAATATCTGACGATTAATATCACAAACTGACGCTGCATTTTGATGGCACTAACGGTAAGATACAAATGTATCTATGTTGACAATACTCAATATTTATTAAAAAATGTTATATTGCTTCTCCGCGACTCATCTTTTTCGGCGAGCTGTGAGTTTCGTCTACGTTTGCAGGTATAAAACAATCGAGAATAAGCAGCGGATGGACTTGGTAAGGAGTTAGAAAGTATTCCCATTCCTTATGTAGATAATATTCCAAGTGTCAAGGCATTGTAATAAATTTTGACTATTTCTTTACATTACTCTGCACCGGAATACCTGAATGATTTATTGGATCATAATACCCTAAATTAGTGAATAATTTACTTAATTAATTGTTATATTTGCATTCCTCGATCATCAGTGAATTCATTTAATTCCTGTGCAGTCATTATTTTTAAAATTTTATCCTAACAACTAAAAGTTGACGCAATTGAATCTCTAGTTTTACAATGCTAGCTATTTTTCTAAAATAGTAATAAATAAAATATTTTTATATTATTATTTGTTGTGCGTTGTTTGTCTTAATTCTACTTAATAAACCGCGTTGAATCTTCAATTTTTCTTTCGAGGACAGATCAATATTCAAACGAGTTAAATTTTTACTACATTTAGTGTGAACAAACTAGTTAGTGAACAACCTCTTTTATCATTCCATGAATCACATTCATGTAATTGAATTAACTAACAACTATTTTTACTGATACACTACCGCCCTCAGTCCCAATAACAGTTACCTCCGAGACTCCGATCAGACGCCGTCTTAGTCCATGCCACTGAGGATGCCTGCCGTAGTCGCAGGCGAACGTTCGGGTGCAATCCCAATAGGCCACGGCAGAATGTCCCGAAAAATATTATTATTCAAAATACCATGAAAGTCTGCAGATCCCGTAACATGTATTAGGCACTTTGCAGCATATTTTCGTACATTATCTCTTTGAAAATTTTATCAGTTATAAAAATGAAATTTTGATGGAAACTATGAACAAAAATTAGTGATTGCACAGGAATAGGACTATTCCAATAATACAGTACAAGAAACTTACATTGCTCAATGGATTGTATTCTTTAGAAATATTATTTGTGGTGTTCTGTACATGATTATTTTAAAGGACGTAGCTTACTCGTTCAGTAAGAATAACAAATGAAATACCTGCAATGTATTAATACGCTCTTTGTAATGTCGTCACCCTTAACCCTTTCACAACTTCGAAACGGATCACTCTGCACTGACGAATATTTACTATGACTTATGAATATTAAAACGGGAATACTATAACCAAAACCGTTAAGTGTGACAACACTTTATTCTAATCCTTTAATTCGCAGTCAACCAACATGTCACCAATTACAGAATTGAAAAGGGGATAGGTGTACAATTACGAAGTTGTGTTATTCTTGTATTAGATGTCCTTTAAAGACAACTGTTTGAACTTTAGTGTTTAATGGATGCATATTTGAAACGGGGATCTACTGTATCATGACGATTCACAACTCAGAAAGCTCATGAAATAAAGATTTTTTTTCAATTGTTACACCATAATAATATGCTAAATAATGGCTATTGTGCCAAAAACTAATTAACTAGACCAGATGTAATTGCTGATTAAATAGGTTGGTAGCAACTCTTCTGTTTTTTAGAAACATTTTTATGTAATTTCATTTCATGAATTGTTGCTATTATGAAACCTATGAATAATAAGCGGAAAAAGAAGTTGTAAAGATTTAACTGAGCTGAGTTCATTATTCGAATGTGTTGGTTCCATCTGGCTACTTCACCGAATCCAGTGTGACACATTTTAAACCTTTAACTTGCGACACATGTCGCATTGCCCCACCGACCAATGGCATCTCGAAAGCTGTTGGCCAAGACAGTAATGGTAGAAGCTGTTGGCCAAGACAGTAATGGTAGAAGTACCTGAGGACTGTTTGATTAATTTGTATTTTTGACGTACCATCATATTCATTAAACAGATGAAATTTAGATTTATTTTGAAATAATGTTGTCGATTTCAGTTTCTTATTTCTGAAGAAGGTGTATTTTAAATACGATTTTCTCAAATAACTATAAAGTAATTTTGAAATCATTGTAACGGTAAGTTGAAAAGGGTTTCACATTGTACAGCAAAATACAAATTATCCTTCGGTACATTTTCCTTGATCGTTTTTACTTTCCAACTTAATGGAACTTAAATAATAATTCAGCACAGAAGAAGAGGTTGTGAGTTTGGCAAAGACAAGTATTGCCAACGACGTTGCTTTTCATTGCTTTCTACGGGGTTAACACGTAATGAGAAATCCCATGGTTTAATCTGGATTTGAATCCAGAACCAAGGGTTACAAGAAAAGTTGTCATATAAGCTACCAGGATACCTGTAAATAATCAATATAGAATAAAAGTACATTTTCTGATATGGAGTGATCGCTAGTTTCAGTCCACCTAAACCAACGACTGAACCAAATATGAGACGAATGAACACACGTAATTGAAAGTGTTCGCATCTAACAACGCGGAAATTCTCTCATTCACTATGGCGTTATTTTAAGTGCTTAATGTTTAATGCTATTTATTATGTGCATTGGTATTACAATTTTCAATACACGTACGAACAATATACAGAAATAGAAAGAAGTCGTAGTGATCCTACCGTCATACTGTAAACTAGTATCAGTGAAGTAAATTAGAGGAAATATTTAAAAGATACATTCACGAATTAGACGGAACGTATTCGAATTAGACGGAAGATACATTCACGAATTAGACGGCATTCACCTTCGTCGGCCGAGAAGGTACTGTAGAAATTCCTTATTATTTAGCACTCGTCGTTATGATCAAGAAGATAGAGTGGAAAAAGAGGAAGATATTGTGAGAATAGTTGTATACAATCATTTAATTATGCGTGGGAGGAGACAGAGATGAACTAGATATATCACATGATGTTCTAGGGTTATCTTGATATACTGATTGTAAGGGTAGTAGTATCTCCTACATAAAAGCTTGGACAGCGTGTACACGATAAAAGAAAAAGCTTTCCCTTGATTGATGGATTTTGTTGGTGTATAAGTGACTGGTGAAAGGCATGGATGAATCAATGATGAGGATGGTTTGACACCTTTTTGGGTTGTTGAAGGCTCAGTTTCTTGTTTTTGTTTAGTACTTCATGAACATTATATGGTTGCTTATGAACAAGTTTATCGATGAGAGCTTTTGTGGAAGGGTTGGAAGTTATGATCTGATACTCTCTCAAATATCAAATTATATATTAGTGATTTCATAATAAGCAATTTAATTATTTTTTCAAAGTATTTTAAAAACGTTTAACCATTGCCAATCTATGGGCTTAAATACAAGAGAACTAGATTATCCAGAACCAGACTGATTATTTAGACATAGCACATGATTCTAATTTATAATTACACCTACAATACCTCCCTCTCGGTCCGTTTTATCTGCTTAGACTAGGGATGTTGAAAAATATCGATATATCATATGAATGGTATTTTTCTTTCCATATATCGATATTTTTGACCGATATATTTTTAACGATATATCGATCTATTGATATTAAAATTTCAATATCGACTTCCGTTATTTTTTTGAAATTTTAACGTTTTAGAGATTTTAATTATAATATTATTTTAAGGAATATTGATAATATTAAATTTAAAAACAGTGTAAGAGATAAAAGTCTGAGACCGGTTGAAATCTTACTTGGCTGGCATTAGTTACAATTGAATTAAAGTGAGAAAGTTTTGGAATCAGACGTGAGAACAAATGCAGGCGTTGACTCACAGACGATCATGTCAACCCAAGTTGTCAAGACTACCCCAAGCTTCTGATCGGATTGAAGTGTTGACAATCCCACTGCACCGTAACGTCCTCGACTGGCGAAACACTATTATAAATTTTTCCGATCGTGAAGTACTAATTCTTGGCTTCTTCAACCTTTGCTGCCATTGTAGATATATGAACTGGGAAGTCAGTTCATTCACAGGAGCTGGAACGGTCAGATCATAATATATTCAGCCTCTCTTGCAGTGTTGGTGCATATAGTCCAGCCGCTTCTGAGAATATTTGGCAGTATTTGTCGTATACGTGGTAATTCATTTCAACGATCTTGAGGTTAACTAATTACAATTTGTCAAAAAGCAGTCAAATTGTGTTTGATCACGTGAATGACAAATCGCATGATAATTGTCAAAATGTGTCGTGTTATTCAGTGGCGTAATTTCAAAATTGTAATCACGTGAGTGAGCTTCTGAGGGACGGAGTGGGGAATGAGGTGATAAAAGCAAAACGCGGAGGCAGTCCAGAATCATTCAATCACTCTTTCGAGAAATCTGATCTTTTTTAAATCATTATTCGAGCATTAGACTCAAGAACCATGCTGTGCTCTTGTTAGCAATTTGATTGCGCTCAATCAGTCATTCGGCGCATCATGATCTATTAGAGTTCATGACGTTAACTTCAGGATTCATCCGAGAACTATTCGGATATCAACAGTTTTGTTTCGCAACAAGTGGCGGTAGTAAAGATTTTTATCGCGTTGCGTGAAGTTGAACGATCTTTTTCTAAAAATGAACGGAACGAGGGCGGTGGACGGTATTTTTTACGAGCTTCAGTTTCGACAATGACCGTTCTGCAGTCACAACTGTGACTGGTATAGTTAAAATAGCATGACAACAGTACACTCATCCGGAAAACAGGCTGATAGCGTAAAATGAAAAATGAGTAAAATTGAGCTTATGAAGGAAGTTTGTTGATTAATTATGACTAGATTAATAAATATAATGTTTTTTAATAATCATAATTATTTTGTTTTTATTATTATTTTCTTCAAGAACGGTTAAAAACCATAAGAAGGTCCCTATTACTTCCAGAGGTAGGGGGCCCCATGACACTGGGGGCACCCGGGCAATGTCCGGTTGTACAGCGTGCTAGTTACGCCACTGAATAGTTGTTATTATCATATATTTTATAATCCAGTCAATAAATACGTTTGTTATGGCACTATGTTCGTTAATTTTATTCATACCAATATTTGTCTAAAGCAAATTTAATTAATTGATCTTTGAGAAGTTGCATTTTAGTACCGTTAAACCATTTATACAATTTTGTCATTATTTCGCGTAATAATCCCATTATATCGATATTTTCTTTCGATATATCAAATGATCGATGTAATATATTTTTAAAATATCGATATTATATATATATATATATATATATATCGATTTTTTTTTCGATATCAACATCCCTAGCTTAGACAGTCAGTCCAACTCTCAGTCAGGATGGTTGCCTGCTCAGGTAGTGAAAATTTCTTTAATTTCTACTGGGGTTATGTAACGTTCCATCAAATTCGCAGGTGTATCTTATGAATATTTCGTATCTGTCTTATACTTCACTGCTTTCAGTTTCTGAAAAAACGGTACAATGTACGTATTTCAATACAAAATTCTTCCTGTTTGTTGATCATTTTGTAATTGTTGATTAAATTGCCGTTCCAGGTAACTTATCTTTATGCTTCACTTCGAAACTTCACATTTCATCTTATTCGGAATATAAAATATACTCTCAAATGTATTGTTTCATTGAGGATTTGTCATTAATAAAACACTTTTTTACAACGCCACCGTTTTGGCAATTTATTGTGCCTTATGTATATTATAATATGGAACCACCACCCCACCCATATGGTACAGTCTCAGAATATGGGTGATGACCACATACAGCCTGATGAAGGCAAAATAAATTGCGTAGTAGAAAAGTATATAATTAATCACCAATCCTCAATGAAACAACACATTTGTGTGAATATACTGTTTAAGATCACTATCTGAAATATTCTCATATATAATCATATATAAAAAATAGTAAAATTGGCAATAGAAGAATTTTTAAACAATCATTCAACGACAACAAATATAAACTTGGAGATGAATATACCTCTGATGTATCTGAAGAAAAAAAACACACCCCCCATTATACTTTTGTCACGTATCTCAACATTTTCCTGGCTCGTATTTGCAAGGATACGGGAAAAGAATGATTCGAAATACAGTCTTCACGTTTATGTAATATCCATTTAAAAATATTGCTGAGCGAAATGAAAGAAGCATGAGGCAAAATTAATTAACAGGACAATCGGTCACTAACCATTTTCAGTATTTTGTTGACCTACAAGAATTATTGATATCTTGTAAACTTTTATTGAAATGTCAGAAATACGAGTAAAATTTACCAAGATAATTTGTTCACTCTGATGGCGTGACAATGAAAAATAGGGTCCTTTTCACGGCATATCTCGGCACTATTTTTAAATAGTAATTCTTTTTAAAAGAGTGAATAAAAATTCTTATTCCTAAGCCAAGAGGAATTAATATTATGCAAAGAAAGGAATCATAATTTAATTTACGTTCTGACATATTGGCATGTACACGTATATTGTGTGACTAAACATGTATATTGTGTGATTAAACCGCTTGCAATTTACTCATGGTAAATACTGTAAAACATCTCTTAAGAAATTGTATTATTTCCATCATACCATATTTAACGAGTGCGCAAATTTTTCGTAACTGCGACAAAAAAATGAACAAATCGTATAAGAGCTATAATTAACTAATAAATTAGTTATTTCGCACAAGAAATTTTGAGCATTCAATGATGTGTTGTAGTGAAGTGCTTTCATTTGGTTACTTGCATCAATTCCGAGAAAATTTGTCCAATTTCTTTCATCGGGTGAAATAAGACTTGTACCAGCTTTATTAATGGTCGAGTAGAGATTTTAACCTTAATTTCTGCAAATCTCGTAAACATATTGCTCTTCGTTCGTTTTCTTTCCATTTCCTCTCTTCTCATTTCTTCCTTTCTTTCTTGTCGTTTGTGTTTTTCTTTCTTTTTCTGATTTTCCTTCTCTCCTTTCGCTTCTTTCCTTCGTCGCTTTTGTTTGTTTCTTCTTTTCTTCCTTCCGATCTTTCTCCTCGTGTCATCAAACTAGGGAGGTTTGGCGGAGAAACTGCGGAGTGCGCGAGTATAAACAAATAAATAAACAAACTTTGTTGTCAAAAATGCAGTTACAAACTGTGTATAACCATGTGGGGGACAATTAACAATTTACTCTCCGGAAGCAAGCGATTTCGTTCAAGGACCCAAGGACAGGCGGATTTAACATTTCAATATACTCCTAACAATAAAAATAGTTCGGCACGTGGTATAGTATTAACATAATACCAACAAATTTGTATTTAATAAAACACACACACAAAAAATCGTTTCACAAGTACATATTATTATCAAACTATAGATCATTCAGAAAGTATTGTTGATAAATCGTAACTATTAAATAACACTAGATTCGCGAACAGTTATTTCAATAGATGCCGCCCCTTGGCAATAGTCTGTATAAAAAATCCGCTTCTACTCGAAGGAAAACCGGAGAAAAACCCGGGCCAGGATGGAGTAGGTTTGTGGATGAGATGGGCCTAGATTGGGTAGGGTAGGTAGAGTATGAAGTAACATTGAGTCTCCAGCAACATTGAGAGACATGGGTCTCATCTTTCGTATCAATCGAAATAACGCATCAATGAATATGATACTTACTCCTACGCAATAGTCGCCCCGCGTGCGTTTCGTCCTCCGTAGCCTTCCCCCCCTCTCTCTGCCGCCGCCACTTTCTCTGCGAAGGATGGAAGGAAAGTCGCCGGCGTACTTTCTCCGTGAGCTGCGACGTGCCGCCAGCATCACCACCTTCTCCGCCGCCACCGCCTCCGACGCCTCATCCTCTCCCATTTCCGTCGCCGATAGCTACTGGACGTTTTGTGTTGGGCAAGTCGTTAGATCGAGGTAATCATTCCGGAGAAGTAATAGCCTGTCGCTCAATTTGGATGAAAGCTGTCTCTGGTGTAGGAATGTAAACACGGAAGGAAATTAGTGAGTTAATTTATCTATATAATTTCTAATGAAATATTTTTGCATGGAACAGGTAGCAAGATATTTTAATATTCAAGGGCAAAAGTAGACTTTATTTTTGATCCAGGGCGATGTTTGTAGAGAGAAGTGACTCAATTCATCTTCCTCTAGAAGCGATTGAAAGCAATTATTTAAAAAAAACATATTTTCTCCTACATTTTTGCGGAAATTAATTTAATTGCCATGATCGTAACATCACTCTCTCGTACACGTTATCGTGAAATATCATTTATTCCTCCCTAAAAGTAAGGTCAGCCAGCAGCTACTCGGCGATTAGTGATCATAAATTAAAGTTGATGTGCAAAGCGTATATATTAATCAGTTCAAAATCTATATATTATTTGCATAATATTTTTCATAATAAGCATTCCGAAGAGTTTCCGGAGAATTATTATTTTATCGCTCTCATACATGGTTTTCAACTTCTCTTGTACGGTACCACAGCTAATTAAAAATGGGCACTAAAGTTGTGTCTCCGAGTATGCTAAGTAGTTCTCAGCTCGACACTATTTATCCTTGGAGTGTTTCGTGATTCAGTGTTTCGAATCGTTTGAAAATGTTTCGAAGTTTTTTAATACTATGTCCTTCTGTTTCTAGACACTATTTGAATTTTTGAAATGCATATTTTTGAGCTATTTGTCACCATTTAGAGGTCATTACATTCAAGAATGTGAAATTTTTAAAAACAATATGACTTTTGCAGATCGTGGTAAAGTACGTACGGAATTATTATCGTGTTACTATATACGATACGTACAGAAAATGTTTTTGACCTAAAAATTGCTGTTTCAAAACAAATTCCATATACTATTCTTTCCTAATTCTTTTTATGATGAAGCTCTTTGTTGTTTATGTCCGTCATCATGGTTATAAATAAAGCCAAAATTTATAAGGACATAATAAGATTAAAATCCAGCAGGAAAGAATAATGTAACCAGCAGCGTCGGCGCTCTCCATTTCGTGTCAGGTGAAACTTCCTTCGCCATCTTCTCCGCCGTCACTCGCCCCGCGTGAACGCACGCAGACAAGGTCGCCTCTACGTCAGAGCACCTGTCGCGTCCTCATCGCCGCCTATGCAACACCAGGATGCCAGATCTCGGAAGTACATGCAGTTATTAGATACAATGCACTCCTGGAAAAAGTCACTTGACGGTTTCGACTTCATAGGGGACGAAATATAGTACGCCACAAAAGCTTCCACAAACAATAGGTTGAGAAAGCAGAAGAACACTTGAGGATAAGCTTGTACAATATTAAGAATCAAAACTAAAAAAATTACGTAATGATAATTAATTGAAATACATTTTACCTTCTATGTACTTTATTTAATTTTATATTGAATAGGTACAATATTATATCGTCTCATCGTTAAGAATGTTTAAGATTATGAAGCAAATTTGTAGTATTTTCGAAATTCTTTGTCTCGACAAATTCACACAATGGTCAGGCACAACAAAAATATTATTAAAAACTACTCATTTTTAATTCTACAGTTTTCATTCTGTAATTAGCTGAACATTTTCAAGAAATTAGTTAAGGGATTTGGATATTTAGTTTTAATACTTCCTGAAATATTATAAAACTGATACGTTTTGAAATGCGTTTATTCTAAAAGTAATGAAAGTTTTGAAACATATCCTAAAATTTGACATATGTAATATTAAACATTTTCTAAGAAGTATTTAACATATTATAGACATAAAATAAATAACCTTTATAACATAAGTTATTATTTATGTATTTATATTGATTATATAATGAACGTTAATAACAGAATTAGAACTAATAGACATTATTTTAACTAAACGCAACTAATTGCAAAATATCAATTAAAGGGAAAATAAACAATCGTTAGATGTAAAGTTAAATTAAATTTTATAAAAGGACCTCACTTGGTGTTGGTACTAGTGCAAGTCAAAATCCAATAGGAACTTTATAACTGGCAATGAAATAATTTGTACCAAAGCGTAACACGTTCTTGAGATGTTACAATTAATATCAAGCATAAAGGAAACGATATCTGAATAATTCTGAAGATATTGCTTATTATCTTAAATATTTTAAGTCTTCTATGATACATATATCTCTCATGTCTATGATCGTAAACACTTGATGGATGATGAGTTATTTATGGTTAAATAAATTAATAAATTAATTAAACGTGTATTTCAAATATAATGAAGAAATCATTCATTTTACGCAATATTTCGGAATACCTGATGTTAAAGGTATACCATTCTTACTTATAATTAATACATCTTTTACATCAATCGAAAATATATTTTTCTGGAACAATACCACTAAGAAACAAAAGAGAGTCAGGAGAAACTCTACATTTGTTTTATTAGAAAGACGCATAACATTCGTGTTTTGGTTCTATGTATTTAAGAAAATTGAGGGATGGATCAACATAATCAGGATCGATCTCATTGGCAGAGGGCTCATTGCAAAGCTATCGCATATACTTCACGTCACAATGCATTTTGGGGTAAGTTTTCTCTCTGTATGATACATAAGTTATGTCGGTAGTTTGAAGTCCACATAGTTGCTTAACCTAAATACGAATAAACATTGGCAAAATATACACTGCGCGAAACGGGTTACTTGCAATATTGGAATGCATAGCACAATTTACTCAGTTTGGAATTAAGATCAATATGACAATTCCATTTTAGGTTTTCTTTAATATTAAGACCTAAGAATTTTGTTTTCTCAATTTTTGAAGATTTTTAAGAAGATAATTGGTTGCATTGACGTGGAAAGACATTTGGTCACTGTTTATTCTATGTTTACAAATAGACGATTAACATGAAATCAGAGGAGAGGTTGTATAAAGCATCTGAACGTTGTCTTATTTACAGAGTAAATTAGTTTTTCAACCTTATATCGATGTTTATAAGGATGTATACAATAAAAGGAGTATGGTACCTAATATTGAATCTTGAGGATTTCCGTAAGCAAGTACCTTAATTTCTGAGATACAACACGGGAGGATGTGATTTTAAGCATAGGAAATTTCAATATTTTAATACCTCTCTTGTAAGTAGGAAGTTAGTCATTGGTGTGCTAATACATCCTAACAATGCAATTTCGAAAAGAGAATTCCGCGATTGATGACGTATAATAGTGCTTTAGATAAGAAAGTTCAAGAAATATTCTTTGCAGATTATCACCGCGGGATAAGAGATAAGGTGACATCGTTCAAGAAATAAAATGTTGTTATAATTCATGATTACATGTTCGCATTGTGATTAATAGATTAGGTCAGGAATTCATGAGATAGTGTTTTAAATAAAACATCGAAATATATTCTAGAATGTTTATTTTCTTAATTACTTAAATATGAAACTTTATGAACTTATAAATTCTAGAGAGCCCGAAGAGGTAGAGCGATGTGCTCGTTAAGGGTGGAGGGACGACCGAGTTCGGGGAAGGGTCCTAAGCTCCCAAACGCCATTTTCGTTTGCAAATGGTATAGGTACGTTTAAGACCATAAGCATATTTACTCATTACAAGATGTAAATATAAGAAACAATACTTAATTATTCCAACGCAAATACCAGCAGTTTAAATGAAGACATAGGTGTCCAAGACGCGGTTGGTCTCTGACGATTGTTAACAATCACATTGACACGAACGAAAGGTGGTCGACACGAACGTTGTCTCACAAATACAGTTTTCGAGTATCGGTGGAGGTTAGTTGATCCAAACTATCCAGTCCATGTATCTAATTCCAGTGCGACTTGGACCTAAACCACTAGAACTGTCACTACACAAAGATTGTTCCTCAATTTTTGTGACACGAATGTGTGATCTATATTCTAATGAATAAATTGCTTTTCTCGGTTAAGTGGAATCAAAGTAGTTGAGGACTTCGTTTCATAATTTCTGTGAATTCTGTGATATATTTTCTATATTTGTAATATTGGAGAACAAAGGGAGTGACTACAACATGTATATACTTAGAAGAAAGATCCATGTTACAATCTTTATGGGAATTGCGAGGGGAAATGGGTCGCGAAGAAACTGTCCTGATTGCATTTTGTACCGCGACCCATCTGAAGTACTCGTGCACCTATGCTCTTCTGTGCTCATCAGTCCGTGTGAGGAAGCGAACGAGGCTCAGAGCGACGTATTGCACTCCCTCTCGCGTAACCTGCTCTCACTGCAACTGGTCGCCGCAGCCTAAAGGAAAGCGTCCGTTCGCGCCCCGGCGCTGCGCTGCGCTGCGCGGCAGGTCGGCCGGCCCGCGCCGCACCGGCGCCTTCTCGGAAGCCAGGCCGGATCTCGTCGCTCCGCGAGGCTCGGGTGCGACTGACAGACCCCGATTTTTGAGGCATCGTTGCCCCAAATCTAATGAAAGATAGTCTTCATTTGTTTGCTGGTAAAAGTTCGAGAAGGGCTGCTGTGCTTCCTGAGCTGTTCTCGTTCTAAGTCCGGCTGTGAAATTGACGCCCTGGATTGGATGACTCGACAACACGTAGGTCGAGTTAATCCGACCTTTTCTGTCTCTGAAGGACAGCAAACGTCATCAGAGGTTTTGCGATCATTGGAATTGCATAGTTGCTCCCACAAACGAGAAAAACTCGTGTTTTATATGGATACACGTTGTATTCCTATCTATGATACATAAATCAAAGACGTATAACAGTGTTAACATTTTCTACATTATTTACATTATTTGTAACAGTTTACTTCATTCGAATTTATTTCATGTCTCTTTAGAGATTTTCTCAGATCTATCATATTTCGTCCAAAAATAATGTCTTTATTCAAATGCGGGTGTTGTAATTGTAAAATCTATCTTATTGTTCTGTATAATAATAAGTGATTGTTACAATCGGCTCTGCAACATCTAGAGATAAGTTATTTTGAACTCCAACTATTAATAACAAATCTAAGATATTTTATGTTTTATGACGCAGTTGGTCCAACGACGCCATAGAGGAAGGGCCATACCCCACAGACGAAGTAAATGACCCAATGTGTGAATATGAAGCGCCCAATGATGAACACAAGATTCACTAAAAACAAGCATAGTTGATCTTTTTAAATTATTTGATAGGTCTGAGAAAATGTTCATTTTTTGTTACAAAGAATCACTTTATCTCATTTCTGAAAAGTAACTTTTTTGCATGATTGTGTTGTCTTATGGCTCATATTAATTTAGTTTTATGTGTACTCAACATTGGCACGTTTGTGTACATAAATTCTGTAGCCCCATCCTGGCCCGGGTTTTTCTCCGGTTTTCCTTCGGGTAGAGGCGGATTTATCATACAGGTTCTCTAGGCTTTGTCTAGGGGCGGGTCTATTGTAACAATAAATCGTGAATTTAGTGTTATTTCAATTTTTAAGCACTATACTCAGAATAATCTATAGTTCGATAATAACTTACATGTAATTTTTTGCTTAAAATTACAAACATATTGACATTCTATTAGTATTATAACTCGCAGCTAACTTTTTATCTTATCTAGGAATTTTTGCTGAAATTTTTGAATCCGCCTCTGCCTTAGGGCCCTTGATCGGAATTGATGGGATGGTCCCTTGCTTGCTTCCGGAGAGTAAATTAGTTTTTTTTCCCTCCACGTGGTCATACGCAGTTTCTACTGTTGTTTGACAATAAATTTATTTATTGTAATTTTCCCTCTTTCTCGTACCAAATTGCCAAAAATGATGCATCAATGGAAATATTTTCTGGACTTCAAGTGAATAGTAATTTGACATTTAACTATTTATTATTAGTTCCATGACTTGTTTTCAATTTAAATTAAATTTGAACTGTCGATAGTTCACTAACAACCTTTACAGATGTCGCAAATTATACCTACATTACCCCTACAGATATAGAAAAATAGCACTGATCAATCGCCTTAATCCTAATACGCCGTCATGACTTTTCCGTACATACAGCAATTTGGGAGGGTTTGATCATTGACATACAGTTGTAACTAAAATTGTGTAAGTGAATATCGATGCACACTGTTGCTAGTATTTGACCAGACTAAGAGGTTTCTGTCGAGCATTGTAATGGAACTGAAGTTAATTGTAGCAAACAATTAATTAAAAGTTTGATATATTAATACTCTCTTAACACATTTCCTTCTTTAAAACGTGTGCGAATTATAAACTCGGGAACCATATCATAAAATAAGATATTAAATAAATAAATAAAAATTTCTTTCAAAGGGAGTTTCACAATTTTCAATATTTTTTTCAATTGCATAACACCCTGCTATTAAATTTGCTGGTCTCGAAAGCAATAAATTTAATCGCGCGATCAATGGACTCTCTTTTATTGTTTGAAGAAATGTTCCGCTTCTCTGGTGGATGCTGTGGTTCCTTCCCAGTCGCCGAATTCGTTCGCTTTCTCGTGTGACAGATAATCGACTATATAGTTTAGAATGTAGAATAGTTAGATCAATGACATGATTAGGTAGATACAAGTAGACGTGCGAGTTCAAGTGGTGCTTTACGGAGCAATTATTTTTAAAAATTTCTTACGAAATGAAAATCGATATGTGTACAAATACAATAATATAATGAAGACTCTATAATAGAGAGTATGAAAGCAAATTCGGAGTGCTACAAGTAACCGATAAATAATAATATAAATAATATTATTGCATTCTCTAAATATATTGAAAATAGAGAATTACTTTATTCTCTTTTCCACAAACACGTATTTCACGTGACTGAAACGGCTTTGCTTATGTTTCTACTTGTATCTGAGAAGTACATGCTAATACTTTCTCGTGAGTTTCAGTGGTGAAGTATTTTAGTGAGATGTAACGAGTATTCTCCATCTTATATATTGTAGTGAAGCGTTCTCTTGACTTTCACACCGAAGCTAATGAAAAGCACATTGCTTTCTCTAGAAATAAAATTGAACGGATATTTTCTATAGAATATTATAGCTTTTCATTTCAGCTTCCCTTTAACGTCTCGTTACTTTCTGAATTATACATGGAATATCTGATATAACGTAACAAAAATGTTTTTGAAAATCAACACTTCTATGTCTGAATCCAAGACAGGTGTATTTCTAAGTTGTATAAGACAATTATGAATCAGTTTGCTCCCTTGAGAAGAAATACATGTCCTTGGGCTCGACTAAAAAAACACGATATTTCCGAGTTTTAACATTTATTATTGTATTAATAATTTATTGGTACACTCAAATTATGTATACTTCTAGTTCGTCATATCTGGTAATAATTCATGGTGTATGTTTCCCTCACAACCAGTTTCGCAGCTAAAATTGAAAGATTATGGAAATTTGTCTACCATTCCAATATATATATATGTGTGTGTGTGTGTGTGTAATTAATAGAATTTTTTTGTCATTGTAGTGTCATAATATTCATCTAGATTACAACTTGTAAAAAATAAATTTCAATCATTCGATGTATTTATTAAACTGAAGAACGCCTTTTCTCTCAAATTTCATTAATTATACAGAATGAGCATTTTTTAAATTAACATCTATCATAAAGATGCAATCGTAAAATTGAGTGGTAAACTCTCTATATAGTTCATTTAATTAGATCAGTTTTTATTACAATTTATTTAAATATTTGAGTTAGGAATTCATATCATTATACAAATTACAAAAATATGAAGTGTCAGCTTTTACTTTTTTTTGGGGAGGGGGGATACGTGATTTTGGTGTTACTATATCAAAACTCTGTATATAATATTCCATTAGGTCAACATTCCTCATTCATGAAACGAATTGAAGGCTAAATTTGAGCTACATAATTTATTTGAGTAAAATAATGGAAACCTTATGTTATAGATAAATAAACTTTATTGTTAAGAAAGCAGTTGCAAACTGCGTATGACCACGTGGGGAGCAATTACCTTCTAGTGTGTGAAGATGTTTGTGAAACTTCGTATGTCATGTTACGTATCCATATGGGAACTCTAAAATCACGTACCTCCAACAATTATCTTATTATTTTAAAGGATTCTGTGGTAATCTTTTAGTTAATTTTCGCAACTTAAGTCTATGAAAAGAGTCATCATTTCGTTCTTGGGGCGTGAATCAACTCGGACATGTACCTGCAAGAGTGAGGAGTGAAGTAATACTTGCCTGAAGGATTAGGGAACTCCGTACGCTTTAGGAATTGCTGAGAAGTGAGAGTACTGCAAGCAGTAATTCTTTTCTTTCTACGCACACTGCAAGGAATCTCGTGTAGAGAATTCTTATATTATTTTCTATTGATTCCCGAGAAGGAAAATCAAAGCGAGAAAATATGTGAAATTGCAATTAATTGACAGTGCCGTTGACAAGAGTGGTGTGTTGGGGGGGGCAGATGAGGGGCAAGTTAGCTTCGGGCCTTGAAAAATTATTTTTGTTACTCATAAATATATCACAGTTATTCTGATATTTTTAATATAAATGTGAGCAATAATGAAAAATTGTACCATATGTTAACTAAATAAAAATAATATGTTAATCGCCACTTATTTTAAGGTAAATTTTATTATTTACTAGTCTAACCCGCTAATTGCTATCGAGAAAGACACAATTTTTGTACAGCTATTCTTTCTAAATTGTCATTGACATAAGTAAGAAAAGAATAACTGAATTTCGAAAAAATCGTTGGTTAGTGCTCTTGGAACCCCTTTCGATAATGCGTGAACCAAATTTCGAAGCTCATTACACCGTAGCTGACACAAAAAAGGGCTTAAAATCAAATAAAGAAAAATATAAGAGGAATTTCCTAAATATTGCGGTTGATCCCATTTTAATACGATATTTCTTCTCGTGTGTCGTGATAGGTGACGGAAGAGGAGACGACGGCGGAGGAGGAGCAGCCAGCACTCGATCACCACCCCCGCCCGCCATGAAGACACGCAGTTGGCGGGCGCATGCGTCGCCCAGAACGCCCCACCAGTCCACGCAAATGCTGGCTGCACTGTCGCTGCTCATGCTCGCCGCCCTCATTGCCATCGCGACAGGTGAGAGAAAAATGTTTCGTTTGCCTCGTTTTAAAAGTACAACTAATTATAAGATTAATAAAATATTTACAGTCCTCTCCCTCTACAACGATATCCCAGGGACTACTATCGGATTTTTTATTACAGACCCTTGACTTCTAATAGCTGTGGAGACCACAACAAAAATCGAAGAAAAATACAGTTACCACCACTGGATTTGTAATTTTGTTTTGCATATGCACAAGTGAAAAATTTGGTTTTATGAATGAATATTAATTTTTTTAAACCTGAAATGTTTCAAAAAGCGATATTTTTGCGGTTTTGCGGATACGTCGACTTCATTATATTTGATTAAAAAAACTAAAAGTGACAAAAATAATTCTTATTCAGTCAATGATTATTGTTGGGTTTTTGTGACAACATGCATTAATTTCAATCCTCTACATGCAAAATATAATGAGTTATTATTTTTCTTTCGAAAACACTGCTAAAAACGACCCGACACATTATTAAGAAACAAAATTTATACTATCGCACTCAGAAGAATGCCATAATATTACAATTAAATGCAAACGTTTAAAATTATTTATGTAACCTTCAGCAAGTGCTAAATAAATTTTCCCTTCGATATCTACTGCATTCGTGTGACAAAAAATTTTGTCTCACTGGAGAAGACTTGACAAAATTAGTTTTTGTCCTTGGTATGTTCCATTCTCTTAAAATAGCTATGTTCACTTCGATTTCCTGTCTATCCACGCTTAGATATAGACAAATTCTTCAGCTACTTGATCTGATTAAACACCTGTGTAGAAATACCCAATTCCTATTTCGGAAAACACAAAAATAGTGATAAAACGTTAATCCTGGGATTACCACTCGTACATTTCATTCATTTCCCTTCCAAAATTAGCTTCTGGCAGATTTTCCTTTTCTTAACTTACTTAATTTGTTGTGTATTCTACAAAGTTTCCTGCTACAAGTTACCACTAATTTTCCCCTTAACCTCTCTCTTTGCACAGTTTTTCGTCTTGCGACACCCGAACAAGAATTTCGAACAACGTCGGAAGCAAAGTAATTCGTACATTACTATATGTTGTGTCACAAAAATGTTTCACTTGTGTTTTGAGTAACAAATCCTGTTAGTCAATTACAATTTGTTGATTCATCAGATGTTTACTGTGTTGCAAAAGCAGATTCCATTTTACAGAGTCGGTCAAGTAATGTTATCTTGTTTTTTTAATTGTCGAATTTCAGATTTATATAATTAACGACATTACGTAATATAAGTGAATTCCATGCAGGTATAATGAAACTATGGACAAACATGTTGATAATAATGGGGTAGTAAGCGAAAATATTGTCAATTTCGTCAAGGATTCACGAAAAAAAATTACTGCTAAGAATCAAGTGTGAAAATGTGACGCTAGTGGAACCTTGAAGATGCTTAAACTGAAGTTTTTTCGTGGGATAATGACGTTGTATAAGCTTGTAGCTTCTCTGAGTGACGCATGTTTCTCCCCCACCCAGGTGCACCCTCATCTCCATCGCAGTCTCGTCGCGTTGCCCGTGCGGCGGCCACCGAGGCAACGGAACCAACTCCAGCGACGGCGGCGGAGCGCTGGAACGCGACGGCAGCGCTGCTGGAGCTATGGGCGGAGCACGGCGACGAGGAGGAGACGCAGGCGTTCGGTCTCAGCAAGGGAGGGCCCATCATGGCAGTGCTGGCTGCTCCTTCCAATCACTCTCACACGTTGCCGCCGACGCCTTCGCCGCAGCAGTTGGAGGCGGCGACGCGCAAACAGTTCGAGAGCATGAATGTGAGGATTACTTAATATTGGAGAACATTTTTACACCTTCGGAAACACACTAGTTGCGAAAGGACTCACACCCAGGAGCTCTTTTATGATCGAGGTTCGAGTCCCAGTCCCAGTCCCAAACTATTTTTATCTGCCCGATGTTATCTCAAATGACAGACTTGTTCAGCGCGGATGAAATATGTGTTAGTACTATTTTAATGGATCAAGGTGAACATAGTAGGGTAGCTCTCATCTTCACTGTGTGTTGTCAAGCCTTACAATTGCACGTCCTTTTTTATCAAGACTTATTAAGTGTATTTAACGACCTTAATATGAACTGTTCATATTATTTTTGTAGTAGTTTCATAAAGGAAGAAACAATAGTTTAATTTATGGAACTATCATAAATATTGTGAACAATTCATCTTAAGGTCATTAAATACATAAATAGCCTTATTAACTCACTTTATGGGTTACCAAAGGATATAAATCGTTTCAATTACTTAGTTAAATAGGATTTACTTTTAATTCAATCTCCACTTGGTCTAAGTATTAATTACTTCTTGATGTCCTCAAGACTTCTTCTAAACAGGATTTTAGAGGAAGTACGACGACAAACTCTCCTCAAGAGTTTGAATGTTTAAGATTTCTTCCCAAGAGCAATGATTGGAATCAACGGTATTATTTATCCAGAGCACAAAGAATGAAAAAGTTTTCGTAACATTTTCATTGTGTTAATTCATGACCGTATTAAAAATTCTGCACATTATATATCGGATGCGACAATAAATCCTGGAAGACATGGATTTCTTTGAATGTTATTCGTGTTCTATGGAAGGGATCTGTTTGTCAGAAGAGGAAACAAATTTACCATAGAATAGGAGATAAATAAGTCCACAATACAAATACAATTAGATCTTACATCGCGTTATATTATTTTTAAATTTGATGTAGATTATTATTATCAAACAAATTTTAGATTTAGTCGCAGCTTCTGAGTTGAAAGAGATATCAACGTAAAAAACGTAAATTAGGTATATCTTCCTTTTTTGGTTAGTCTAATTATGGCCAAAATGAGAATTCCTTCACCCTATGTCCAAGAGACCCAATCCTACAACACATAAAATTCTAAGAAATTCCTTTGTCCCAACACTCCTTTGGTCAACCTTCTAGTAGTGTCAACATGCTTTGTTTTCAACTTTTTTATTTGCTCCATGAAAGTAATGAAAAGTTTCGAATCCTCAAGCTCGAGATATTATTTGGCAACATTGAAATCTTCGTTGTACCTTTTTGTGTAACAAAAGGGAGGTGCGGTCCAATCCTGCACCTTAAATTATCAAATATAAGATTAATATTACATTAATATTGTTTTTTTAATAAAAAAATGCTTTAATCTTTTATTACTTAGCAGAATGTTAATTGCAGATTTCTCTGAAGGAAGAATCTCAGCTTCAATTTCCTATTTATTTAAATTTCAGAATTCTCATAAGTGGAGGGTTGATCTCTATAACTTTTCCAACTGTTGCTAGAATACTAAAATCTTTCACAGTTTTTGAAAATAATTTTTAATTGCAGTTCCATTTCTTCTATTTTCTGTGCCGTTCCTCGAATAACTTTTCGGTCAATTTTCGAACAGTGCGTATCAGAACACCTGCGATTTATGACTCGTTTGCTAATACAAATATTCTCAAGAGTTTTTAATTTCGCGAATTTTTCTTGTCTCAAAATTCTGGAATTACCAAGATTTTAATTCGCTCATGCTGAGGCTGGCCCTGATCGAATTCGCGAATACTGAGGGACTATTGTTTTATGATTTGGCTCTCGCCAGTGACTCACTCAAGAAGTGTGATAAATAGGAAGGACGTACGATGAAAGATCGCTTTAGAGATTGGGAGGGGAAACGTGCCCTCACCTCCGCAGAATCCGCTTTCTACATTTCCTCTCACCTGAGCGTTCACTCGACCTATGATGACGAAGCAGAAATTATGAAAAAGAAATAAGATAATGCATTCTGCTTCTTCAGAGAATGCTTCTCCCAAGCAAAAAGAGATACTTTCGAAGAAAGTATGGAGAAAAGTTGAAAAAAACGGGCATCTAATCGTTTTTTATCAATGATGTACCATTTTTTCTCTCTTTTGGTTTGTGTTTTTCCTTCGTATCTGGAGTCAATTCAAAATTTTGTTATAGTTGACCATATTTTTATCCTAAAATACATTAAGAAAATGAAAGAAAAAAATTAAAACTTGAAGAAACGACGGTTCTGTAAGTTGTGAAGTAAAATTATACCGTAAGAGTATCTAACTACTTATTATTTACTAAGCAAATTCGTTTTTCACTACCACTATATATTTTATATGAGCAGTAATTCACTTTCAATTGAACTATGGACTGGTTTATATTCGAACTTTCTTTGTCTTATTATATATAATAAAATATTTAGTTTTTATTGCTTACCTCATATTAATGACTTTTTATTTATTGTTTTCCTCCGTTCTACTTTCATTCTTTTTGGAAATTCTCTATTTTTCTATTCATTCAAACGTCTTCCTTCCTTGCATTTTTTCCAGATATCGTATTCTAACACTCAGAATAACGTCATCACAACACGTGTTCTTCTACATCCTTATATTTGTCTCATCTTCTTCAGTTGTATGAAATATTTGAAAAGTTTAGCAATGAAGAAATAGTAGTAAAATAAACGATATATGAGGTTAAAACAGATTTTATTGTGATTTTTTTTCTACTCCTTTCTAAATCTCTTCCAATTAGTTTGCATGCATCATCTCAAGTCTAATAGGTCAGTAATTTTCTAATCGTCTCATATTCTAAATGTTGATCTCTAACTTGTGAGAGTAATTTTTTGCTTAAAATTACAAACATATTGACATTCTATTAGTATTATAACTCGCAGCTAACTTTTTATCTTATCTAGGAATTTTTGTTGAATTTTTTGAATCCGCCTCTGCCTTAGGGCCCTTGATCGGAATTGATGGGATGGTCCCTTGCTTGCTTCCGGATAGTAAATTAGTTTTTTTTCCCTCCACGTGGTCACACGCAGTTTGTACTGTTTTTTGACGATAAATTTATTATTATTATTATTATTATTATTATTATTATAGCTAGATGTACTCTGTTATTCTTCATCTGGAAAGTAAAAAAGACAAATGACGGTTGAATGTCTGAAGAGAGATTGTGATGACATTGCAGGTCGTTGTCCTCGGAAAATCTATTGTCGGGTCGGAATTTCATTATGAGTTGTTCTTATTCTTCGATGGATCTGATGGAGGCCAAAAACGTCATGTTCGCGGGTTTATCAATATTTTGATCATTTCGGTGCATGTAGATCAGCATATCATATAAATTGTTCATTGTCTTCACCTTCTTAATTTTCAGATGGTCAAATATTTACAGGTTTAGTAAACTCAGCACCAAAAATCCCGTTATGTATTAGTGCCTAGTTAAGAATTCAAAGATTTATTTTCCCTGTCCTTAAGCATAAGTGTTAAATGTTACATGTCCGATTCATGAATTTCGTAATCAAATCATCAAACAGAGACGAATAACGCTCCAGTTTTTATTTTGGTAACAAATGAAATGAACATACAGCGGGACTTGGTTCAAAAAGAGCAATTTTCTGATTTCGCCAACAAATGTTTTTTGGCACGGGCACATATAGGTGACTAGGGCCACTAGCTACAAATACGCTCTGTTTGGAGTCTGGCTTATGTGTGTAGCTACGTTTGATATCAAAGGAAATTAAACCAGTTTTTTTTTCTTTAGGAAAAGCGTATACAGTATACAAGATTGAAGAAATCTACCCGAATATTTTTAGAAAACTTTTGTACTTTAACTACACCTTTTGTCTTGTTACTCGGTTTCTTATTCCAAGAATACACCTTTCTTTTCATTCATAATTAAGTTTTTAATATAATGATAACGAGAATTATATTTTATAATTAGAAAATCACTGGCATAAGTCACATTTTCAGTATTGTACCTAAAATAAGCATGCAATTTCTCCTTTGGTACAGAAAAAAGAAAATAGTTCTTTTCTTCAAAAGTTTTGATTTCACTCTGAATGGGCATTGTCGATAATTAATCAACAGTTATGACGATGTATGTTTTAGTAAAATACGGAAACACTGTCATTTTTTTTTCTCATAAAGACAGTGACTACCGCATGATTGCCACATTTCGTGATAGATCGAAGAGGGGTTGTGAGATTTTTCATTATTTAAATGGAATAAGGCAGGCTTAAATAGTTAAAAGAATTTTGATATTTGTGTGTCTTATCTTTGTAAATCTAATAAATATAAAAAATGATTTCTCATATTTGTAGAACAAATTCAGAAATTAAATTTTGATATGTGAAGATACAGAAATTTCATTTCCTAAAGGTTCTTAGTTCTCAGTGGTTTCTTTTAATTTCTCAGCAATTTTGAGGTTAATTATCAAAATTTCCGTAAGTGTGCCTTGCTCCATTCTCCATGCTCTAATGGACAATTAAAATGAATGCTTTCTGTTCGCATGGGTGCTCAGATCAACTATTCCGCGTTGCTGGCTGACTTGGACCGTGAGATTCGAGCGGAGGGACGAAGTAGTAGCGGCCTTCAACTTCCGCGCATCGTTGACAAAGCGTTGCGTCTCTTCAATCTGAAACAAGTGGTCCAGGAAGTGGAGACTAGTGTTATGAGTAAAGTCTCGTGCACAGCATGCAAAGCAGGTGAGTATCAATCCTTCCACCAGTTTGAATGTAACACTTCAGTAGGTCCGTTGCCATTTTTTTTGTCTCGAAGTACATTAAATAAAAAAATACGGTCTTGCAGTAATTTTTTTAATTTTTTCCTATTCTCGCTAATGTTTATTTTTCACTTTTATAATTTTTCAAAATTTCATTCAATGTATCATTCACCATTTCATATGCGAATTCTACTATTCTAATTATGAGTTTTTAATGTTTTGTTGTACATTTGTATTCTATTGTTTTCAACCTGATGACGATCGTCTGTGGGGTCGAAAGAGATTATCTGTGCATTAAAATTTATTGCAATATCGTATTTTTATTTAATTTACTTTCATTTATTCTATTATCTTATTATTTTTTGAAATTTTTATATGGTAATATTTTTTCATGTTTATCTCGATTTTTCTCAGGTGCTGGATTGTTGCAGCATTATATTCGAACAGGAAAAAATAGGGACGATATTGTGAAGATTACATATCAATTTTGCGTCAGCCTAAAGTTGCAGTCACCGCGGGTGTGTGAGGGAATTACTGAGTTATTTGGTGTAAGTATTAATAAATGCTTTCCTTTTTAAAATTTTGGAATTCAATTTTTAATTTCAACTAGTATTTTTGATAATATTTGTATAATATTCAATGCACTTTTTTTTGCACTACCAGTGGCAAAGTTGTTAAGAATTAATTAACTCAATTCCGAAGAAATTGTTTATTATTATTATTATTATTATTAAAGAAATGAAAGATTGCTTTACCGCATACATGTATGATGTTTTGAAGACTTATTAGCTTGGGATACAAATGTTTTAGTCTCAATGTGGTGATCAGCAGAGATCAAAACTTATGTCCTGAGGAAGTAAAATTCATCATTTATGTTGCGATGGTCTCTGGTTCCATAATACCTTTATAAAAAAGGTCTCAGACAATAATCTCGACTATGCCACTAAAAACGACTTTTTAATCCAATCAACTGAAAAATTATGTTATTATTGCTATCAACAGACGGTACCGTGAAAAAAAGCTTTCCAAAATTAGAGACTCCAAAACAAATGTCTAAATGCGGTAATTTTTTTCGCAATTACATCTGCTCTTCTTGAATGACACTATAAAATCATTATAAATTACACAGCCCCACAAAAAAATTATCTGCACCAGAGATCCGGGTATATGGATTCGACGTATTTTTTATGCTGAGAACGATGCCGATGTTCCCAGAAAGATCCATCGTGTCAATTTTTAGTTATCGCCGAATTACCTCAGCAGGTTTTAATGAAAAAAATGACAATTTTACAAGTAACGTGGAGGTGCCCTGGTTGCAAAAACACGAAGGAAAGTTAATAGAACATTTTTATGTTCTAGAATTCATTAAAATTTTGAATAAAATTATCCAGAGTTCTCAACTGTTGAAGTTTAATGTTTGATGGAAACTCCGCACAAAGTGTAATAACTTGGATCATCCTGTAACTTTACCAGATGATAGAACAGAATACTCAAGTAAAGTATCTTATAGAACTGGAAGAGCCTGAACGCTCACATTTTGATAAATTTAGCTTATTCAAAGATGTGTCATTATTATTATGTGTTGTGTCAATAACCGCGGGACAGGCTGAATTTAGTTTCCATCAGATTTTGCTTCCTCACTCCTATAGGATCTGAATATTCATGGGTTATTTACTTGGAATTTTTTTAAATTGTTCTTTGTCGCTTTACCCTCTAGGACGCCTTACATGTAAAATTGCCATTTTTTCATTAAAACCTGCTGAGGTAATTCGACGACAACAAAAAATTGACACGATGGATCTTTCTGGGGACATCGGCATCGTTCTCAGCATCAAAAAATATGTCGAATCCATATACCCGGATCTTTGGTGCAGATAATTTTGTTGTGGGGATATGTTATTGTTTTAATGTTTTGGTTAATCTAAAAAGTCAAGCGAATATACCAAACTTTTTCCCTGAACTAATGATGCTGCTTAACGAGAAAACTTCTAACATATTTGGAGAAGAATTTTTTTGCAGATCCTTTATAAAAGTTTTTAGCATTGACGGTAGTGATAATGTACACAGTGTTATGTCCTGATTTTAGGGTGAAGTGGTGTACGTGCTAAAACGAATCTCTCTCACGCCCGAGGAGATTTGCAGCTTCGTAATCGGGGATGCTTGCGGAGATGTCTACAATCCTTATCACGAGTGGAAGGTATCGTTCCCGCCGTTACCCAAACCTCCGGTGGCACCTCCAACGCCACCTATGGTGAGTTAAAAGTTCGTTTTTTATTATCAGTCCGTAATGTTTAAGTCATGCACGTAGATCACAACCGTCAAGAATTTTGTGAAAGTCGATTGTTGCCTGGACTCATATAGAAATCTGGTTGGACTAACTAGCTTTCATTTATCTTTCGCTCAACTTTATTTCTGGTTATCACACAATTATCATTGCTGACCACTCAATATTTTACTATATAAGGAAACTGGTCGAAAGAACACGCAAGGTTGGATTTAGAATGTTTTCCGTTCAAGTGTTTTACTTACTCTAGGGGAAAACTGAACATATACCATGACTGTTGCGAATGATATTTTCTGTAGAATATGTAACCTCAATGTTTTTTTTTTTCGATTTTAACGCGATGTGATCGATTCATAAAATATTAAGAATTGCAAGTTCATAGGAGAATAAATTGCAACAGATTCTTACGTATTATCAAAATATTTATCATACTAGGCCAACGTTTCGATAAACCACGTTATCTTCATCAGGGCTCAGTTACTTTTGGCAGAACTGTACTTCATAAATTGCACCCATGTGCGATTCCACGATACAACCATTTTCCTGCAACAGAACAATCCAGAAAACAACCACACTTACAACGCCCAAACGTATAACAATCTACGAAGTAATGTTGTGTTAAAAGTAACTAAGACCTGATGAAGATAACGTTGCGTTATCGAAACGTCGGCATAGTATGATAAAATATATTGCCTGTATGTAAGGAACTATTCCAATTTTTTACTGCGGAAGAAAACATCCCATTCATGGGAGAATACTTTTCTTAAAAATTCGGAATGGACAAAGTATTGCTGATGTATTACTGAAAACAAAATTATAGTGAGATATACAAGGGAAGAAAAACCCGTAATGACCCATTTCTTCGTTAACCGCAAAGAATATTTTAAGAAACGTTACGTTAAATGGGCATGGTGCATTAAGTGGGGTCGCAAGAAATCACAACTGCATGAAAGTTACGAATGTATTTAGTGAGGAAACTGACAAAAATAACATTTACGTCGAGATAATTTCCAAGAAATGACAAAATTATTACGAGAGACTGCTCGATCTGGGCCAAAAAAATTAATTACTGGAAACTTAATTAGTTTTTGTAATAATTTTTCAATTTAAGAGTAATAATATGTTAGAATTATCTCAAAACGAGACGTACTTCCTCTTTTTGTTAAGGACGATTTATGATATTAGGACAAATGATTGTCAACCAATCACTATTATAATTAATAAAAGAGAAAATACAAATAAAATAAATTATTACGACTTCGAGAATAAGTTGTTGTCATATAATTTTCCCAAAATACTTTGTGAAGACGTGAAATAGATAAACTTATTTTTATGAATATTTATGATCAATTTCCTCCCTTTCTGTATGAGTAAATATCAGATAAGGACTAAAGCAATCGCGTCAGGGAGTTGAGCTTCATATACTGAAGTTGATTTCTTACTTAGTGGATAACATTTTCACCTATAAATATTTATTTATTAGGGTTACAAATGTAATTCCTCGAACGTGAATTCATAAAGACGTTAAGAACAGGAACTATTATGGCGCTTCGGGAGTGGGATTTCGAAATCTTGATTGGGAATAAGAGATTATTTCACTTAGAAGAGCATATGCTAAAATTCATAAAAATTGGATCGTCATGGAGATGTATCACAAGGAAAATAAGGTTATGCTCAGAAGTGAATATTAGCTATTAGTTTATCATTAGTGAACATTGGGTATTTGGTCTTTTATTACGGATCGCGTACTATAGAGTCATTGATAAATTAATATGATAATTTGACTTGATATTGTATTGGGAAATAACATACAACATAAAATCTCTTCAAACACCATATTAGAGAGTAAAACATAATACTCAAAACCTCTTTAAACCAACTTTGGACGCGACAATTCAATCAACTCCAACTTTTAGAAATAATATTTAGCGATCGTTTCATCAGGAAACACAGGTGATCCACTTATTCTTTGCACCTCTTCCTACACCGCTTACATTTCTTTATAGTTCATTCGATCTTCTCAGCTGGATTTTTGATCGTCAGTGTTCGTAGTACACTTCATTCGATAAACCATTTCACATCAACTTATTTAATTGTAACATCATCTTATGAAGTTGTATCATATTATCAACTTATCTAATTTGCAACAATTTCAATCTTTTAAAATTTAAATGTAAGATGAATTGTATGAAATGTGATTGAAGGTGTAATTGTCTGCTCGATACCCGCTCAAATCTGCAACGCTTTTATGCCAATGGGTCAGAACATAAATCAATTAATTTTTTCAAATTTTTCACACATTCATGTGGAAAAATCAACTTGTTGCCTCCATAAAGCTGGACTACCTCCAATAAAGCTCTCACTATCCATCACTATCCAACACAGTAAAATCATTATCTGACGAAAATAACGTGTTCTAAGCGGAGTTCTTAAACTCGACACTTCCTGGTGGGCAAAGGATTACAAATTTTGGGTACTATTAATCTCGACACTTTGTACCTGTCCTAATCGCTTGCCGCCCCTCCACCCATCCTCATGCTAACCGACCAATGGATTTCGTGAGTCACTTACTGGATAGTTATTTAAAGTGCTATTATTTGAGCATTCTCATTTTTATTTCTCTTATCGTATAATTTTTGAATTCCCTACATTATTCCAATAAAAATGAACCCAAACACGACGTATTTATGACAAATGAGTTTTAAGCTTGTTTTAATTTGTTTCCTTAGTATATAGAAAGTATTGTAATCGTGAAAAACATTCGGTTGCGAAATCTTGACGGAAATATCCGTTTTGGGAGTCTCTGATTCCGAAAAAGTGTAATTTTCCGAATGCTCTCATAAAACAGGTATGATTGAAAGGAAAATAATTTATTTTGATTATTTCTAGAGTAAAAGCATCAGTTCTCAATAGTGCATCATAGTTCGACACTTCTGGTTTTAGAGCCAATTCATTAGGCTTTGGAGTACTTTTTGTCTGCGGGTTTTTTTTGACACAATATTTAATTTCTTTTAAATCGTAAAAAAAAATTCCATATTTTTTCTGGGGTCGACATATAAAATTAAGAAATATAAGAACAAAAGAAATTGCACGGAACATTTCTAGGACATTGATGTTTGGAAGCTAGAATTCTCTAACATTTCTCTCAATAGCAGATTTTAGTTTTTCAAATCTAGTCGCTGTAGTTTTTTATACGTAAAAATATCCATAAGTAAAAATTCATATTTTATTGTTGTCAAGTATTTGGTATAACGTATGTGTTTATCTAATAAAATTCATTCATGTTGAAATAAACAGAATTGTTAGGAGTAAATAACATTGTCACCATTTTGAGGTCCAAACATTGTGACCGACACTGTCGACTACTAATGCAAAATATGAGTTACAAAATTTTATTATTTTAGGAGCAGCTCGATAACTTTAAATAAAAAAATTTCCACGGAAACAAGAGGGGAGGGGAATAACGAAACAGCAAGCTCAGATTTCAATAATTAACAGAAATAATTGTTGTATCCATTCTAAAATTTTGATCAATTTCTTCGCGCTCTGGAGTCATTTCCCTTCGTCTGGCGACAAAATGATGCAGAACATAATGTCGGAAAAGTACTTAAATTGTTTCGCTACAGGAATTTTGCGTTCTAAAATGCACTGGTTTCAAGATATAGGTTAAAAACTAAAAAAAAACAGATAAAGAAAAAACTATTTTTTTTCTTGATTTGCTTCTTTTCGTCACTGAATTACTGGACCAGATGTAAACTGCATTTGATGCCAGTATAGTTGTGTTTGGTATCATTTTTGGAATAGATTTCAACTGTTCTGAAACAATGCAATTTTTATAATTTAAAAAAATATATTTTTAGTAGAAAGCCTACTCGATGACTCATAGCTGCCCACCGACCCCATTTATGTGACGGGCCCAGGTAGTCCCGCGTAGACCTGATCCTTAAGGAAGTGTCGAGTTTAATGGTGAAATTATCCTTTTACCCGAGAATTTGTTGAGTGTATGTACTCACGTTCTAAGGCCCAGTTTCACCAAGTTTGTTTAATGTCTTAAACGATTTTTTCTGTGCAGTAAATCGTGATTATCAAAATGCGCGTTCCACCAACTTCGATTTACGAGAAAATCGCAATTAACGCTTAAACGCTCGGGGACCCTTCGATTACCAGCACAAATCGCGATTTTCTTCAGCACTGCAAGAAATATGGCGTCCATTTTCTTTGTTTGCTCGTGGCTCGGTTTATAGGTTATGTCCAGTGGCACGAGGGAGGCCCGCTGCTGCCTACGGTGTCCGTTGGTGGAGCTAGTGAGCAACATAATGAGTTTTCCTCTTGTCATATGTCTTCAAATTACCCATAATGCACTGTAAAAATACTACCAACCCAGAGAATTCTTCAGAAACATTGATCAACTTAATCGACGATTAGTTTTGCTTGGTGAAACGCATAAAATGTAATCGCGATTCCATTTACCTAATCACCTTTAAGGAAATCGCGATTATTCTACATTTGGTGAAATTGGACCTAAGTACATAAATGTTGGATCGCGTCGTAAGAAAAAGGAAACAGATATACACCTGTTGCTCCGACCTTAAAAAATATTGCGTGATCATAATTGAGGACTTTAAATGGCATTGACCTATCCCTCTCTCAGAACACAAACATTATCATTTTCTTCAAACAGATAACAAATTGAATTACGTTATCAGTGAGATTACCACGCTCACGCGATCACTTCTATTGAATGGATAACAAAACTGTGAATGAAGAAACCAGGCAAAGAGTTGTCTGTTTCCGGTTCAATGAAATTTTCATGTATTTCTTATCATAAAGGACTTATTGCTTCTTATCATAAAGCGAGAAAATTCTTTCTTAACAAAACCGTGATTATTTTGGACACGCCTGCCTTTAAGAATACAAAGGCCCTTTTACACTAGGCCATCAGTGACCGGTTACTTGTGACCGAGAGTGGCCGAGGATATCAAATAAAATTGTCTCTAAGCCTACGCCAACGAACTTCTTCAGATCGAGTAGTGGCGGAGCTCGACCAACGCCAGTTACTAGTGGTCATACTGTAAAAGGCTACTATATAGACAATGTGATTTCACAACTTCAGCCTCTCTCGGTCACAAGTGGCCGGTCACTAGTGTCCTAGAGTAATAGGACCCTCAAACACCTTAAGCGAAGTATTATTACTTCTATACTTACATTTCAAACGTGAAACATGGAAATAAATGACATTGAAACAAATTAATGAGAAAATAAAATATTGCGGTATTACATTTGCATCAGACGTGAATATGAAAATTTCTTTTGTATCCATATGGAAAAACAATAAAAAATTAACGTCGTATGAAAATGACGTATACCTCTCTTAAACTATGAGAAAACAGTAGAATATTGAGAGAAAGAGACCAAGGGAAAGATGTTCCTATGAATTTTTATTCGCACTTGTACCCCTTAAAAAAATTATTACATAAATTCTAGTACTTAAATAGTCCCACTCACAAAATAAAAATGTAGACCCTATACCACTATATATGTATGATTTTTCTTCATCGTAATTACGTTAGTTAACCGATCAGATATTGAATTGAACAGTCAAATAAGAATGTCACCTAGTTATTCACCTTACGAAAGAAAAGTATATTGAATAGAATTATCACTGCAAATGAAAAATGTTCCTTATTATTTATAAAGATCCGAAATATTCTTCGCCAAATGTTGTTAACTTTTATAGGGAACTATTGCAAAGATGGCTGTCCGACTACAACCAAGTATGTGGAAATCACATGATACTATGTAAGGAAGCATTTGTTCTCAGATAATTTCACAACTATATTTTGGTCGTAGATTTGTTTTGGAACGGATTTAATGTTTCGTCACATGTAGTCAAGAATCTATTTGTGGCTAACTGAAATTAAGAGGAATTGGCTAGGAAGCATCTCAGAATCAGTTATCCGTGGTGGCCTACAAAATTCTGGAATAGCCATTCAAAATTCATATACTCTACAAAATCACTTTCCCAACCGAGAGGGATTTCGACGGGGAGCATGGGCTCCTACTCCCCAATATAAGTATCTATAAATTAATTGAATGACAAAATTTCTTTAGCAATCTTTTAATAAGTCCTTTTATAAATACACATAGAGTACGCATATACAATTTTATACGTCCTTCGTCCTTTTGTTTGCGTATGAACGGTTTCTCATCAGGTATTATACAAAGAATGCATGTTAATTCGCAAATAGAAAACTAATCACAGAAAATTAAGGTTGGTAAAGTTGCGCTCCCTCTCTAAAATAAAAAAATAAAAAAATCTAGAATCCCACTTCTTGTTACAACTCTTATGAATTACGTGATGCACTCATTGCTAGTCGCGTGAAACGTGCGATGTTTGATATAACTCCACGTGCGTTTTGCAGGAAGTGTTCGTCCGTTGCGACGATGCCTTGGCAGACATGTGTTGGGAGAGGGAGGAGAGTGGGGAAAGAGTTGAGGCAGGAGGTGGAGGTCTTGACTCTTTCCCGTAACCGTCGCCAGCTGCGACCTCGGCGGTTGATGGCACAGAGTAATTCAAATCGGCGTCCTAGGGTGTGGCAGAGTGGCGTTTGTATCGGAGACGCACTACAGTTTCTCACGAAATTATGCACATAGTTCAAGATCGATAAAACTAGAGTGAATGTATTTTTTGACTCGAGTGAAAATTGATTTATTCGTTTTTGCGTAAATTCCATATCTAAAAAAGGGCAAAATTATTTTGCAAATTTTCTTTTTGGACAGAGCATATGTTTCGAATGAGCTTATAATTATTGAAATCGAAAATAATGACGACAGTACTAAATGTGATTGGAATGCAGGCCTACAGCCAGACATGTATTTTTTGGGAGGAGGGGCGGGAATGCGGAGTTCTCGCTAAAAAATAACTTGAAATCTACTCCAAAATGATTAAAATCGTTTTATTTCAGTTATGTGTTATTTTTTATGATTTTTTTTCAGATTTCTTCGTTAATTTCAGGTTAATTAGTAAACAAGTGGTAAATTAACATTATTTTACGCAGATTAAGTACTTACTTTACAACTTATAATAAATGTCGGGGTGGGACGAAATCCACCCGACCACTCTTACTATGGGGCTGCTGAGATGAAGAGGAATTTTCGATATCAATCAAGAAATGGAATTTGCTTCCATTCATTTCCGAGAGATTTGAACCAATGTCGGTAAATTCTATTAATTTCTTCCTTACGTTTCAACAGTAATGAATATTAGAAAAGGAAAAAAAAAATATGAAGATTGCAACGCATTAGTTGAAAGTTTTATTTTACCTTTAAGACATTATTGTGTCACATAAATTAATATTTCCAGTTTGAATTTGACATTTGAAATAAGTAATTACACATTTTTCCGAGTCGTACATAAGAATCAAAAATAAATGCCAATAAATTGGGGCAATTTCGGACAACTAGGATACAACCCCGTAGTCTTATTTCATAAAGTTGAAGAAGCAAAGTAAATTTTCCTTTGATGAATGTAGAAGTTCAAACGTTGTTTGAGGAGGTGGAGCTGGTATCTGAGGCGCCGCTTAGGCGATGACGCGGCGCGGCAAGCAGTACGTTTCGTTGCTAGGCAGCGCAAGTGGTGGATACTGACCGCAGCTTCCGCTCCCTGGCGAGGGGGGAGCGATAGTCGCGACTCTGATAAGGAACAGACAGACGAACCATTTATTCGTCGCGAGTTACATAAAGGCTTCGCAGCTGGGGATAAATTTACCCTCAACGGTCAACGAAACCGTTACTAAACGAGATCAGGATTCACGCGATCACTGATAATGGATTGGTATTCATGTAGTTGATGAACAAGAAAGTGGAGTCAGCTGGTATGCATTCGTAAAAGACTTCGCTGGAAAGATACTTGCTGTGAGATTGGCTCAGAGTGGTTTCCTACTGTATCAAAAAATACACGTACGAACAATTATGAGAAATGTTCTTTCCCCAACAACATACGTCGAAATATATAAAAACAAAAATTGTATTTCTCCTGGTCGGTCGCTAGCCTCTTGTCATCTTTTCAATAGCATAATTGTATTTCTCAATAATTTATTTCTCCTGTAGTAAAGCGATTCTGAAATGACTCGTACTATTTTATTATGCCGTTTTCCACAACAGTAGACCTATCCTAAAATGAAGGAAAGAAAATTATTTATTCTGCACTGTATTCAAATATAGTAGCTCACTAAGCAATTTAAAACGTATTTTTACAAATAATTTATTATAATATTTATTTTATTAGTATTTGGCAACAAAGAGTTTTAAAAGTTTTAAGAACTTCTTCAAAACTTCTCTTAGCAAATAATGTATGTCAATGGTAAGGAAAACAGTGATGTATTTGACACCGCAGTTCTTTAGGCTAGAAACTTGACTATTCTTTACTAATAGCTTTTCAGGAATGCCGGGTTAAGCTCATTTACTTTTTGGATTGGATGGTGTACGTATTTTTTTTCGGTTCCTCATCGTCCATCTAGTATCGTAGGTCGTCCAACTGCAAAAAGTCGATAATTCGTCTGTTTGGGCAACACCTGTGCCACTTGACACCATGTTTCCATGTTGTCCGTCGTCTGTACACTCACTGCCTCTGAAGAACATTCGCCGTCCTTGTCGGAACAGCCTTCACAGGAAGTGTGCTAATGTTTACAGGAAAAAAAAAACTCGGAAGGTGGAACTAATCTCTTGTCAAACAAAAACAGGGAAAAAATCAGTCTTCGGAATTCTCTGATCTTCACGTTTGTGACAAAACAAAGATATGTTCCCATTTTTCGATGTTATAATTTATCTCGCAACTGTAATGGAATTCTGCATATTTTTGCCTCTCAAAAACTAAACGTGGAACCTTTCAGAAAAAGCATCTTATTTTGCACGTACCGGCGCCTTCTTACGAAAATCTCTCACAAAAAAAAATTAAAGTAACAGGTTAGTTTTGCATGAAAACAGTACTGGAGTAAAACAATACACTTTGTTTCACAGATATATTGGTGTTTTTTAATAAAAAAATAAATTTCCTTAAAGTATCATCACGAGATTCAATGATGAATTACGAGAATATGTGTCCTACGTATTCATCCTTTTTTTAATATTTTTTTATCACGTTCTTTGATATTTAATCAGTTTGAATTATCTTCGTCGTCAAAAACCCAATTTCCCTCTTCTCATACGTATTGCTGAGCAGGTTTTTTGACTCAATCTCACAAAAATCAAAATTTTACAAGAAACATACAAAACAAAGAGAGCCTTCCCAAAATTATTATCAATATTTGTAAAATTGTTTGGAGATGATAATTTTTATTTGTACTCATACAATCCAAGATTTTACGTGTAAAATCTTTGAACGTTGATAAAATAAAGGTGCTCTCCGCAAAATACTTGTTGTTCAACATTTCGAGTTATTCAGTAAATACAGAGAAGTTAAATGAAGCGTCTTCTTGATCTTTCAGAGTCGGGGGAAAATAAAATATCTTGAATAAACTTTTACATCCGTTGAATCTAAATGAAGTGTTTCCTGTTATTTATACTCGTATTTATTTTCAAATTCCCATTAAACAGTCATTAGCAAATAAAACCTCAACTCTTAAGATTTATGTTATACCGGTAGGAAACAAATCCTTTTCAATCTAAGATGCACAGGAAGTTGAAGATTCCCACTAAATACCATCACGATTTCTCTTTCATCATCATCATTTTTATTGTTTGCTGATTTTACTAGTGGTAATATAGCTTAAAATGTACACTTTGAATCTTTCATTAATCTATCCAGGAAGAAATTCAATTTTTAGGGGGAAAATCGAGAAACGTACACTTCAGTGACTCTTGATTTGGTTGAATTTAGTTTTCCGAAGAATGTTCTCGTTAATAATAAGATCGTACGATTATATTTTGAAAATCCATTAAAAATATAAAAGAATGCAAATTATTTTCATGGCCGTAATTTGTAATGTTTCAATCCATCGAAATTGTATTGAAACAAAAAAATCTTTCTTTTAAAGTGTTTGTGCTTATTCGAGTTCCACGCTCATTTCTGAAAAAAAACTTATAATTTTTGTTTACAGAACAATAAATAGGACTAATAAATTTTTTTACAAGTAAACGTTTTTATATATACTATTGGAAAACCAAAGCGATTCGACCATTTTTATCCACACAAATAATTGTTGATTATAAATAGAGTAAAGAAAAATGAATTTACACTTCGTGAGCAACAATCGTTTGATTGGCAGTAATTTGCTTCTTCCACAACTGATATCTAAATTTAAATTCTGGCAACATTTTGAAATTACTTTAATGTATTTATTATTATTTTTAAACTGTACTACTTTTGTAGTACAATTTCTGCTTTCATACTTATTTCATACAATTTTACGTAATGCGACATAAGTTGAATTTTATTTTGCTAGACAAAGTGGTTCAGCCGCTTAGACCTAGGGTCCTTTTTTTCGCGGACATGTCATCAATTTTACGTCTCTGTCGTATGTCCGCGAAAAAGTCGAAAAGTCCTCTTTTTTATTCATTGACAATAGGGTCATTAAATTACAACGAATTGCAATAAAAAATCTGAATATATTGCAGGTTATATTAATTTTTTATCTATTTTGGGTGGTAAAGACATGAGTGTGGCCTTTGCTGACTATAATAGGAACACCTATAGGAGGTATAAGATGCAGAGGAGGTAATAATGTATTTACAAACTTGAAAGAATCTGAATTTTGGTGGCTGTTGTTAAGTTTCGTGTTTTCCATTGGAAAATGTAAAAAATTTGCAAGTTTGTAACCATTGTTATTGTATGCGTATTTTATCCTTATGCGTAATTAATTGGTCCTTTTTTTCTCGTAATAGGTATCCTCTATTTCTCTGTTTCATAGCTCACCCTATTTCGGCAGTGTGTACAGAAAATGGTTTCAGGCACAAAATAACCAGTCTACAAACAAATAAATGTGTATGTTCTTAGACAAATGCGCATGTATGACTGTTCACAGGCAGGAGCGCCCACCTTTAAAGTTTTGCAACTGTCGGACACGCACTTCGACCCGTATTACCACGAGGGAGCAAATGCAGACTGCAATGAACCCCTATGCTGTCGCCTTACCAACGGACTGGCGCAGACAGCGCAACAGGCGGCTGGAAGATGGGGAGACTACAGGAAATGCGACACTCCCAAACGCACCGTCGACCATATGCTACAACACATCTCTTCTACNATATATATATATATATATATATATATATATATATATATATATATATATCATTGTAAAAAATACTTATGGAAGACAAACTACAGCTATATAAGTTAGATATAAAACATCCTCACCGGTACAGGCTAATACATAATCATCTTATCAGTTTTTATTATAACTAGTGTAATGAACCTTGTAATGAATTAGTAATAGGCAACAAACAGTTTTGACATAAATGAAAGTAAAAGGTTTGTTGTCGTGGTGACCGTTTAGACACTTTTAATTCTAATAAGTTCGACTAATACAGTAAAAATGTAACAAGACCATACAGAAGTTAATGAAGACGGGTTAATGTAGACTTTTTCAGTCTTCATTAACAGCAAGTGGCTCTCTTTGTTGTTTAATTGAGTCTTCGACAGTTTTTTTAATTATTAATACCAATACAGAGGGAGTTTCCACTTTTCTGGTGTGTACAAGGAACATCCAAATGAAAATAGCACAATATTAAAGCAAAATACAAGAATAAAGAAATACAATTACAAGGATATACAAAAGAACATTACAATTCTTTTAGGACAAAATAAAGCACTTAATCTATAAACAAACATAATAATACCTAGAACAGTGTGAGGTCACCCCCACTGGGGTCCTCCTTTAAAAGGACTGTGTCCGCGATCTGTGTCTTATATTTTTATTTATATATTTTGTATATAATTTCATTGTTTTTTTTTCATTTATGAATGGTTATAATTAAGTAATTAGTTCTCTTATGGAGGTCGCAGAAGATATTTTGGGAATCTAGACAGAAGTCTAATGTAACGTGGGTCTGCAGTTTTGCCAAAGTTGAAGATAGACGTGCAAGGGGACGAGGAAAGTGTGTTGAAGAAATGTGTAGACAGTTTTGCAATATGGTCTGGCATTCGAGGGACAGAAAGTTCGCGGTGTAGCTGAGCGTTTGAGATGTGCCAAGGAGAATTTACTTGTTCGGAGGAGTTTGTTTTGAAATGTTTGTTTGCTGTAGGCAGTGGAGTCCCACACGGAATAGGCATAAGTTAATGATGGCCGTATTATAATTTTGTAAAGATGAAGGGCTGTATTGATGTAAAGGTTTGATTTCCTATTTATTAGTGGATAGAGTTTCAGTAGAGAGTACTTTGTTATATTTAATCTGTTGTTATCTTCGTCAGTGGATACAAAAGTTCGGGTATACTTAAAGCAAACATTTTCAGAACGTGATGCTCTGATATACCGTCGCGAACTGGATTTAATTTCCCGGTGTTTTCGTCTTACGAGTCTAAGGAAATTTCCATTTAGTGCATTCATTTGATTTGGGGAAATAATAATTTACGTAACTCTCAGGAAGACTGTAAGTAGCCAATTCAGGAATACCTATGATGTACTTGAAAATATCAGGAGTGATAATATCGCGAGAAACATTTCAGAGAATACGTAAGACTTCAACATTTGTAAGAATGTGGGAGACCCTCCTTAAATTAATTTTTCGAAAAATTCCACGAACTAAATAAATATTAGCGTGGAACTGTAAAATTAATATTTTGATTCTGTACATCTTTGTGGTGTTTGGATTGAAGAGATACGAAACGTAGGGAGGCACGGGAGAAAATTGCACATGGTGAAGATGATGGATTAGGTGGCATGAAGGGCACAGGAGATGGTTATTAGGAGCACTTAATGAAATCGTGGGACTGAATAAAAAACGGAAATATTTTAACGTATGCACAAGATGCACATTTTTTGAATCTCTCATTCAAGTCTCATGGGCAACTCTTAGGTTCAACAGTTCGTGCTGATAGAGATCTTTGTTCTAGCATCGTGATCATATTTTGGATACAAATCTTTCTGGAATTCTGTGTCTATCATATGATTGAATTATGCAAATTGTGATCCAAGTGTTTTAGCACTCCAAAATCAAGACTCTCATTTCCAATCAGTCGTTAGTTTTGAGTTTTAAAATTTTAAAATCATTATCCTGCCTTTTATTTATTTTCCAAGAAATCTTGTGCACAAATTGGGATGTTCATTTACTTGCCTCCGGATACGTTCCTGTTCAATTGGTTTCTCCCAAGTTTATGAGATTGCCATGCCTCCAAATTTCGACATTCCATGACTTTTACCTTTCTGTAATTCTTCTCCATTGATTCATGTCCGCCTACTTTCTTTCATCTTTTCTTCGTGCGTATCCCATTGAAAAGTAAATATTAACATTCTTAATCACAAACAGCATAGTTTCGCCATCCTTGCAGGTGTTTCTCATGTGTATGTGTGCCCACTATTTTCATGGGAAACGAAATAATGTGTAACGATCTTGTGCAGGACATCGACTACATATTGTGGACGGGAGACCTTCCGCCACATGATGTGTGGAACCAGACTCGCGAGGAGAACATCGCAGTGCTCAAGGAGACGGTGTCGCAATTGGGCAAGGCCTTCCCACGAGTGCCCATCTTCCCTGCTCTTGGCAACCATGAGAGTGCGCCAGTGAACAGGTGAGTTCCGTGAACAAATAAATTGAATGAATTAATGAGATGAGATCAGAAATCGAAAATATGTATGAATTTGCCAACGTAAAGTAAAATTTACTTTTCGTAGCACTGAGGGAGAAAATAAACTATCAGAAACGTTGACAAATGCATAAATCTTTTCAATGTGTGTTTCAGCCGAATAATTCATGTAATTTTTTTAAAACTACATGTAAATCAAGAATTTTTGCTCGAATTCTTTTTGGGGTTACCTTTTAAAAGATGGTTGGTGGAATGGTCTGACGTCACTTTTCCTCGCAGAGTACATACATAATCTAAAATAAGAGAAATAATTGGTATAGCATTTTATGATATATGGGGTATGAAAGACAACATATATTTCATATTTGTTAAAGGATCTACATTAACTGAAACATTCACGGGTCATAGGATATAAATTAAAACTTTTGAGAAGCAACTTTGGGCGTAATTAAACCTTTCATTCAAATTACTTTCCTAACCACACTACATATTCTTCGATTTCAGAAACACGTGCTTTACAAGTAGATAATATTTTTCTCTCGTAAGGATATTGTCGGTAAGGCAATATGCGGAAAATTAACGTCCAATTTGCATGTATTCGGTTCAGTACGTTCATCGAAAAAAATAACTTACAATTCATTTCCTTCTTTAGTGAATATTTTAAACAATCAATCTCCTCAATTTCTTTTGTCTAGTCCACTCGTTCTACTTCTGCGACCGACATTAGTTTGAGCGCGAATTGCTATTTCAAACTTCTCGTTAATAATATTCTCGTTAACCTTGAAGAAACAAGAAATATAGAAAAGGATTCTGGTTTTCTTGGACCTAGTTTACCAGTCCATTTGGCTTTCTCCCAATACTACACTCTTTCTTTCTCTTCAAACGGGATATATCTTTCTTTCAGCAGAAATCCAAAACTTGCTCATTTCTAAAGAAAAAGCTTTACGAGAAGAAGCAAAAACGTCACCATATTGAAGAACACACATGATGGCTCTGTTACTAAAATTATTTCATATAATTATATATAACTTCAAATGTTGATAACAGAAAAATTTAAAACGTTAAGTAGAGTACCGGAACACCCCGATGATTTGCGCCATGTATTAACTCCTGCGTATATTATGGGCATCCTTCAAATAGCTTCCAAAATAGATAAAAGTTTGCCAAGTAGTCATTCATCCCACATCTAATTAAAGTTCTCATAGTTATTCTGATGATTAGTGGTTCTGGTTTTCTCAGCTGCGGGATTTCCTCGCCACACCAATCCAATACGACCAATCCAATAAGACTGACTCTTTCCACAATTTCCTAAAATTAGAAACGAATTGAGAAATCTTTACCTGACTTTGTTGTAGAAAGATAGGATTTAAGAAACTTGTATTTTACCCCTCTTCATAATAAAAGGGACATCAGTACAGTCAGTTTACCTATTCTTATTTTTTTTAATGTAACAATAATTTACTGAGTGATGCAGTCATCCCTCTTATTACAGTAAGTATTACACTTGGTTATGGAAAGATGTTAATAATGATTCTGTAGCGTGACATTTTATTATAAAACAATAACATAAGTAAAATAATCACAACAAGAAATTAACCTATCAGCGGGCACCTTGAATTGAAAAAAAATAAACCAACAGAATACTAATTACTACTTCCAGATTTATTACAATTAACATGCTATTTCGCCAGTTTTAGCTGCTATATTTTGTTTCACAAATACCTTACCTTTTTCTAGTCTATTTGATACGTCTCCGCGCGAATAAATTTAACACTAATAGTTCTCCAAGATAATTTTTACATATTCTTTCTAAAGTTTCAATATTTTTAACCAACCATTTCAGATTGAAGTGAAAAAAAGTCAATGGTGCATTTCCATCAGAAGCTAATAATATTATCTAATACTATCAATAGATCTAAAAGGCTTAAGTACTCTAGAGAGACTGCCACTAGAGAGCTCTATACTCACCCAGACATTTCATGATGATAAAATATACATAATTACCTATTCATTACATGGAGAGTCGTCACATAAATTCTGAATGGCAATTTTCTAATTTTAATGTAACATTGAATCAGTTCTTTAATTTGTATAAAATTCTTTAATTGTCACACGAACAATTCAATAATAATGTATTTGCGCGGGAGTGTGTTCCCTCGAATTAGTGAGGTAGGCCCCCTTGACTTCGTCGAGTCAACATAGGGACATAATTGCGTCCGTTATGAACATTTTATGAAGCGTGTTGTGTGTGAGATAAAACTATACATTTCCTTCTACCATGTGATGCGACCATCTGGAACTGTTCTGAATATGGTTTTATTATGATCATGGTCAAGAGTGTGATCGTATAAACTTTAAATACTATTGATTGATCCACACACCGTCGCTGCCTCCTGCATCTTCCAACGGCCTAGGACGCTGTATGCCAACTGAGCGTCGCCAAACTCTACAAGAACGTAACTATGAGCTCACATACCTTTCACTGGTCAGTGAAAATCTAACGAACAGTATGATCTTTCATGATCTATTTAACCTGCTTTCATGGACGAATTCAATAACATTTAACTGAACCTTGTTGTACATAATCATGAATCCTTTATCATTAAATTAATGCCATGTTTTTAGTTGTAAGTTTTAGTATTAGATATTTTACGTGTATGTCCATTGATTTCTTGTGTGTTTAGGTTAGATTTTTTGTGGGATTATTAGGGAACGTGTTTTTGTCTCATTTCTTTGTAAAACAATTAATATTTGTATGTTCTTGGGGTACGGCTCATGCTCCAAATATATTTAACATTAATAGTTCTCCAAGATAATTTTTACATATTTATTCTATAGTTTCAGTATTTTTTAACTAACCATTTCAGATTGAAGAGAAAAAAGGTCAATATATTATTAGTGATATGAAAATAAGTAAAAACTGTTTTCTTGTTGTTGTTTTGTGTGTGTGTGTGGGGGGGGTTTCGGCTCGTCGACATCTAGGTCATTAGAGCCCTAAAATTCTGTACAGGAAGAAAAAATGCAGCCACGCACTAAGGAGAGCCAACACGACTCTCCCCGCGTTTGGGACCCGCCGAACGACTCAGCCACATCCACCAAAAACCATCCTGAATTAAAACTCAAACATCAACACATGTCAAAACACCACACACATCATTACAAAAATAAAAATAAAAAAAGAAAGAGGAAAACGAAAGATACCCCACCGTCGGGATCGAAAAGAACAAGAGGCGACCAAGGAAGGTCAGGAAAGAGAAAGGAAGGAGCTTGGCACAAGTAAGTGGAAGTAATGCCAGGCTCAGCTCGGGGCCCCGTGTTTGCCAAACACGTACTTACTAGATGTAAGTCCCCTGGGGGGAAGAGGAAAATGAAAGATACCCTAGCCCTCGCAACCGAGTAGCGTCGGGATCGAAAAGAACAAGAAGTGACCAAGGAAGGTCAGGAAAGAGAAAGGAAGGAGCCTAGCATTAGTAAGTGGAAGTAATGCCAGACTCATCTCGGGGCCCCGTGTTTGCCAAACACGTACTTACTAGATGTAAGTCCCCTGGAGGGTGTTTTCTTGTCATTTCTAGAGGTTTTTGTAATTCTTACTTACTTTGAATACCATTAAATTCAGAATTTTCCTCACAGTATATTTAAAACCTGCGATTGTCAGCGTTTTTGCAGATTCATGTCGATTTTCTAATACTCCGCGTGAATGAACTCCGATGGTCTGCCGTCAGTATCTTCCGTAGCTGTTTTTTTTATTGCACTTGATACATGTTTTCATGTTCAAACACTCTGAGGTATTGATTCATGATAAAATTATTCGTTCTTTTGGAGAGAGAAAAATTGTTCATGTCCGCAGCGGTTAAAAGCTTCGTCTTACAAGAACACTTAGTGCATATAATTCATTCACGTGCTTTCGAAGATTTACCATGACTATGTGATTTATATTTTAAGTTTTTGTAGAATAAATTTAAAGTTCCTCTCTGGTTGTGTATAGTTTCAATGACAAGACTTTCAGCTGAAATCAAATAGTCTCAAACTATAAAACGACCTACATTGCCTTTCTCAAACACAAGATCGATCCAAGAAGTGAGTAGCACTAACATTCAAAGGTCTAGAGAGAGCGGAGGGATATGAGTCATTCTCCAATGTTTATTTGGAATGTCAAGTGCCAATCTTCTGATAAACTAAGTGTCTGACCGTCAAATAATGTTCCGAAAGTTTTTCAATTCTAGGAATTAGTAGACCTTTTTCAACCTTGCCGCGTAGTTCAGTTAGTTTTTTAATGTAAGTCTACCCTTGTATAAGTTGCTGGAAACGAGTTAATAGTAAATTCTGGGACTTCATCATTTTTAACAAATATTTTAACATCTGATTTCCCTCACCTCCCCTGTATTAATGATGAAAATATCCTCGAATACATTCATCCGCATCAATTCACAATATAAATCTTTTCGAACACGAGGTGCATTATTGTACTTGGAAACTCCGATTACATGGGCTCCCATTATATGCTTAGATCCTCGTGGGTGCGGATGCAAGCCAACGGCGAGTGACGAATCGAGGTGACCTCGAGTGACTCATCACCCAAGCAGAGACGAATCGCGCGAACAAAACACACCTGATCAATGGTTACGATTGAAGCGAGCGTATGAAGTGAAAACTCTCAACAACTCGGAACTTAGGTTGACATGAATGGTACACTTCGTGAAATTACGCTATAAACTGAGAAGATTCTGATCTCATGAGGCCTTCTGATAATTAAAAGCTTTACAAGTGATGGACGATTCAATGAGGGATGGCCCACACGTATTATTTTTCTTATCTTCCTCATATCACTCTATACAAATGATCATATCATAAGGAATATTCATATACAAGGTTTGAGTATGCCAGCTACTATAACTGTACGTATTATAATTATTTTAGTGATCTGTACAGAGGTATGTTTGATCGAGATGTAGTTGTGTTCAAAATAATTTGATAGCCTTTATATAGGAAATAGGTAAGACGAGACAACAGATGCTACGCTCTCACTCATCTGTATGTGAAGCCTGTATTTCACGCAAAGTTTATATGAAGCCTAATGGTAGGTGCTCGAAATAGTGATTTATAACTACCGTTTGCAGAAATCACTCATTTTCTATTTCACGGGCAAGAATTTCTGACAGTGTACTAATTAAATGAACCCTCCGTCTCATCTTTACTGGCATTAAATTATGCCAGAAAATTTAACTGAGATTACATGTAAAAAGATGTACGATTTGATTTTATCATTAACACGAATAAAAAAGAACATTTTTATAAATAGTTTATGTATGCGAAAGTAAAACGTATCATACTCCATATAAGTGCTCAAATTCAAAGTTTCTCAACTTCCTAGGCAACCCTGCTCGGGAGTTTTAGTTGTAATAAGGTTTACTTTGTAATAAGGTTTAGTTGTAATAAGGCAAAACTCCTTTTTTCCTTTCTAATGAGATTCTTTTCTAACAGGTACTACTTTAATTTTTAAATCAATTTTATCTTATATTATCTTATAAATTATTTGTTATGTTCGGACTTAACAAGCTAAGGCCATCCTGATTGGGGTTTTCGCTGGGTTTCCCTCAATTGCTTAAGGTTCAATACCGGGATGGTCCTTAGCTTGTTTTTCCAATAGTAGATATAGCAAATACCCTCCCATTCAAACTAATTTTGAAATTATATTGTAAATATTTTTAAATTTTCGTTTAGACGAAAGTAGCTTGTATACATAATTTTAAAAAAAAGAATATCTCAAAACATTCCTGGTACTTAGTAAAAATTCGAAGAAAGGAAAAAGCATTTCACTTTACTTTATACCCTTAAAATCAGAATTTCAGAAAATGCTTAATGAGTCTACCCAAGAAATAAATATAATACCGAGCCCTTACAATAAACATCTATCAACATTTTAAGTTGCTACTTTTAATATTTCGTCTCTGTATTAACAAATGAGCCAGTCATTCAGGACAACGCACAATCATTTTCATGTATCTTCACCTTTTTAAAATTGAAAGATATAAAATTCTTAACATTGATTTTATTTAACAATCTTTATATACAGAAATCAAGATACCTCAATTAGTTCGTGCGATGTTTAGTATATAATATGCCGATAGCACGAACTAAAATAAACCTTTACTCCCTTCAAAAATGATGTACCAAAAACCCCCAAAACCAGTTTCATAATATTTGATTTAAAAATCTTTACATATAATAACCGAGATTATATTTCAATTAGTTCACCATACTATCAATTTCATTAAATTTAACACTACAGTTACATGTTTGACAATATATAAATTCTCAATTGAAAAAATAAAAGCGTATGTCCAACTTGTGAAAATTAAACGAGAGTGCTTAACGAGCATGAAAAATGTTGCACTCGTGTATCCCACGTCTAACAGCTAATATGCTCGTGGACAATATGCGATCCTATTTTTGACGACAACGTAAATCGATAAAAATATATCGCCATCTCTAGGCTGAGAAAATTTGCTCTATGGATATCAGTGGCGGATAAGGGGGCTATAACCTCCCCCCACATTGAACTTGAACTCTTACCACATAAAATTGAAGATGATAAATGGCATACTTTGTAAAAATGTTACTAGTTCATTTATTGTTATTATTTATAATTGTTATTAATAATACCATATTAATAAAATTATAATATAATATTAATAAAACTAATACCATGTCAATAACTTTAATAAATAATTGTTATTAATAACATATTTTTTATTATTTATTTGATGCATTTCATTTAAGGTAATATCTATAAAATTTGTGTTATAAAACCATAATTTTTAAAGGAAATGGTCTTCGGTAGCCCCCCCCCCCTTGATTACGGTCTAGATCTGCAATTGATGGATATCACGCATTGCGATTTTGAACATGAAACTACACACCCATCAATACATTGGTTAACCTGGTTCCTGGAGCCGGGAACAGTCAATGACGACCCATATGTCATAAGAAAATTTTCGTTTTCATCACTTCTTCATCCCTCTGTTGTGTACTCCAGTTTGATAACATGATTTTCCTTTGCAACAGCTTTCCGCCGCCCTTCGTGCAGAGCGCCGACTTCAACATGGGCTGGTTGTACGATGAACTAGATGCGCAGTGGCGCCGCTGGCTCCCGGCTGGTGTTTCGCCCACCGTGCGACGCGGTGCGTTCTACAGTGTCCTCGTGCGACCTGGCTTCCGCATCATTTCGCTGAACATGAACTACTGCAACAACAAGAACTGGTGCGTACGCATCAAGCAACGCAATATCTCCAGTGCCTATTTTTCTCTTTCCAATTTCTGTGTACATACATATTTTAATAACTGTTTCAATTCATTCAGTTAGTCAACATCTGAAGCACAATGAAATCTCGCTATTCTAATGTTTTAAATTTTTAGAAGCTTTTGAGATTCTGAGTTATCAGTACACATGAAATATCGCGAATGGAGGTATTGCGTTTTATGCGTAAATAAAAGATCCATTGTATTTCGGTTTATGCTACCACCGTTTCCATTTTTTACCATTCCGCGAGCTTAACAAGTGACTAGCAGGTCCCCTCATGACTTTAAAAGACTACTTCTCGTCCCCCTCTATGAAATTATTTAGATCCATATAATATAAAAGTGTTTACCTTTTTTAAGATAATTGCCATTAACCTAATGCATAAATCGTTTCAAAGTGTTCTAGACAATTCATATATGCTTTGACATTCATCACAAAACAGTTACTTCAGAATGAGTCAAATGATTTATGCGGTCTGCAAAGGAATGACAGGGTCATATTTATTCTGGAAAGCTGAATAATAACCAGTTGTAACTCAAGGTAACATTTATTGCGTCTTTTGCAAAACATGATATATAGTTCTAGATCTGGTAATAAATGAACATCGCTCGCTAGAACGTTAAATATTTCAAACTGCATGAATCCACTTTAGTTGTGAAATAAATTCTACAAAACGAAAACAGAACCGTTAAGTTAAGCTCTTTAGACCCTCGTTCTCTACCTGAAATCAGCCCAAATTTGCGCAGCTTTCACCACGCTTCGCAGTCATTTTTTCCTCGTCATTATCTACGAAAACGCTTGGCAAAGACGAAAGGGAGGATAGGGTTCTCAACATAGTAAAATTCTTCCCAAGGACGTTTTATTCTGTGCTAACTGTTCCACGAAAATTTCGCAAATACATCTGGTCATTCACTGGAACTATTTGGTAAACTTCTTCACAGTACTTGTAGTAAAACGTTCACTTTCAAACTTCAAATCTTTCAAACTTTCAAACTTTCAAACTCTGGATATGGAAGGAACTGTTTCAAGAACAACGAGATGCAATGTATTATACTACGAACACAGCCGAATAAAAGAAGTTCGGTAAGTTCTTGAGATGATTATGTTTATGATATTACTTGTTTATCCTCACAATATGGAAGGACTCAAAACCTGAAACATCCAAATTCTGTTCTTTATAAATAATAAATAAATTTATTGTCAAAAAACAGTACAAACTGCGTATGACCACGTGGAGGGAAAAAAACTAATTTACTCTCCGGAAGCAAGCAAGGGACCATCCCATCAATTCCGATCAAGGGCCCTAAGGCAGAGGCGGATTCAAAAAATTCAGCAAAAATTCCTAGATAAGATAAAAAGTTAGCTGCGAGTTATAATACTAATAGAATGTCAATATGTTTGTAATTTTAAGCAAAAAATTACATGTAAGTTATTATCGAACTATAGATTATTCTGAGTATAGTGCTTAAAAATTGAAATAACACTAAATTCACGATTTATTGTTACAATAGACCCGCCCCTAGACAAAGCCTAGAGAACCTGTATGATAAATCCGCCTCTACCCGAAGGAAAACCGGAGAAAAACCCGGGCCAGGATGGGGCTACAGAATTTATGTACACAAACGTGCCAATGTTGAGTACACATAAAACTAAATTAATATGAGCCATAAGTTCTACACGTGATTTCAGTTTTTGAGTGATATAATCCTCCCCAAGAAGAAGAACCCTATCATAATATAGAAATACTTCATTGTTCGGATAATTACATCATCTCTGATGATTATTCTAGATGGTGTCGCGACAAAATCCGAAAGGCCCAAAATCCAATAGCGACAAAACCCCAAAAGTCAGGTAGAAGATCCTTCCGGCGTATCTCCAGCGAGGAGGGGGTGAGGTGAAGTAATTAGCCTGACCCGGTTGTTCATATTCATTTCCTATTCAGAACTCCCAGTAAAAGTTTCTAAAAAAATAAGGGTTTTTCGACAGTATTTCAGCAGAAAAATTTAATATAATGAACTCTAAATTTCTGTCCACTCTTATTTACAACCGAAAGTAATATAACTCCACAGCGTAGCCGGCAGTACTAGTGTAATTAATTAACTACTTTAAAATTCAGAATACTTTCGCGAGAGTTTTTCTCTCGATATAAAAATAAAATACATTAACCTTGCTAAGAGACATTGCGAGAATAAGATAAATAATGACAACATACTTTGTTTTAAGATTTAAAATAATTAATAGTTGTATTTCTCGTGTAACCATTCAAATCCTCCTACAATCATTAGTTTCATGTTAATTAAGGGCTTAAGGGTTGAAATGAGGTACTTTAACTCGGCGTCGAAAGCTGTAGCACTTAGAAGACGGATATTTTGCTCAAGAATAGAGCAGCTTTTTTATACATTTCTTCCCAGTTCGTTTATATAAGAATGGTAACTCTACGTTAAAAGGAGGTTTAGCATTTCGAGAACGTGACGTCGTAGGACTACGATTCAAATTTTGGGTTGTTCGTCAATCTCACAGGAGTATAATGAGCGGTCACTTAATAATGTAAGATTATTAGATCACATGAACTATAACTTTGATTTGGGAATAACGGAAAACATTGACCACGACAGATAAGGAAAGGCGGGACTATCGACCTGAGTATCTATACCAGTGTAATTAATTTCTTTACTGCGTTTGTGCTTTGGATGGTAACTCAACCTTAAAAAAGAGAGAATACCGGATGTCGTAGAAGTGTGATTCAAATTATGTTCCTCTATCTCATACGAGAAAAACGAGTCAAACTTAATAATGGTTCATTTCATAGCAATATGTACTAGGTCTGAGAACTTGGGAAAAAAAGAAAAAAATGACCCCAATAAATAAGGAAATGTGGGATTACCTGTTAGTGCCCCTTCGGAGGGTATTTTCCTCGACGCAGGTAAAGGGATTTGGGGTTTTGTCACACATTTGTCAAGCAATGTGACGCTCAGATTGAGTGAGTGTTGTGATGCAAAGAGTTGCGTTGTGACGCAATGCTTTTTGAGTTCATCAGTTGACTGTCAAGACCGGGAAATGCATTTTTGATGGCTCATCTTGAATTTCATCAATAGTATAGGGTGGATAAAAAATTCGCTCTAATAAAAGATATTAGACAAGAGTTTAGAGTTAGATAAACTCGCGCAATCGTTACTTCGCAAGACAGAGCACTAGTCCGATGTGCATTCCACGACGACGGGCGAGAGAATCGCTTTTTCGGATTGATGCCTATGAAGTTGAGTTTGACTAGTTGAGCTTGATGTTGACATACAATTGCAATTTTGTTTCTCCCAATATCCTTTTCAAACTTCATTTATCACCAGTTAACCACTTAGAAAATAAATGGAAATAATTCTGAAACAACTGGGAACTGAGTATTAAAAACATGCAAAAAACCTGTGTTTATCAGCGAAACATTTTTACTTCGAGCAATTCATTGAGATACTGAAACTTTTTCAAATCTCATCTGTTTAACAATACCATTGCGCTTCCTCTAAATAAGTGTGACATTGATAACTATAAAAATTTTAATTTAGTAGTATGGTTATTTTAAGAATTATAATATTAGTAATACTATCGTATACCGCGAGAATACTTGCACGACTCAAAAATTGGCGGTTTCGTATTGTTAAGGTTTTTATGACACAGCAAAATTTGCTAGTTACCTGCGAGCTCATTTCAGCTGGTTCCTGCGTGGCAGCATTTATTTCGAAAAAAAATGCAGAAGTCATATATACCATAAAAATGTTAGTTGAATATCTTATACGACCATTGGACTATAAAACGTAGAAACTAATACATAAAACCCACTAAAACGTTACCCCACCCAGTAATATTTAGTGCATAATAGGAAGTTTCTTATACGTACTCTGAAAAATGATTTGTAGACATTATTATCGTTGGGATGTAATATTTATAATAGGTATTCATAATATACACTTATATTACCCTGTATTCTACTCATTATAATCTAAGTATGCATATGAATTGACCTCCCTTGACCTAGTTTCTCAGATATCCTAACAATGATGGTATTATTTTTGGTATTAATAAGGTTGTTGGTGTCATCCAATATCCTACGGAAGTCAATGATTTAAAAAAGTACAACAAATCATCAACAAATTTGAAATTCCAAAGTTACATATATTTCGTCAGTGACTTCCCTAAATACTTGACTGACGAAAAAAATATTTCTATGAAATATTTGGATGTTTGTCTCTTCGTAAGGTTTCTTAAAATGTTTGGTATGAATATTTTAAACAATAATAGATCACCTGATATACATCATACCTCTTCATTTATGAATTGGTACAGGTGGCTGCTCCTGAACAGCACTGATCCTGCGAGAGAGCTCCAATGGTTCATTTACGAGCTTCAGAACGCCGAGCTGAATGGAGAGAAAGTCCATGTGATAGGCCACATCCCACCGGGTCATTCGGACTGCTTGAAGGTGTGGAGTCGCAATTACTATCGCATCGTCAATCGGTATGTATTCAGTCCTTTACACTATTTCAATCATTGAAGTATTGAAACGAAAGTATGAAAAAGATAAGATGCTTAATCTACGGAATGCTTAAGCTTCGGATGTAACAATTCAGATGTATGTACACTCGATTGTGTATCTAATCAAATGAAAAAATATGTCACAAATATCGAAACAAATTACACCGAAATGCTTATTTTATTTGTCATTAACTGTTGTAGAATTAAATTATATTATTTTTGTCGAGTTACTTTTTATCGTATAAAAATATAAACGCGTATTTTTGACATCTTTGGACGAACGTCACCGGAAATTGACATGAAGGAAAAAGCTATTTTCTATATCTAATTAAAACAATAACTGTCATTCTGAATTGTTCAGTACGATCGAGACTGACTTCATCGAGCTTAACTTTTATTTGTAGGTATTTTTAGTATAACTCCAGAACTCAAAAAGTGAGTGCTTCTAAAATCACACTAGCTAACCTATCATGTTTCTATAACTCTTTTTGAAACACATACTAAAATCCTAACTTTCAACGATCTTACGGCTCGTGGTGTCATATTTTCACTGTCGCGGAGCCGACGTGGTCCACTTCTCCTTCGAGCTAATCCCGTCAAGGTCTTATTAGAGAGTGAGCGTTAATGTGTTGCCTGAACGAAACGTCGAGTTGCGTGGTTTACCCGACAATTCATTCAGAAGACGAGAAACTCTGAACGCTTTTTAGTTCAAATGATGTAGACAATAGTAACCCAGATAATTTCACAGGGGATCAAATCAGCACATGAATGAAATTAAATAAATAATTTATTGCCTAAATTCAGTTAAAAACTGTGTATAAGTACGTGGAAAACAATGAACTAATATATTCTTGAGAAACAGCTTACTTCCCATCAGTTTCGTTAAGTGTCCTCAGGAAAATCGAGATAAAAATCTGGACATCGGATGGAGCTAGATAGATAACATACAGAACCGTGTCAAGACTGAATACAAATGGAAAATATAGCTATAGTAAATAATGAGAAACATAATTACCGATGTTTAAAATATTTTTCTCCTTTTTAAACAATTAATAATAAATGTATCTCGACAATGGCTTGAAAAAGTACACAGGAATTTACTAGTTGCTGGATTCACGTGATTATTTTGACATACCATTGAAACGATGTATATTTCAAGAGTTGATACATGCATAATGGAAGTAATCCTAACAATTCTAGCAATTTTATTGAGCACTGAATTGGGAGAAGGTTGGGTTGAGTAACACTGCGTATTTTGAATCACAAGAAGACTAGGAGCAAAATAATTCAAACGGTTCTCTTGACAAAGGTCAAACAAACAACTTTATCACTTAGATTTGGCATGAACTCCAGACTTATCTTGCTTCTGCCAAAGAACTTCCGGTTGTTTTAGCAGGCTGAGACTGTGTCCAATTTGATGGGTGGCAAAACGGAGTAAAATCCATTACACATTATTTCGAATGAAGTTTTATGAATGATATTACCGTGTGCTAATAAAATAAATATAGGGAAATAATAAAATATATCCAACATATTAATAAAATATATTTAATCATTTACATGATAAGGTACTTTGATTTTTATTGAATACGGAGGTCATCGATGTTTAAGAAAACTGGAGAATTTTTAAAAGGAATAGATTGATCAGTTTTATGATTGTTCTAATTTTTATATCCCGCTTGTAATTTTCAATCTTTTGAATTAATCATCAATTTCAATCAATGTATTACGTATTTTTTTAAATTTCTTTTTGCCACTTCAAGTGACTACCCCATTTGTAACTTTTCATTCTGAGGTTTCACTTTGTTAACATTTTTTTTATCTATTGAACGTCCTTTTTTGTGGCAGATCTTTACCGTCCATCTTTTCGTCTGTCTGTTCCCGCCGCTTGCCAATTCTCGCCACTTGATTACGTCTCTATTATCGTTAAGTGTGTCTCTAATTCTATTTTGTCCACGTATTGCTGAAATATAGCAATTTTGTCTTTAATCAATTAGTGCGATTACAATTGCAAATGTGTCTTTGTTTCTCATTAATTCAATCATTTTTTCTCTTTCGTCGCCTAATAAAGATCAGTCCCACAATGCTCATCATTAACTCCTTCGCCTCAAATGCAATTATCTGTCCTTCATTTTCCCTATCCTTGACAAATAACAGTTACAATTCCCATGGCATGTGTCCACAGGTATGAGTCTACCATAGCTGCTCAATTCTTTGGCCATACACATTTTGACGAGTTCGAATTATTCTATGACGTGAAGGACTTTGGTCGGCCAGTCAACGTAGCGTACATCGGACCGAGTGTAACGCCGTATTTTGACCTTAATCCTGGCTACCGTCTGTACTACGTGGATGGAGACCATTCGCACACAACACGGGTATGTAGGAACAATGAAACACGTATTATTTTAAGGACGTAACGTACCTTGTGTACTGAATACACGTTCAAGTGAAGATTACAGTGTGAATTTGCTATAAAATATCTCTATAATTTGCATACAATTATATCGTAAAATAGTAAGATAAAAAGCAGAAAAATTTGCATGTACGTATTTTTCATTGAACAGATGGAATGATCTTTTTCTAAATTCCATCATTACGTCTATTGTATTCCGGGTACATACAAGCAAAGAAATATAATAACTCGGTCCTGATTAAAACCTCCAGTAGAATCCGATATCATCTGCAGGAGCGCTAAACACTGCGTACCAACAGTCACAGCAGGAAGCGGAGGATGAGAGTCGACCCGGTCAAATTCTAATGGTTCAGTAGTGTTTTGTCCGAGTAGTGTTTCGTCCGAAAGCTAAGTTCTTAGAAAAAGGCTACAGCTCGTCCATGATGGTTTTATAAGTTATTGTAAACATTATAAAGACTAGCGTTTACAAAAATCAGTGAATAAATACTATCTTATGTTAATCCATTAGAAGAAAACCATTCTAAAGGGCACATCATTCATCTCATTAAATATTTTTTTCATTTGATTTGCATTACTTTTAACTATTTTCCTTGCCATTGAATTTGGTCCCGTATGGTAAAGGATTTATATATGCAGCGCAATGTTATTCTATACATCTGAAGGTGCATTTAAAAAAAGCAAAAGCAAGAACAAGACTGGAAATATAATTAATATTTCTGCTGCCATAAATGTATATTATTTCCACTATCATTAACACGGGAGCTTTATCGGAAAACGAGGGACGAGCAAAATTGACAACTCGGTACATGGCAGAAGCGGCATTTTATGATTTTACTTGGGAGCAGAGACGGATCCAGCAAGTGATTCTTTTTGGGGGGGAAGGNCTTCCCCCCCAAAAAGAATCACTTGCTGGATCCGTCTCTGCTCCCAAGTAAAATCATAAATGCTGCTTCTGCCATGTTCCGAGTTTTACTTTGACACTTGTTCTTTACCTTTCTTGTATTCTTGATGAATTTATAGATCGCGAAAGGCTATCTTCGTACAAAACTTGTCCACACCACCAGTGTAAAAATTATATTCGATTACTAGCGAGTTTCAAGCTTGATCTTATGATAATATGATAGTGTAGTTGCAACCTGTTTTTTGACATTCTTCTTCTGTGAGATAGAAGCTCGGACGAATCGCTACTCGGTAAGGTGGAGAAGCGTACCCTAAATACTTGGAATTCGAAGAAACCGCAACTCGGACGAAACACTACGACACGGTTTCCAACTGGCTGAAGTTATTACAAATTCCGTCTTTGTTTCTTTCACTTAATGGATAAGTTCTACGATGCGGGAATATGTAACCATTATTTCTTGATATTTACTATTCACCCCATATACTTGTGTGAGCAGTGCTTCAGAAACGCTTTCGCAGGCCGTGGTGGATCACGAATCATGGGTGATGAACCTGAAGGAGGCCAACTTGTACGACTACCCCATCTGGTACAAACTGTACAGCGCGCGCTCCGCCTACCACTTGCCTTCGCTCCTGCCACGCGATTGGGACGAGTTCCTCAACCGACTACCCACTGACAAAGAACTCTTCGACCTCTACTACAAGTAAGTCACTCAGTATTCTATACCATTCTAATGATTTATATATTGGCGACCCCTAAAGTCCCAATTTAAAAAAACTAACAGTTCTTACCAGGAAACATCCAGTAGGCATGTGCCTTCATGATAAAATGGTATATTGTGGTTATCAGGCTATTGAGCTATTGAAGAAATATTGTTTTCCGATTTTCCGATGACAGTTATTCTGCGGATTTTTTTAATAGCAGTTTTAGTTTCCGTATTTCTGAATTATTTTCATCTCTGTTGTACTTCCAAGTAAAAAATCACAACACAATCATTTAAACCCGGAGTGCAAGACACAGGAGTGTACTATATGTTACAAATATTGTTTCACACCCGTTTAAATCCTTACGCTTGTATCCTTCCTACGAGGTAGGAGATCGTGAGCTTGCTAAAGATAGTAAAACGCCTGCATTAATGTTGATTGTTCCGAGATACCTTCTCCATGAGTCAAAAGTATACTATCTAGACCGAGATTTCAATGTGAAAAGTAGAGAAAGAAGAGGTGAATATACATATCACCCAATGTAGACTCGTTTACCTCGCTCCTCGATCACTCCTTTCCTCCATGTATATTTTCCGCTTGTCTCCTCTCTCTTTTACCCTCTTTCTCTTTCTGTGTTAAGTAGACTTTTTTACTACCGGTTATTTCGTACCGCTTAAGCAGCTGACCACCAGTAAAGAATATCAAATATTTATACCTGGACAATCCGTCGTACCACATGATTAATATAAATGTAAAAACTTTCGTTTGCATGTATGTTTTATGGGTTGCGAAATATTTGAAATGCACAGACATTAAAAGATGCTTAATGAAATATTTTTGATTACTGCTTTTCTTTACAAAGTCATTAGATAAAATGATGTATTTATTTTTACTTCGCACCGATACCGTTTCTTGAGACTGAATAGGGTAGAAGTTCGGCAGAATAGGGTAATCTTCTGCCTTACACAGAAAAAATGTAGAATATCGCTCATTTAATCAGTTAAAATATCGGTTCTTGCTCGAGGTTTGTGTGTTTATACCCTTGTTCGGTAGTATATCGGGCAAGGAACGAAAATCATTCTGGGGCGAGTTATAATGAAAATGCACTAACACAGACAAATACACATTGAAAATAGTAATTTAACAGTATTTATTTGCGGGATTAATTGCGCAAAAAACTTGCTATTCGGAATTAATTACAGTACTGTAATCCATAATACACAACTTCCATTTGCTTATTTATCACAAGCAACATTTATAATTTTCCCTCGCTTAAAATCATTAAAACAGCTGATTTGGAAGGTCTTTTCTCCTCCCCTATTATTTAAGTTTTGGGGATGATTTTTAATGGAAAAATATATAATATTAATCATCGAATGTCCTTAAATTGCGTCTTTCCCTTGACGTAGCAACATCAATAAGGATTACATCACTAATGCCAGGCCAAACAGTTGTGCCACTCGTATACGTATCTAAATGGTATTTTCCTCGCCTACTTACATATTGTAAGAGGGGTAAGAATAACTTAATATTTACAAAAGAACATTGCTTGGTACTTGGTAATTGTGGTGCTTTAGCAACATTATCAAAGCATGATAAATTAAAAGTCGTTTCTATGTTGCTCATTTTTTTATTATTGGTATTAGAATATTTATTATTGGCATTCGCCAAAAATATTCCTCAACACTCAGTGTATGTTACTGACGATGGTTGCTATGCAGCCGAAAAAGCTTTCTAATACCAATAATAAAAAAACTAGCAACATAGAAACGACTTTTAATTTATCATGCTCAAAAGAACATTGTTTGAGTTCAAATTTTTTAATGTTCTACTGGTCATCATTTGCATTAAAGCATTGAACAAAAAAACATACGACCGGATTATATTACAAGAGAGGAAAGCTGCAGATCAAAAGACGAGTAGGCATTTGTCTCATAATACCTACATCTCATAATATAATATTACATCATAATTTAATAATACCTCTTAATAAATCAATACAGCTAATATTAAAACATTATCATATATTAACTTAGTTTATTGCCCCCCACGTGGTCATACGCAGTTTGGAACAGCTTTTCAGACACTAAAGTTCATACTAAGCATGACACAATGACTCGTGTCGGAGCGGTCTTCTGGTGCTTGGTATAATGCCTTCATTTCTTTTGATATGTTTAAATATATTCGCGGACCTCTTTCGTTGCTCTTCGTTCAAATTCAATAAATATAACGTCTTTTTCGTTGCATTTTCTTGAGCTTTAAAGTATCTTGAAAAAATTATCTTTAAAATTTCAATAAAAATATCAATATCTCTGCGGCCAAAAAGGCTACAAATAGTTTGAATACGTCAAATTAGTAGCCCCTTCTCACAACTCAGCACAAACTGCACATCGGTATATTTATCCAATTAGGCGAACGTTCTTATCGAACGTACTCCCATGTTTGGTGAATAGTCAAGGTCAAAATCATTACATTTCCAAGCTAAGCCATAAATCAAAATCTCGAAAACCCCAGAACTCACTACCACGCCATGTTAGACGACATCTACGAAAATGATGTGACGTTTGGGAAAACTTTAAAACTCTAATTCTAAGCCATCGACTATACATTTAACGCGAGAATCGATGCTTTGCGCAGGCATTACTGGAAGGACTCGCCTCAGCGTCATCCCATCCTCCGCGTCCTGAGCCGCAAGCGCTTTGGGAACACAAGCCCAAAGATAACGAAGTGAATGGCTGAAGGGTAAATAAAGTTATTGGAACAAATTAACATGATTTCTCAAGAAAATATAATTTTCCAATAACACCAATTTTTCAGAATTTGTCTCGTTAGTACTATTATGTACGCAGTACATAATTCACAATTCTGAAGGGAACATCGAAAAACCCATCCTTCTGTAATATCTTCTTTATGACCTTCCTTAATCCAGACTTTATTAAACCGTCTTTAATCCAATATTAATTCTTCGACGTTAATTGATTTTATATGACGCGAAATTCTATGAAGCTCATAAAATTTAAAATTTCAGAGTACACCTTCAAAACCCCCCGAAATACTTCTTTTCCATTCATCTGTGTTTAGCCCAATTTTTAGAATTTCGCCAATTTCAACACGTCTATTTATGATTACTTTATTTATACACATCGAGCATATACTAGAACAAGGGAGTCAAGTCATTTTATCAAAGTTGCGAGAAAATAGACAATGTTTTACAGAATACGTAAATACAGAGGAAAACTACACTGTTTCAAGGTGTCAGAATAACGTTAAGATAGTTCACACAATATACCCTAACATTTGTAAAATGAAAGAAAGATTTACATGCTATTACATGATACTTTTAATGTATGTGAATTTATGGGATTTGATTTCCTGCAACGTTGCTGTGTTCTTAAATGTCATATTCACACGCAATATCTAAATCTGAAGCAATTGTTTGTACAGATGTGGTGCGATATTAATTACTCTATATGCATTTTCTTGTTTTTAAACTCCATGGCATTAGGTAATAGATGTGATTTTGGCACTTAGTTTGATTTCTTTTTTGTGTTTGCTTTTAGGTACTATGTAAGAAGAGTTATTTTGTTCCGAACTTTTATACCAGATGGTAATTTATTGATGTATATGGTGTTTGTTTTTATCCATCAATTAGTTGTTGTGTGAATACCATTAACATGTATCGTGAACCGTTTGTACCGTTTGAACATGTGTGAACCCAATGTAAATGAGTTGACGACCTATTTGAATGTTAGTGAATCCTTTATAGAGGGTTCGTGGGCCCATTGTGGACCAGGGTAGTCCCTTTTAAAGGGTTCCTGGGCTCTGATGAGTAACATTGCTTTAATCCACTTATAATATAAAGTTTATTTTTTACTAACTTTGTGGTAAGAACTTTTTTTGAAGTATATTATTTCGCAACTTTAATTATACTGCCATAAATTTATTTAGTTTCTGGCATTTATTTAGTTTCTGGTATGAACTTATTTGCAAATTGAAACGAATTAAGTTTCTAAAATTTATTCACCCACCCACTACATTACATTCTAGAAGTATGTCAAATTGGTATGTTGTATCTTCAGGATTTATTTTACGAATGCATCTTTACTAATATTGAATTATTACTAATATTGAATTGCGTTTTACGCGAGATAATAAAAAATTTTGACATCAAATCGACAATAAGGGCATAAAGCAAATAAGGTTTAGTATATGGGAGTTAACCTATCCACCTAACTAAACCGAACGTTAATTTAAAATAATTGTCACCCAAAACGTCAAACCTGTTTTCAAAATAAATATGCTGGAACAATAATTGGAATTCAATTCATAATTAAGCGCGTGCTTTTTGTTGCGAGCAGGCACTACTGGAAGAATTCTCCACTGCGCCAGGCGTGTGATGCCGATTGTAAGAAGAGGATGGTGTGCGATCTACGCTCTGGCCGCTCGCACGATCGGCGCGCCCTGTGCCAGGAGCTGGAAAGTCGGGTGGACGCTGGTTCGCGCACCGGTTGGCGCCAGTGGCTGTACAACGGGCTGGCGCTCTCGTACGTGGGCGGCGCTTTCGATTGGGTGCGCGGCGCCGTGCTCGACGCCGACGCCGCTGCCGCGTCCTTCACACTTTCCGCCGTCCCTGATTCCTCCCCCGCCGATACATAAACCTTGGCTACACTGATCACGCATACTACTGTGCGTATCTCCTCAACGCAGTATTTAATAAGCAAGTTGGCAAGTCTTCATATAAGACGCATTGAGCAGTCAATGAGACTTTGATATTGCTTTCCGAAGGGATCTATTGAAATGTTTAAGGCGCAATTTGTGAAAATGACCCCCGATCGTACGTCACTACACAGGGATTTTCAAGAATTACTATCTAATCATCTGATTAAGAAATTTCAGTTTTCCAAATTAGTTGTCTAAATAGCAAAACTTCAGTAGTTACTTTTTCCTCAAAATTTCCGCTTGACTTATAATGCAGCAGAGTAGCCAAGGTTCCTATGATGGGAATGGTAACAGTTTTTATATTTTTTGTAGACAGGAAAATACAGGCTCTCTCTTTAGACTAGAATGCATTAAAAGCTAATGAACTCAAATAAACAATTACTGTAATAGCAGAATTGGAATAAGTTACTTAATTTTCAAAATTCCTCCCTCTTAATATTTTCTATTTTTATAAAACTTTCTTTTACTTTTGGTAATTTATTTAATATTCCAATGCTTTGAAGTTGGTAGCTTTTTTTTATCATTGAATTTAACGTAACATTTTTATTGTTTCTTTTTCTTATTATTACGCCCGTATTTTATAGGGAAAACCTATATCGTAGGAAATAATGTTAACTATTTAAAACGTTTGAAGTATATTTTTTCCATTATTTTCAAATAATGAGGTAAGATAAATAAACCATTAATATGTTACTTAAGTTTTACAACTCAATATGTTAACTTTCAGGGGGGGGGGGAAATATTCGATTTCAAGACTTCATCTGACCGAAAAATTCCTGCATATTCGAGCTGTAACACTCTTGACTGAAAGCAATACTTACGATCAGTTCTTCATTCACTTTTTAAAAATAATTTACTAGTAGTTAAATTATTTTCGTTTTTTTTTCAAACTAACCAAAAAGTTCACTTTAAAATGGTAGCTAAAATTGTAGTTATTCGTACAGTTTCCTCAAATTCTCATAGTCCGATACGAAATGAAACGCGAGACATTGAAACAGCAATAGTCTTCCGATTGCTTAAATTCAAGCCTTTTTTAATTCTTGATAGAGGATTTTTAGAGGTGGAGTTTAATCACAAGTACTTTGACCGAAGAAAGCCAGTATTGGTAATAAGTTCTCAGAGTAATATGTTTTATAGCGGTAACATACTATTTTATTTTACTACCTAGAAAGTATTCTGTTTTTGGAATTACTTATTACGTAAATATTTGCTTTAAGTAAAATCTTTTTTGTTCTAACTAGAGTATCAAGTATAATCACCGTCCAAATCCCTTAAGAAAAGTTCATTAGGGAAAAAAATTATCTCTAATGGATGCCTGCAATTTCCTCTCATACAAGAAATGTTCATACTTTCCTGATCGGCCGAATGAAATGCAGGTCTGATGGCAGAAGAAAACTATTCCTAGTAAATTTCAATTACACAACTATTGCGCTTTATCAAGTTCTGGATTTTTATTTTCCAAAAATTCTCTATATTGGTACTAGTTTCATTTATGATGTTATTTTACTCTCTTTTTTCCATTTACTTCTTTTTTTCAATTATTTATATGAAAGAATTCGAAATAAATTATGTCTTGAAATGCTAGAAATTCGCCTCGTGGTTGTGTTTCTGCCACCAGGTATGCAACAGACCGCTGTATCGTGGGAAAGACAGACCTGAGGCAAACACTGCTTCGTCTGATATGAGTATTCGGCTCCAACAGCTTTCGAGATAAGCTCAGAGAATTGGATTGTTAGCGAGGGGTGGTAGCATGCTTCCTCTGCAAACAAGCACATTTCTTCATATGCTCTTAAGAATATTTTCTTCTTGTCTTAACAAGCTTGTTCAAGCACAGCGAAAAGAAAATATTGTAGACATGGCATTACTTGACGCTATTATTATCCGGGTATGCTATTTATAACTCGCGCTAGATTCTTTCGATATTCATATTTATATGAAAAATAGTGATAAAAAGTTGTTTGAGCTGATATCGATATGATGTATATTGCACGTAGCTTAAGTAGCACGTACGTTTGTAAAAACACTCGACAATCTGTGATGTTAACTTGTAAGTTAAGCAGCATGCAACATGGACCTCTAACAAAATTGTGATTTGTACAGATACGCTATGCTATACTAGATATTAAATGGTGTTTGTTCTTTTTTTTGTAAATACACTTCACTAACATTACTCACTGTTTTAATTTTTTCCTCGGTTGCAATCCACACCCTTTCAAATTATAAAGTGAATGTTAAACTTAGAATGCTTGTGATAGAATTACTATGCCAAGGTTGGTGACATGCATGGTGCTTTAAGATAGATTATTAGTTCTCAGGTAAGTAAGAGTACACTTGTGAATACACAAATTGGTGGCACACTTCTAGCGTCAACAATGATTAAAGAAGAATTTAACACTCCCCAAAGTCATTTGTACCGCTTCCAGTGGAGGGGATACGATGAATTAGAGTGGAAGCTAGCTATTTCCTCTAATACGCCTCATCCGAACAAAGAAATACGAGGCGTTGTCATAAATTATAAACGTACAGAATTGATAAATATCTTTGTGGGGCAGTTTCTTTATCACTTTTCTTGCCAGACTGTTAGGTCTTCGGCAGCAGGTTTGGAATACAGTACAGGTTATAAATATTTACATACATGTGTTACAATATAATATTAAAAACAATATGCTAAGAACATTGTACGAGATTCATTAATGAAATTGAAATATCATGCGTCCTATATACATTCGATGTTTTAATTCTACGGAGGATTCTTTTGATACGTAATGTCTAGGGAGCTTTCTTTTGATACGTTTTCTACGCGGAAATTATTTTCCGTGTTCGAAATTTTGACCGGAAGGAATAGAAGCGATGTTTTTGTAAAATTTCAAAGCTATGTTTTGGAAGTAAGTTTGAGCGCAATTGGGAGTTCGGGGTAAACCAAGGTGCTTTGACTCTTTTACCTAGCATTCTGTTCTGAAATATTTGAATTTTATTGATATCTGTTTTAACAACTGCGCCGTATATTGGGTTTGTGTATGAAAGAATAGGCCGGATCATAGAATGCTAGAGATGGATACCTGAAAGGATATATAGGGAAGATGACTACTTCAATAAGAGATATAACTGATGGGCTCGTTTAGTGGCTACTGAGAGTTGGAAATATTATGTTTCCAATTTAATTTCGTATCAGGTATTTAATGGGGGTATCATGTAAGAGCCACGGAATCGAACTTGAATGAATTGAGAGTGTAGTTGGTGGGGTTGGTTTTTGCTATACTCTTGAATGGATTTAGTTTAATCTGCCATTTCCTGGCCCACGACGATATTTGGTTGAGATGGTCTTGAACATTTGAAAGAGAGAAGTATGTAAAAAAAAGTGGGTGATAATACTGCCCCTTGTGGGATCCTATTATGGGGTGTAATTAAGAACATGGATTTACACTGAGAAAGCGAATGGATAGAAAACTGCTGATTATATTTAATAGGTAATGGGGAAGACCGAGATTTTGTAACTTCTATATAAGTCCAGGATGCGTCAAATGCCTTTTCTGTGTCTAGGAAAAGAGCAGCTAACGGTTAAGAACTATGGAAAGATCGAATTATATCTTCAGTTACACGCAATATTTGATGGTTTGTAGATAGAAGGGGTCTAAATCCGAATTGGTGATGCGGGGATGTCGCAACAGATGATAAATAAGAATTCAGTCTGACGAGTAAATATTTTTCAAATGTTTTGCTGGTTGATGAAAGCAAACTAATCGGGTGGCAGCTAGAGGGAACATTTGGGCATTTTCCAGGCTTCAGAATTGGCAGAACATCAGCGTGTTTCCATAAGGATGGAAAATAGCCGAGATGAAGAGCTGCATTGAATATTGCAGGCAGTGGCGGATCTAGACCGTAGTCTAGAGCAGCGGTTAACCAGGAAGGAACCTAGGGAGCAATTCTGTTTGAAAATCATGGTTTTACAAGAAATTTTATAAATATCTTTTA
>NNCF01130512.1:236451-303897 GCA_002313205.1 Laupala kohalensis | reverse complement strand
ATTAACAACATTAACTAGTAACAACATTTATTAATAGTTCAAAGTGGCAAAGTATGCCTTTATCTGTTGAGAGTTCAGATCCAGGCTAAGGGTCCCCCACAGATCCGCCGCTGATTTCAGGTACACGTGTTATTAGCTTGAACTGGAGTTGTTTTAATATGTATGTTCAGATGAGTTCGGGCCCATAAGATTTGGAGCTGAGCGTGCAACCTCAATTGAAGAAATGAGGCGAGATACAAGAAGTTGGCGAGAAACAGGTGAATATCTTGTAGATGCACTTTTCAAACAGGATGTGCGGGAGGAAATGGACACTGCGTGAGCAAGTGAATGTAAGAATGAGGGAATCAAATACGTTAGAGGAAAAAGTTGATGCCATGCAAATTAGTTTGCTCCAGACGTGTGCCACGTGCCTTCGGCCACGTCGAGACATACGGAAACCGGTACGCTGGTGGACTAGGACTGACGCAAATGAAGAGATAGATGAACCAGGCCAGACATGCGTTGCAGCGACAGAAAAAGAAGGGAGGAAGCACAGAATTAGAACTACAGAAATATAAGGACAAACGCCGCCAGTATAAACTAGAAATATGTGCAGCTAAGCGGAACAGTTAGCAACAGTTTATGGAAAAATCCTTCAGTAAACCGACAAAGGGTTTACCTTATTTAATGAGCGTGAACAAGACAAGACGGAACGAGATTTGGATAATTTTATTACAGGATGGAAAACATACAAGAAGTTGGCGAGAAACAGGTGAATATCTTGTAGATGCACTTTTCAAACAGGATGTGCGGGAGGAATGGGATTACGAAAATGTAACAATAACGGAAGAACGAATAACGGAAACTGAGATCTTGAATGTGGCGCAAAGGATGAGACGAAACAAGTCACCCAGCTACGATGCTTTAACGCATGAAATGATGCAGCACACGTTTGATGTACTTCTACAGCTACTTATGTATGATTTATAATGAATGTCTGCGGCAGTTGTATTACCCGGTGTGTTGGAAGTTCACTTTGGTAAAAATGTTTTTGTGTTGGAAGATCAATTTGGTAACAATGTTTTTGAAAGGTAAGGATAGACCATTCAACAAACCGACGTCATACCGTCCAATCTCACTCCTCCCGACTTATGGGAAGATTCTGGATAGGATTTTGAAGCGTCGAATAATGCAACATCTCATGACAAAAGGTAACATGAATCCGAACCAATATGGTTCACAAGTCACGCATTACGACAGCTCTTGCACTATGACACAGAGGGTAGATAAATATTGCGCGCGTATTTTCCTCGATATAGAAGGTGCATTCGACCATGCGCGTTGACGAATAATTGTTGATATTTTAACATCCAAGCAGCTGCCACATTATTTACTAAATATGGTCAAAGCTTATTTTGGTACCATAATATCCACCATCAGGGAGGTAACGATATTACGAACAACATCGATCGGATGCCCACAAGGTTCATCCAGTGGACCCTTGTTTTGGAATGTGGTGATGGATGGAATATTATGGGACCTAGATGAGAAGGGGATAAAAACAGTGGCTTACGCTGATGATATAGTCATGACAGTAACAGGGACATTACGTCGTATGTTGGAAGCCAAAGCACAAGAAGCACTGGGCAACTGTGCAGAAGCGTGTCGGAAAAGAGCGTTAACCTTGTCAGACAGTAAAACACGAATCATTTGGTTCGGACATCCCAAACAGTTTCGTCGAAATTTTGCAGTTAGACTTAAAGAAATGAAAGTCCAAATTGTGACAAAGCATCGATACCTGGGAGTGATCATAGATCAGAAATTAATATTCTGGCGTACGTACGCAAGCGAAGCGCGTGAAGATTGCTTTGTATAGCATGATGAGAAGAGAGATCATGACTTACGATATATCTCGACACGACCTCAAACTGTTATATGTGGGAGCACTAAGGCAATTGATAGCAAATGGGTATAGTATGGACAGAAAGAGTAATAAATATGCAATTTGCACGGGAAGTACGATCTATTGAACGACAATGTTTGATATTTCTGAGTGCTACAAAACATTTTCGACTGAGGCATTGAACGTGGTATTATGTTTACTCCCAATAGATCTCTTCGTTTAGAAGACAAAGTATCGATGCATCATGAAATAAGATGGTAAGATAAAGGTAAATAATATTAAATTACAACAGAACGGGAAAACATCCCGAAGAAAATTATCAGAGAGCTTAATGAAAGAATGGCAAAAACTGTGGGAAATGACACAAGAGGGACGGTGCACGTATAGGTATAACCTGATGTCCGATTTACGGAGAAGCATAAGAAATGGTTTGTGCTGACCAAGGTTGTTGCACAATTTCTAACTGGCCATGGAAATTTCAAGGAATATTTAAAGCGTTTTGGGAAGACTAACGATGACATGTGTGACTAAATTAGAGCGAGAAACCCTTGAGCATATGTTGTGGGATTGCCCACTTTATGCACCTGAGCGGGCATGATACATTAGAGAATATGGGAAGGAAGGTATACTAAACCTGACAGCAGAAAACACGTTAATTGACACGAAGACGAAGTGTGAACTTTATATGGAATATGTTGGCAAGATAGATGGAATTAGGACGGCGTATAGAGGGTGGATAAAGAATAGATAAAACATAATTATACGGTTTGTCATATAGCAGAGATTGTCATATAGCATATAGTTTGTCATATAGCATTGTATTGCTTTGTGCGATAGAGATAAGGAGATTGGCAATGGTCAAGACAAATAAATAAATTTATCGATTACCTTCTTAGAAGTCGTCTGGTGGTCGCCCGAAGGATAAATCTCTATAGTTCGCTGTTGCTGTCTGTTGATGCAGATAATTTGTGTTTATTAAGGAGAGAAGTTTGCGAACAATTTTTACTAATGAAGGGTACCCCGGGATAAGGCACCCAAATGTGCCCCCCAGCCAAATGACATTGTCCCTTTGTGTATAGATATTTTCTGATAAAATATCATTATTAATCACGGTTTTAACTTACCTTGCGTTTGGTATAGTTTCCTATACTAAAAAATGGTGATTTTCGTGAATTTAAATCAAAATTAACAGATCATACAATTTGCTTAGGTGATAAGACACTCATACCTAACCAAAAAAATGTATATTGGGTTTTATACTATACGACCGCGATAAAAGTCCAAAAATATACCAAATAATGTCAAAAAGGACCAAAACATGGACAATTTTGTCGAAATTACTGAGGTTCAGGGCTGATTTTCTTACGTGCTATTCTAAATGCTTCCAAAATTTCAAGTCTCTATTTGTGGTGGTCCAACTTTTTACCAGTAATTTCGTATTTGGCGTATATGTATGATGAGATTGTGAAGCGTTGCGGGTATAGAAGGTGTATTATCATGTAGAATAGGTGAGGGTGCTAGTAATTCAAGGATTCGATGATTTAATGTTAGTATTGCTTTGTCTCTTTTAGCGCTTGTACGCAACGGTTCCATAGGTGGTGCAAGATTTGAACCAAAGGTTGAAAATGATACCACTTGACTTTATGTAGATTGAATGTATAAGGTGGATTGGTAACAGATGAAGGGAGTGACAGATTGAATGTCAAAGGTCGATGGTCGGATGGTAATACCGAGCATATATCGACACATACAAAATGATTTAAGTTTTTCGATAATCCAAAGTCAATAATACCAGAACTCCAATCCATTGTAAGGGTAATGCGTAGGGGAATCCTGTGAAAGTGGTACAAGATTGAGAGGTGTTATATCGTTCAATAACAGATTATTTTGGTACTTAATGAGTCGACTTCCCCACACAGTTTGTTTTGCGTTATAATCCTCCAATAGTAGGATCTGTGCCGATGGACTAAGAAAATTAAATTACATCACCCTTTTTATAAGATTTACAAAGTCTTCTGTATATTGAAGCGCATTTTTCTCTACGATCTTTTGAATTGATGCCGCCGCGAACATTTTCATAACAAAAAATTGTTATAGACGGTAATTGATAATGTTGTGTATTATTTTTAACTAATATTACAACTCCACCTCACTTTCCAAAATCGTCAGAATGTGGACGATCGGACCTTTGAGTACTATAACCGTGGATGTAGAATAGCTTAGTTGGGGAGAGGTGCGTTTCTCGAATGCAAGCTACACTGACATGGTTAGTTCCTAGAAAAAGTGCTAGTTCAGGCATCTTTTCCTTTTCGCCATCGACATTCCATAAAAGTATTTTACATGTGGTATATGAATTAGTTATTTGTGGGGTATTACCCCATGTTTAATGGAATGGTTGAAGGATTGATTGGGTGATGATAGGGATGAGGTGATTTAATAAAGAGATGATTAAAGCTTGTATGTGTTGAGTTATTATCTGCGCGAGTGAATGAGCTTGATATGAATTTTGAGAGATAGGTTGTGAGATTGCTTTTACTCTGTCGGAGTACAGTGTTTGAGAGGATGAAGGTCGTGGAGGAGAGTTAGATGTGCGGGGACGTATGTTTGGAGGTGGGGAAGGGTTTGGAGGAGGATTATGGTTAGCGGTATAATTGGTAGAATTATTGTTATAACGACTTTACCTGTTTATTCAACCTTTCTTTTGCATAACGTTCTTGTAATAAGTACAGTAGCGACTAGATGACGCGTGAGCTTTCTTACAATTAGCGCACGTACGATTCTGCGTAATACACTACATTGTAATGTGATTTTCGAACAGACAACGGCCACAACGATTTTGAAGTCCACAGTTTTTGGTATGTCCGTAATTTTGACTTCATCTATCCCGAGGGTCGTTGAAATAGAGTCCGGAAGCGACCCGTTGTTCTCCATGGTCGCTATCTCGCCGAACTCGTCCCCGGGATAGCCGTAAAGTCAGTCCCGCTTTCTTGGTTGACGCTAGTTTACGCCTTGCTTAGTGGAGAATCTTCATTTTAAAAGTTATATTTACGAGGTATAGAAGTCGGCTCACAACAAACAAATTACATTTGTATGGGCGGTCTAGGAGAAAACTCACGTCGAACTCCAACGTGACACTTGGTCGACGGATATCTTTTACAACAGTGTTTGAATTGTACAATCCCGTAAACCACTGAAAATATCATTTATAAATGATTCAAGGGTCTCCCAATATTCCAAGCTCAATGTGCAACTATTCCTAGGAGAGTTGGTAAAGTTCATTTGTTTCAGTTATTTAGCAAGTAGCTTCGAAAATACTCCAACTACTTGTTATTAGTTATTATGTTATAAAGTTATCGATACTTGTGAAATAACTACTCAAATTTAAACTTAGTATCATGTCTAGGCTTTCGCCGCATGTGGAGTTTTTCTTCCCTACTCCAAGTATTATCAAAGTGTTAACTAATTTTCCGAGACCTTTAATTCAATTCATAGATGTCCATCTAGATAACTTTTAAGGATAAGAGTCTCAGTTTTTTTTAATTTTCAAAAATTGCAGAGAAAGAAATAATAATAACACTATAACATACGGATTCCAATGTAAAATTACTGAAAATTAACACTTTGGTTTGACATACAGAACATTAAACCATTAAGCTCACAAATATACTGGAATGAGCACAAAATAATTTACCAAAAGGGTATAATACGTGCAATTCAATTTTATAGTTACACATATTCACATACGTATTAATATATTTAATACTGTGTCGTCCTAATACGTTTAAACTTTTCAGGGACCTTTCTTCATAAAATTGCACAACATAATAATATTAGTATTGTGCTTACAAAAAGACGAAAAATTTTAAATTATAAAAAAAGTTATATTTTCTCATTTATTCATTTCAATTACTTAATTTCGATCTGTATGGATTCAATTCTTACTTTCTCATTTATATCGTATAGAGAATTGTAATCGCGAGAAAGTTAGAACACGAGATTGTGATGAAAATATCCGTCATGTCCCTGATACCAAACAAATTGTTTTCAACTTGCCGTCCGTCCATCTGTCTTGGCGTACTGATTCTGAATAAACGCATGAGTCTATTTCGTTCACATTCCGTTTTAGCGTAGTATCCGTTTATTGTCGATACACGTTATCTGAATTTTTTATTACCTTTAATATATGGGTACTACATATAAAGCTCAAAGCACAACTTGGAAAATTCCTCCAAAGCAGCTTCTTAATTTTTTGCTTTCACGTTTCTGTTCAGAAAGTGTAATATGTTTTACAACCGAAAAGCGGTATTCGCTTGTAAGGTTGATGTAGATGTAAGAAAATAATATCTCTCAGCCGCACTGCCTGATTTATTCACTATTTTAAGACACTTGAATACTATTTAGTAGTGTAGATGTACAAGCACAGGTAGAACAGCTTTAGAAAAATAAAATAAGAGATATAATACCGATAACGGAAAAACCACTCCAGTGACAAAATAGCATGATCTAGAGCCTAGAAGGAAATTAACGTTACGTACTACGTTTAATAAATGTTTATAAAACTGAGATATCGCAAAACGTCTTGAAGGTTGTTATAGTTAAAGTTCCAATTATAGTAAAAATTAAGGTCACTTTGTAGGAAAGATTCGAAAAAAAGGGTTTAGTTTTATTACTTTTTACTTTCTCATGCACGTAGTAACGAAAGTATTGTAATCGCGATAGAATTCAATCGCGAGATTTTGACGGAAAGATCCGTTTCTGACGTGCCTAAAACCGAAAAAAACCGTTAACAAAAGCTGGAAATATTTTAAATGTATTGAAATTATTCACTTGTATTTGTAATACTGTTCGATCCTAATTCCCTAGGTGAGAGGGATGTACCTAAAACTTATTTATGCCAGTTTTCTCTGTATTCCTTAAGAATTTGAAATAAAAGTTCAGATATTAATTTCAAATTTTTATTATATTTTCCAAAACAGTTTTTAACTTTCTCGCGCTAATTGTAATTTGTCAAATTATTTTTGCCGAGGCATGAACTACGTCTTAATGATAGAAATGATCGTGAAGAAGAAGAATAAATCTTTTAATTGTTTTAATTTTCTTTTTATAATTAACACATAATTGTACAGGATAACTCCAGTAAAATGACCATCGGTGCTTCTTGAAACGAATGGCCGTTTGGCGTTTACAGATGGCCACTCAATGTCCATTTTTACTCGACAAAGATGTGCAATAATTTTGTACCAATATTTTTATTGTTTGACAGAGTTTTGATATTACTGTCATGGTATTTAAGTACAACGCTTATGAACGTGGGCATCTATAGGGACCTTAAACTTTAATGCAAATAAACCGTCAACCAAACATTTTTGTGTCCATTGGAATGGGTTAGCTCAGCGCTGTCCAACTTATCTTAGCCTACGGTCATTTTTTACAAACACTTTCGAGCGATCGGGCCAGAACAAAATAGGGTTTGGCAAAATGTTGCCCGACGAACAAAACTAATAGGTCATATTTACTTATTTGAAACGCGATTTTTCATAATCATCAAGAAGTTTTTCAAGATAAAAATATAAAATAGTATATTCCTTTATTTTTAAAGAGTATTTTTATTATTTAGTATTATAATACATTTTTATATTGTAATGTAAGACGGTGTAATTCCGAACACAATTTTCTATTTTAGGAGTACTGTCTTGAGAAATAAGTCAAAAGAAAAAATAATCACTATATAACTCGCCTACATTTCGGATATATTCTGTCCATCCTCAGGGTTTGTTACAATATTTTGAAACATCATCTCACATCCACATCTCCAACCAATACACCAGCACACCAGGCACATCCTGCTTACTCAATGCATCAAAATTATATATTTTCTCTCACAAGACATGCCACTTCAAGTGATAATTCTGATAGCATAGTTTTATAACACAAAGTTGAGCTCCCCAACGTTTGATAAAAATGTTTTCATGATTTTTGAGAAACTATGTCGAATATGTACAGCAGTTTCACACTGGGTTAGCTAAAAAAAGAATTGAGTAAAAGAGAACCTACAGTGATACGACGCTGAGTTTCATGATCCGTGTTTTACACTCCTTTTGGGAGCATAAGACCTGTGTGACAGCTCGCCTTGTTATTCCATTCGATGCTGTTCCTATTATTTCCTTGGCACTATCCTCTTCCAAGTACCTCTTGGTCTTCCATTCACCTCGATCCTTAGTCGGAAGGGTTTTCTTAATTATGCCGGTAGGTGTTACGTGTCCTATCCAACGATTTTTTTCAGATATACTTATCCTTTACGCATTTATTATTCTCTTTTCCATAATCCCTCATTTCTGATTTTCCCTGGCCAAAAGAATCTGAATATTTTGAGCAGGTAACTATTAATAATATATTTATGGATTGTCCGAAGTCTGCATCCATTAATGGAGAGAACTGAAATGTTTAACTTGCCTCTGCCTTAGTGCCCCTGATCGGAATTGATGGGATTGTCCCTTGCTTGCTTCCGGAGCTTAACCTCTACGTGGTCATACGCAGTTTGTAACTGCTTTTTTGGCAATAAATTTATACTGAATAGAAGTTTGACGTTCATTTTGTATGGTGCCCATTCGGAAATGGAGCGTTCTCTATCTTGCGGAGAGAATCCGTCGTGCGTCAGATCCTGTCATGCTGTTCAGATACACAAGCACTTTGAGTTGTCTTTCTCTTTAAGGACGTTTAGTAAAGCATCATTCGAAAGCTCTATGAATGCTTTACTCCAAAATTTCCGATGCTATTAAAATGTTACGCAGATGCTCGCTCGTTCTGTGAGTTGAATATTTCAACGCCAACGGGACTTTTCTCGGACCCATGTCAGGATGCTCCCCTACATCTGTGCGAGCGTATTGGAAGCTATTTGAACGCTAACAATTCATTGCTGCATTACATTTGAAAATTTTGGAATCAAACCAAAATAATATCGGGTTAATTTTATTCTAAAATTTTCTAATTGTAAAGCACAATGTACTACCTTCAGCTCTGATGAAGAACTAATATACTTCCAAACGTTGGCATATACTTAATTATTTTATTGATCTGAGCTCAAGAACCATCCCTTATAGTGATATGGTGTACCCTTCGTTATAATTTCGTGTACACAAATAATTTTGCTTGAATCTTTTGAATTTGAAGGACAAAAAAAAATTGAATGGAAGTCGAGTATGGAATTCAGGTTCCTTGCTAAATTGTAAAATTTTGTATAACAATTGTTCCATATGAAGTGTTCATGAATAATGCTGGGTAAGACACATTATAAGCTCAGTTTCGTATGCTATTTTATTTATCAAAATAAAAGGGCATGTCTTAATGCTTAAAAATAGACAAGTATTTGAACTTTCATCATAAGATATATTAATTATTTCATTCTAACACTTGTGTGACATACCAGATAATCTTGAAAGTGCATGGCTCCAAGTATGGGAACTTATGGCATGAAACGTTCTAGGAGACCTCAATCTGACATAATGGAGAGTATTTCTCAACTTGCAGGCAGTCTGTCTTCTCAGCATTACATTTGTTTACTTCAGAATAGCTTCATGGATGTCTTTACCCTAGGTTCACTCTCTTTGCAGTTGCTTCACTCTCATAAGTGTAAAAATAACAGGATCTTCTGAGGTGAGTGGACTTTGGGTCAAACCATAATAATAATAATTTAGCTTGTAAATAAAATAATGTACAACTTTTCATCTTTAGAGCATATCTACATATTCTCATTTTAAAGACTATGTTTATAGTACTTCCTGGTTGTGGGTAATAGTAGACAATTCATTTCAAGGCTTTTTTTTCAAAACAGCTCTGCATTAATTACATTAACATGTTACTTTTTAGTGGTATCAAGTACATTATTAAAATCTTTAATATGTATCATGGTTTTGGGTCATCAAAATTAGACTTGACTCAATAATTTAACAAAATATATGACCACCAGATGCAAATTATTCACATTCCTCTTGTTTGCAGCATGTCTGTGTTGATGGCAATACCAAGCATTACATACCAAATGCTGGGTTTTGGCTAGTATCTAAAACTAGTTCTAGCAGGAACCTGAACAGATTTGGTAACCACCTCTGCATACAACACATCAGCATTAAGCACCTCAGGGACAGAAAAGACACGGTGCAGAGTGAGCCCTTGTGTTGTGATGTAATATGTGTTCCTTCATGAAGTGTGCAGTGCTCAATACTTACATTCATGAACATTTTAAAAAAGGTGTTTACAAACACTTTAAGATCTCGATACAGCACCAAATGTGACATGGTATGAAATGTGTACAAATAACAAATACCATTTAACAAAAAATTGTCAACCACATGCTAGACAAATTGTACTACGGGAAAAGAGAATGCCTCAGTTGTTATAAGAAAAGCAAATAAACATAGTACATTTTTGTGAAACATGTAAGTTTCATTTTTTACAATTTGAATAAGTATGGGATACTACTGTTTATAAAACACTAAAATCCTCAAAATGTACTATCACGTGTAACTACCTGTAGTCCCATTTCCACATTCCAAGAACCTAGCAAAAGAACTTAGAATCTAGACAGTGCATAAGGAACATAATCACAGCCGTTGCAGCATTGTGGTCATAATGGAAGAAAGGTACTCAACAAGTAGGAGCAAGTGGGAGGGAGTACAACTAAAATGCAAGTTCTATTGTGGTCAACTATTTTGTGATAAATCTTGTTAAAGTAGGATATAAGAAAATGTACCAAAAGAAGACAAAAAAATAAAAAATATCAAATGTCTGTATTTTAAAAATTATACAAGAAATTACATTAGTTTAAAAAATAAATATAATACTCATAACATATCTACATTTTTTCATTTACTTAAAAAAAATCATATTGTACATTGATCAGGTACTATACCCTGACTTGAGCAATTCTGATGATAGGTAACATTAGAGATAATAGCATTTATATACTAAACTAGTACTGTCTTAATAAATTTGATCATTCAAATTGTTAAAATTATTTTCATATATCAGATTCCTTAGCAGAGAGCATGCAGTATGGCAATACTTTGGGCAAATTTCATAGTAATCTCAAAATTATCAAAATACTGATTAATACCACATTGTACTCAATTACAATAGGAAAAGGAACTAAGTACTTCCTGTGGCTGAGCAATATAATAGTCATTTGGTCTTCTACATGAGAAAATAGAATCTCACTGTAGCATATAACTTCATATTGCACACACAAAATAAAATGAACTATAGTTTTTAAAAAGTAACATAGACAATAGCTAAGAAAACAGAAATACTGACACTTAGTTGAGCATATTTACAAATAAGAATGAATGAGAAAATAATCTTCCTGGAAAGACAATGTATCATCTTTCAAAAAGAGTATTTAAATACTGCAATAAATATTTACGTTTGAGATGATATCACAGTGTTCACTAAAGTCTATGTTCCATTGAAATTTCACTATGTGAATTAGGACAATGAGTAAAGATCAAAAAGGCAAGTTACAGGCCAATCAACAAACAAACCATAAAATTCATAGACGCCTCAGGTTGCGGCGAGATTCTTTGCTTCCAACACAAGAAGATCTACGGCGAGTTTGGACAACTGATCGTGCACCTGGGCAAGGTCGACCTTCATGGCATTCACATAAACAGAAAAGGCAAAAACTAAATTGACACCCCACAGCTTGGCAGCGAGCATGATCATATGTAGCTTGGGATGGATGAGAGCAACGGGGACACCGTACCAGACGTTTTCCTTCATCCAATGCTACACCAGCCTGAAAAACATACAACTAGCTGAAAACAGGGCATTGCATAATAAGAATGATTAAAATAATCTCATGCAATTCACGGTATCAATAATTTCAAGATATCATCACATGTGATGTCTGCAATTATATAAATCATTTATAAAAACAAAAATCATTACTTAATAGAACCAAAGAATGTAAATGATAAAACTAGCTTTTGATTTCAGCAGTGCTTTTCAAAGTAAATATTTCAACACATCTTACCTTCATAAATATAGTGAATCTGATTTTACTTGGACTAACAGGGGGACTACGGGGTGAGGAAGGAGTTGAACAAATACTGTTACTCCTATCAGTATTTTGAATCTCCCTAAATATTCCTTTATGAGATGACAATGAAAGATTTAAAGGATGGTTAACTTGCTTGAATTCATTCTGGACACATGCAAAAATAAAATTAGTGAGAACACAGGCAAAAAAAAGTACTAAAAATTGAGAAAACATATCTTCATGAAGCATATTACACGGCTCAAGGCTACTTCACTCACCAACAATATATTCTCTTTAGTCTGTTTGATATGTCTGACATGAACAAGTCGTCTGTTGTTGGCAACTGGATCAGATAGACAAACTTTAAGCCATACAGATGACACCAAGCACACATTCACTAAATCCCCAGGAGGTAAGTAATTTAATATCTTAGAAATAATATATGGGAAACTGCCAGAATGTCCTGATAAGTGAACAAGAAAATCCAGTTTGGCAACTCCAATAAAACTTCTCCTTTGAAATGAACTATCTCGTGATGTTGCTTGCTTATGTAAAGAAGAGACACTAATTGAATCACTTCTGAACTTCTTCACAGATACATTAGTAAGAAAACCAGGTGATTTATTTTTGAACTTTGTAATCCTATCTTCAGAAATAGGACGTTTCACAGGATCAGATATACACTTCAGAGGATAATTTTCACTTATTTCAAAGTCATCCACAACCTTGAGATGGCAAAAGCATTCTGCCAACGACTTATTTCGTTCCAATATAAAAGGTTCATTTTTATTTCCACTTTTATGTAATATGGGTAAACATAAACACTTAGATTTTGAAGAACTAACTTCTTTCTCTTCCAGTCTCACTTCCAAGGCAGAATTTACGCAGCTTTCCTTTAATAAATACTTCCTCAGATTCAAAATTTTATTAGATTTTAGGCCGCCAAGAGGAGTATCATGTATTCCAGGATAGCTTGATCGTCTTTCACATTCAGGTTTATTCAACGTGGAATCATTGCACAGAGGACTAGGGGTTGCAGTTATATACCCACTGTCATCAGAGATGATCGGTGTAGCTAGAGGCGTGCTATCGTACAGGTCACTCTTGTACGAGGCATCCATCTGAAAATCACAATAAATTAAACAACCTACTTTCCTAACAATAGTGGAGTAACGACATTAGCGCAGTCTTTGAATAAATGCACATACAAACAAGTGAAACGCTACAACAATGTACCCATGTTAGTGATATCGAAATTAGCGGTTATTTCTCTTATTATGACAGTAACTAAGATCATTGAGCACGCAAGTAACATGAAAACATCTTCGATATAACTGTACACATAAAATTTGTGACTTACCGTGGACTACCGATGTGTCCAACTACCATAGCTTCACACGCATTAACGATCAACTACACGACCTAACAGACATCTTGCTACTCAAGAGAATGGTATTCGAATTTCCAGCTCCACAGCAGACAACTACAAATAGACAAATGAGATACAAGGTTACACATTGGCTCAGCATCCAACGGACAATCTGTATGGTCACACTAGCTATGAGAAATTAACGATTCATGTGTCTGTGATATGAGAATTTTTGCATCTTACAAACGAAACCCTTCATAGAGATCTTTTTTCGCCAAGAACATATACAACGCATGAATATACGTAATACAGAGCATATGAATTAAAATTATCTTTTTTATATTTTCATTGATCTTTAATTTTCTTCTTAGGTCAAATTCGAAACTACGGTACTAGGTGAAGGTATGGAACTACCACTGCCAAAATAAAGAAGGAAGAAAACAAACAAGGCAGAAGAATACACAGATTTAATGTGTTCCCCAACCAATATCCAATTTTTTAAAAAATATTTTCGATGTTTTTCTTCAAGTTAAATGAAAATATGTTGATGTTTTAATCGAAAAATAATTGCTCAATTTTATTTTCATCCGTTTGCACCACTGACGTATTTAGATTTGATTGGTGCTAACTGCTGGTTTGGTTGTGGGGTGGTAATTGGTCAGGGGGTGGTGGTAGTACGTTGAAAGCATGTTCGAGTGCCGTTCGAGTGTTCGGCTTTCTCCCAGTTGGTGACATTTAGTTATATGCGTTATTGAAAGACCTGTGTAATTTAATCCAACCCAATTCAATCAGCATTTTTAATTCGTTCGTATTTTATAAATGCCTTATTCGTGCTCTTCAAATCGACTACCTCATTTATTAATTTGTTAACTAGGAGGTAATCACTATTTCAGAATCTGCGTTCGACTGTGGATGGTGAAAGTATTGTAAAGTCGCGAGAGTTAACTGGATAAACTTTTTATAAAGGGTAAATACAAATTTATTATTCTTATATATGCCTAGGTACTGCGGTCGCTTATTAAAATTAATCTGGAATTTAGAGTTATTTTAAAAGTTATTTATAAACAATATTTTTCAAATCTACATTTTGATAATAATACTTACTTGTGAAATTACTTTGTGTTTAAATAAATACAAATTTGCTGTTGTTTTATTGATACTATAATAAGTAGTTAACTATTTTTATTCTTAAGAGTGTGTTGAAATGTTAAATCCACCTCTGCATTAGTGCCCTTGATTGGAATTGATGGGATGGTCCCTTACTTGTTTCCAGAGAGTAAATTAGTGTATTGTCCTCCATGTAGTCATTTGCAGTGTGTAACTGATTTATTGACAAATTTTATTTTATAGTTAACATGTTAGAGGTTTTCTGGCAAAAAAAAAGGCTTTCTTGAAGTGCTTTTGTTTCCTGCCCACTTTGTACAATATTTAACATATATTATTCCTCCACCTATCTATGAAATAATGAGTTGTATAAATTCTGTTAAATAATTTGAGATCTATTGAAATTTTCAACTGAGGGACCAAGTAGGGTATTTTACACAACCTTTGTTTGTTTTTTTTGTGGGGCTTTAGGGCTCGTCAACAGCGAGGTCATTAGAGCCCTTCACAACCTTTGTAATAAACTCACATTTCAACTTTCTTGTAATTAAATTCCTCTTGTGCAATACTCAAAGATACATCATATTTTTCTCTTAGTCCACTCACCCTTATTATGTACCTGTGTCATATCAAAATGATTTGAGAGTCTTTCCCTGATCTTTTCTTGTATTTTTTCAAGAAAACTTGATGAGAATGCATTGACTAGGTCTATTCATAGAATTGATTTAAGTTTGTTCAGAAATTAATATATTAGAAAACCCTGAAAAAAAGGTAAAGGAAGTCACTAACATTTGCGGGGAACTAAATTACATGTAATTTTGTTTTGTGTAGTGACATTTGGAACAACCGTGATCATGGATTCAGGGACTGCAAAGGAAACTTCTACTACAATGATATACACTTGTGGAGGCAAGTTTTGTGAACTTTTTGAATAAAATTTCTTGTGTATTACAAAGTTTGGGAGGAAGGAGGATAAACCAGATAAAATGGCTGCAAGAGATACCGGCTTAACTTCCTGGCTTGTCACTATTTTCTCATGACTCAAGTTACCTCATTTTGATGAATATTGTTGTATTTTTAATTGTATGTGTATTTTTTGCAGAATGTCACCATGAAAATGAGATAAAACCAAGAGATCCAATCAGATGTCGAGAATGTGGTTACCGAATTATGTACAAGAAAAGAACAAAGCGATGTATCCTTTTTATTTTGTAATATTGATTTTGTTCTGAAGTTGCGAGCACAGTAAAGTCTCCATGTGAAGGAGGTACTGTAAGGGTTTCAGTGTACCTCTTGATTTCTCTGCGAAGTCATTGTATTACCCTTCACTTTAGCAGTTATTATTAACTATTGTAACTTGCAATGTAAATATCTTGCAGACATTACTATGAAGTCACTACATTATCTTACTTTTATGTAAATATTGGTAGTACATCTTGTAATAAATGGTATTATTATGTCTATTTAAAATAACTCCATGAAAATTTAGTTCAGAATCATTGGTTTGTAGGACAGCTGAAGATAGAGGTTAAGTCTCCCAAACCTATGATTCTGAACTAAATATTAGGGGAATTGTTTTTCAAAACAATGTAATACCTTTTATTACATGACATTACACTCCATCTTCAGCCATGCCTAAGTGGACCTTTATTCTTTGTACAAACCTGAACCACATCTCAAAAAGTAAAAAGTAGTAGATAACAAGGAAATAATCAAATTTGCAAAAATATTCAGTTTCTAGCATTTAACAAAGATAAACTTGTACACCTGTAACGACAAGTAAATTCTTAGTTTTACTAGTGATTTACTTGATTACCTCTAACATTTGTGGGTTACTAATTAGTAAAATAAACCTGTAACCTACTAAGTATTTCTTACCTTCCTATTAATGTAAGATGTGTGTTACAAGGGTTGTTTTATTAAAATGTGGTAGTCAAGTTAATATAATACGATAAAATTGAGTGATTAATATGTTTATAGAGGTGTAGAAAATCATTTAAGGAAAATAATGCTCTTTTGTTGAAGTGGTTTTGTGAATTTTGTTTCAATAGTGGTGCTTTTATATTACAGGAATTACAAGGACAGTAAAATCAGACTTGTTGGATCCACGTACTTTGTGGACTGAATGTAGATGTTTGTGAATTAAATTACAGAACATTAAACTAATTTAATTTTTGTCTTTATCTCGGGGTAACGAATATTCTAAGGGAGAAAGTAAACGTTGCAAATTAAAATAATACTGAGAAGTTTGATATTACAAACATGTTTCCTTCCTTGATCAACAGCTGCAATAATTCGGCAATGAAAAGTAATTGACAGGGAAAAACTTTCCACCAGAATAAATTATTGATTCACAAGTTAAATTTATGTAAAATGGTCTACTGTGTTTTGTTTCTATATCATACCAATGTATAAATATAATTTTTTTGCTTAAAATATTGATTAATATATTTTTCATAAATGAGTGATAAAGAACAAAAATACACCAAAGGTTTTTCTCTATTATCTCCATGGAAGTAGTTTTACTATCACAAATGCACCAGTTATTATCTCATTTTAATCAAACTACTTTTATAGAATCTATATAATAATATTGACTTAATGCATGAGTAAAATACTAAAAGTTATGGTTAATATTAAGGCCTCTTCATTCAACAAAACTCATCTCATTTTATCATTTAATTCTGAACATTTTGAGCATATTTTGTTTGAAACAAAGAGGTCCTGAAAAGTACCAAAATGTGAAAATATCTTTGTGAAATGACTAGAAATTTAAGTAACTATTTGTAGTAACATGTCTCATTTGTAACACGTTTTTATATAGTACACATTGATATTTCTGTGAAACAGGATTTTAAGATTAATGGAGAAAATTAAGAATTTTTGTAGGAGGGTCCTTTTAAATTTGCCGTGATCAAAAAATATAACATAAAAATGATTTTGAAACAAGAAATTGATTTTAAAATTGAAAGTAGTCTTAATGATATATTATGCAACAAAAAGTGTAAGTCTAAGATGAGAGGTCCACTTCATTGGCTCTCACCACCTTACTGTAATACATCGTTACAAGGCTCTCGGACTATTACATTTTCCTGTATTCCACATCACCTTTCCATGTCATTTACCCTGTCAGTTGTCTCTGCCATGCCCTTTGAGGTGGACACATTCCCCCCCACCCCCCTTTTTTTAGCTTATTGTCTTAGGCTCTTCATATATCTTTAATTGTATTCCTTCAAACCTTCCCTATGATTCGTATTTGCCACATTCAACTGGAACTGCTCAAATACACCTTTTGATGAAATTAATTTATCTTTTCTTCCAATAGTTGTACGCCTATTTTGTTACAATACTCTTTTCCCGTTTTTATGGATATAAACTGAATCCCTCAAATTGCGATCCATGTCTTTTTCTCTTTCTTTTCCCCCCATCTACATTACATAATATACACGTTATGTTTGGAGTAGTTGTATCTGTCATCCTGCTAAAAATTCCTTCAGTAATTCTCTTTCTTTTTTTCTTTTCTCTTTTCCATTTATGTCTCCTACTCAGAATCATAGCTTCAATTTTTGATCACACTAGTTTATAGTCATGATTCCATTATTTTTATACTGCACCATAAAATTATCAGTGCAGTAAATTCATCACTCCATAACTTGTTTTAAAATGTATCAGAGTGAAATTTGGTCTGAGGAAGCTCCTATGTTTTATCACGACACACTCTTATTGAGTGCTGTCTGTGCTGCCTCCATTGCACTGGGACATCCTTTAGATGAAGAAAAATGCAAATTGAGAAAATACAACAAAAATATCACACTTCAAAATGTTGGGGAGAACTAGTCTCATAATGTGCACTCCAGTACCTGAGAATAAAAAATCACCCACATCTGAAGACAACCCTCCACTCCCTATGAAAAGTGTGTATTTTAGATGTTCCAAATTTACTCACGGTGTGCTTGTCCAAGGAACATGGTTTACGTGTTTTTCAATGGAATAAACCCTCTGAGAGTCACTCCCTTCAACATTTCACCCCTTTTGGAAAACAGGTTTTCTCATGATAAATCAATTGATTTGTGATGACACTAGCATTTAGTGTCATTAGACATAAACTACTTTTGTACAAAAATTTTAAGTCTCATCAAATAACCACCCTCGATGAGGGGGTGTCTACACCCATCCCCCTTCACTTTTTTTTTTTTTGCTTTTGGGCTCTTCAACACCCTTCTGGAGTGACTGAGAAAATGTTTTATGCACATAAGATGAATTTCTTGGCACACGCAAGTTCAAATCAGTTGCTCCAATAGTTTATCACTTTTTAATAAAAACCAGGGAAAAGTGTCAACTTGCACTCTAGTTCAAATTTGTTTACCTGTGGAATGGATAGTGGTAACATTACGACTTTCTCTGTTTGAGACGCACATAACCCTACTGTGATCGATGTAGGAAGTACAGGTTGTTCTAACCTTGAGTGCAAGTTATACTCCTACTGAAGTAATGATGCGTCTTTCTCTCGAATTATCGCTCCGGTTGCTCTGCGCCTTCCAATATGCAACCCTTACATTAGTAAGTGTGGTGGGTTTTGTCACATTCTGAATTAGGAATGTCATTGCTTCAGTGCCTAATGTATTATTTACATAATTTTTTTTTCTTTCCTAGCTGAACAAAAAGCAGAGTAAAATATATGGTTTCATGTACTTTTACCACCGTGGTTCACCAAATTTCAGTTGAGTTGTGTGAAATTGTTTAACAGTATTTTGTACATTTGTATTTAGATTCAATTTCTCTTGTTAGTTCCTTAACTTATATACAGTGGTGGTCTTTGATGCAAGATAATATTACTTAAAAAATGAAGATGTATGCCTGGTATTGTTTTCACTTTATCGCTTCATACTTTGGCTGTAAATAATTTTTATTGTAAGTTACTGTTATGTACATTTAAATTGCAGAAGAAAAAAGGTGACTGTTTAATAAATGTAACACTATTTAGCTTTAATAAATCACTTAGGAGATAAATGGATTTATTGACAATTACTCGTGTATCATTCACCATTTTCAGTCTCTCTATAAACATACAGTGAACAGATGATGCAACATTAAAGCTTATACAAGGGGTGCAACAAATATACATCCCGGTGTAGAACTACATACACAAGATGGGTTTTGTAGCATAAACAACAAATTAATCTACATTCTGGAAGTAATAAAGCAATTTTTGAATTAATTTATACATAGATATATATATACAATTAATAGAATTTGGTTAAACCAACCACTTGTTTACAGCATTTCATTTGCAAAGTCAACTTGTCCCTTTGTACTGATGCTGAAATTCACTTCGCTTACAGGCTATAGTTCAATGGTCAACACTTACTTACTAGTTCGCTAAAGTAACAAAGGAAATGTTTGAAATCTGTCATTTCTATTGTCACCTTAGCAAACAGCATGAATAATGTAAGAAATCCTATGAGAGGTTAAATCGCCCTTGGAATCACATGTTCGTAACTAGAAAATAAGAACAATACTGAACTTTCAGCAACACAGTTAATCCTCCAAGCAGATAGGAATGCATCTGATTTTCAACATGTAGTAACTCCAGGTTACATATTTTAGAATACTCTTAGAATATAAGAAAACTAAAGATAATGACCAGTGATAGAGGGTTTAATAGTTGGTGAGAATGTATCTTTCAACATTATATTACATAACATTTACCTTATTTATATAAAGGAATCTCTCGATAGTGATTATAATCAAGCACAAACCCTATTGCACATGGCCATCACAAGCTCAGAAGGCAAGAACTGTGTATGTCAAGTCAAGTTCAAGATAAATTTAAATTGCACATTACACTAAAGAATACAAGTTTTTGATGCCAATATGGCACACAGCACACCTTGGTTGTACATCACTGTTAGGGTCACAAATTAATTCTAAGACGCAAGACCATTAATTCCCAATGGAGCCCTTTCACCCATGTGCTCCTAGTTTACCCGTAGACTAACATGAAATTTTCAGAGAATAATAATTTTTAACCCGCTTATCAGGATTATCAGCCAAAATAGGTCCAATTTAACACAATAAAAAAAGTGTTGCGCCTTAGAGACATTTTCCCCACATAAGTAAAGTTTATATTCCCGGCAAAATGGAAAGTATTCCATTATACACCTACATTTAATGTAATGGTTAAGAACTGTTGAACAGTTGTGATTAAAAAGCAAATGGCACAACGTACATGCGCAGGCACTCAAATTACAAAATTCATAATAATACTCTAACAAATGCAATAATCACACTTGGGATACACACATACATATAAAATTATTGATAAAATTCATTTCATTGACATTAAATTTCTATCAAATTGGATTACTTGTACAATGATAACTTCGTCTGTCACAACAATAAAAATTCCATCATTCAATTATTCGGTGCATGAAGTACATAGATTTTATTTAATGGAAGCAAATAAGCAACCATATGTCCCAGCTGCCCAATCTATCGTGTTTCTTGAGCACATGGACTACAAATCAAAATATTACAAATCAATTTTTTAATTCGTACAGTTTATAAACAATTAATTAATCAATCAATCAGCAAAATTAATAAAAGCCGAGTGTCATAAAATATTTTTAAATAAACCACAGAATTTTGCATAACTGGAAGCAAAAGCTCTCTCAGCCCATGCAGACTGGACATGTGGTCACTTTGGGAGGGACAGAAGTAGCTGCTATTATCTACTCTTATGACGTAAGTGTCATCTCTCAGTGCGGTAATCTTACAAATTATGCAACATGATTCACATCTCAACAAGTAAAGCATAAAAATCGAACACTAATGTGGGTGTGAGCAAGCCGCTTTGGCAGAAGGTCACTGATTCCCAGCCCATCACAATGAACTGTCATGCCTGTTATCACTGATAACAATTGCTGCACTTCCGTTTGTTTAGATAAAATATAAATAGAGGCGATGATATTCCATACCATCAACTTTCCACAATAATGGTAATAAATTATTTAAAATTTCTGTACAATACAATTGGCAAGGAAATAAAACAAAACTAATTCTTCTGAAAACAATGTGAAGGTGATTACTTCAATTAAATGCACTGTCAAGAGCTTAAAAACAGTCTTATCACTGTCAAGATGGGCAGTTAATTGCATTGGTCCGTGTAACATATTTACAGAAATGGATGATTTATTGGTGTTTTGAGTCTTCGAGCATTATCTTGTGCAAATCGACACACAAGTCTGCGCAAGACCTGGAGCAACTGGTTGCAGTAATTTTACTGCTGGCAAAGCTATTTTGGCAGCTGCCTCTCTGGTACATTGCAAATGCACTGACTGCATCAATTTAGGCAAAATACATAACTTTCTTTGTGTCAGCATGAACAGTGATAGCTCTGGCCATTGCTCCTGGTGTACGGTCTTCACTGCTGCTTGATTGATGGGAACCTTCCCCACTGTCAACAAAAAGTATTAGACTTCATAAATAAAACCTTCTCATAGTCCCAATACAGCAGTTTCATGGTCTATACTCATTCTTTAAAGGAATGTAATGTGTAACAATTGTCAAAAGAAACTGGAGAAACCAGGACTACGTACCAGTGCCAGACAATAACCATTAGCATTAGCTAAGTAACAATGAATATTTACAAAACTGGAAGGTTCATAATCTTCTTCTATCTTACAGAAACAAAAGCCTACCATTCTCATGATTATGCCAACCATTGATTTAGTAGTAAGATTGTAAGTATGAGGTAAACATTGTAGACCGAAATTGCCCTCAATACTTTCATTGAGTTAAGAATTTATTAACCTAATAACATTATTGCCATAACCATCACCACCAAAAGCGTATTAGATACACAATGTCTAGGGCGAGTAGATGTAAAAACATGACAAATAATTTTACCATGCCAATAAACGGTAAGATGAGAGATATTTTTGAATTTTAAAATTTTTTAATAGAAATTTCTTCGATATTTAAAAGAAACTGTTGTGAAACAGTTGACAACAGGTAATTAAGTTACAACTACTAAGCAAAGAAGAATTATTTTGAGAGATATGGAAAGAAAGACCCACCAATGAAAGTCATTTACCAAAATTGAAAGTAAAAAAATGTGTCTCAAATCTACCCAGTCATAAAAAAGGGAAATAGCATTTTTGACTAAATTATAGGTTGTTTGTTTGTTGGTTGATAGATAGATTCATTCTATTTGTCAAATGCCCCAATTAAGCTATTGAGCAAATATCAAAGTGATAGAAAGGCTAATAAAACAATGACAAATTTTTATTACCTGTCATGTTCCTTTTCAACAAGATGATAGCGAGCTCTAAAGGCTACCAAATGAGCATAATATGCTGGTGCAGGTATAGAAACTGAACGTGTACACCGGACATATGTATGGCAGAGTTGGTAAGTGAGACATTGCAGCTCATCAGAATCAAAGTGGTTGTCATCCCAAAGCACATGATAATGACTTGGACGAGAGGTACCCTGGAAAAGCAGTACAATGTTGAAGGAAATACATTTAAAAAATAATAAATAGGTGCAAGAAACAACATACTTGGATGCCTTGATGACTGCAGAGATAAAAATCAAATTCTGTAGGATGTGTAATACCAACATCAACAGTGGTCCCAGCAGGAATGTTTCCTGATTTACCAGACTGCTCCTTTTTGTCAGCACAGAACAATCTGTAATCAAAGAAGTATCCAATACTAAGAAAGAACAAAAAAATTCATAATAAGTATGGATGGTTGCTCATCAAAGACAGAACTATCCTTGAGTTGAGACTAAAAAGGCTGTGTACATATGTAGCAAATTTTCCCACCATAATGGGCAATAAAAGAGAAACACATCAAGGAGAAGGTTAAGATAAACTGCATCAAGTGTTGTACTACGTCATGGAAAATATTAACAAAAATTTCAAAAATGTTTGTAACTCGCTTAACATAAGCAAGCCAAACTCATCAGGTTATTGAGAAATTGCAAGAATGCGATTTAAGTTTCTTGCCTCAGAGATTAATAGTGGAGAGGGCGTGGGTGGGATGGGGGGTGAAAGTCCTGAAATTGAAAGAATGGGGAATAGAAAATATTCCTGCCAGTACAGGAAGAAAGTGAGGGAGAAATGCCAGGGAATGTTAACAGAAAAGAGGAAATATCAGGGACTTGAAGAGTGATACAGTTATTCATTAGGAATACAATGATGAATGTATAAGGATTCTAATATTATTCTGCGAAAGTACCTTTTCCCCTCTTCCAGGATTTCAATATCTGCATTACTGTTAAATGACTGTTGTGGTCCCATCAGGAACACGTTAATATGCAACCAATGTGTTTTGTGTGGGACTACAAGTATGAGTTCATTCTTCCATGAGTGTAGAAGCCGTAGCCACTTACTCCAGCATATACGATCCATGAATCCAGAGAACGCATATGACTATGTCAAAATCCGGCGTATCGCATAAGTGATGAACAAACGATGTACTCAACAACCGTCACCATGAGCGATACGCTGTTGATTTTCCAAATTGACATGGTTGTATGCGTTCTCTGGATTCATGGAGCGTATATGTAGGAGTAAGTGGCTACGACTTCTACATGAGTTATAATGTAATCATGATATTTCCATTCAGTAAAACACAATATGCACTAAAAGGAGGAAATAAAGGGTACAAATCAAGTTGCTGTCCTCTGTTCCCAGCTCCATTTGCCCTTGCATGACAAACATGCCTTCCATCAATCTTGAGATGGGTCATTGCAACTAGAACTGCCAGCTGCAAAGCTCTGCAATAGCAAATATTACCACTGATGTCGCAGACAGGTCCACTTGAAACTGTCTTGCTGTCACTTCATAACAACAATGCTAACAGTTCTATAAACAATTAAAACTATTGTGAACAGTTCTGTAAATTGTTCTTACAAATTGATGAAACAATTATGAAATGTATACATACAAAATTATGGTGAATTAGGTATGGCTTGGCACAAACATAAAACCACAGATGCCAAACTGTGACATCTTACACCGATAACCAAAATAAATCGTAGTATCAAACTCTGGTTTATAACAGTACACGGAGAAAACAAATTCATGCTTGTTGGAATTGATTGCATATTGTTAAAATACAAATAAAGATGCACTCATTACAACAAAAGATTTCGGCGGAACGCAATGCAACTGTCACAACAGAGCAGTTGCAACAAATCTGTTCAGTGGAAATGCTTCACAACTGTTTGGCATACCTCTAATCATGTCCCACCATGGAAGAAACAACTGGTTACTTTTGCTATCAGTGAGGCAGCACTTCCTCCTTTCAATGAAAGAACTACCAGGAGGGTTATTTTGTTGAGCAATCTGGCTTAAATCTAATTGAAGAAAAAGCACAACAGATTTTTATAGAATTTGTGGAGTATTTATTAATGCAATGAACTTCATTATTTTTCTCTTGAGAAGTGAGCAAATTCCCTAACTTTTCCAGGAACAGAAAATTCACTAACTTTTCCTGGTCACTTAACACCCGATATTTTACTTCATTGGACTTGATATATTCTTTACATAATAGGGAAGACCAATAGACAGAATATGCCCATTATCAATGGAAAACTATCAATAGTACTAATCAAGAGTGTACCTATGGAAGAAATTTACTTCATTCTAACATTCTCGCAACACATTGAAAAAAGTATAACTGTCGCAATGATGTTTCTTTCCTTTATATCATGGGTTGGTAACATTTACACACTCGCAGGCGACATTACCAAACCTTCAATACGTCACACATTGGATAGATACCAATATAACATCCACGTTTTTTCTTTCTCAGTGTATCATGACCAAAACAGTGAACTCCCTGGGGGTCACATAGAGTGACTTAGCAGGCCGCAGATTGCAGACACTCGCTCTGATCAAAGAAAAAATGTGTGCAAAAGTATAAATAAATATGTAATCTTTTATTTAAAAAAAAAAAGAAAAAGTTTCTCATAGCTCCAAATCAGTAACTTCTTATGTTTCATTTAACAACTTTTCAGGATTTAAAATGGAGAGTAGAGCACAGCAGCTAGAGGAGCTCAGAAAGAATGCAGGGCCAGCTACCCCCATTTCTAGATATTTTAAAGATTAAAATCAATGGCAGTTTTCTATTGGTAGCCAGTATCAATGCAGAAAATCAAACTACCAAAAGAACTTTTGACTATCTGCCTTCCCTACATGTACCAAGACTACTATTTCTACAACCCTAATGCATTTATCTTTCTTCAACATAGAAACAACATGATAATGAACAATGCCAACAGCATTAAGTTATTTGAATGGAAACTATCTTACACAATACCTCACAAGAAAATTAATAATAATAATAACACAAATTCCAAACGGTGCATTTCCGAACATGGGTTTATTACCAAATATTGCGGTCCTGAGTCCCCTCTACAACTGTAATAGAATTTCTGAATCACCCTTGATATATGTGAGAGCTATAGGCCATATTTATCAATACAAGAGTAAGTGCTATTCAGATTATATAGTGGTCCTAATATGATTGTAATAAGTGCATGATTTTGAACTATGGAATAGGTGGAGGTTTATTGAAGTACTTTTAAGTTCCTGATGATGACCAAAATAAAAGCTTGAAACTTTGGCATAAATTTTATTTGCTAAAATGCAAGAACCTACATCCCTATCCTGTACATATTTCAATCATAAATAAGTCCAATTAGCCATATTGCTGAATTTCCATAAGTTGTGTTATGTTTACGGCACAGATGTTGGTCTAGATTTTGGATTAATTGTATCTTTCTTCTACATCTTGCCTAACATACAAATTGGTGTTAAGTTCAAAAAGGAACACATCCTTCTCAGCTTCTCTAATTATATTTATCTCCAAAGAAAAATATTTTACTTTGTTGTCAATTCTAAAATAAAAAATATGTGTCTGGACAAAAGACGGTAGTAATGACTGCTGGTGGTATACAGATAGCAATGCTGACACATATGAGCAGATTAATAAATTTTAAATAATTTTTCAGGAAAATTCTGAAAGTCTCTTACATTGGGGTTAGAATTTATAACATCTTTTGTTCACTTATAAATATTATAACCGGGAAATTAACGCATGGTTTCTACATGTTCATTTTCGGAACTTTTGATATTGTCCACTATAAGCAGGAATCTCTTGTAAATACAATCCAGAGTCTATTCAACTCTAAAAAAAAATATTGGACATTACCTTGTGTGATGGCGTTTCTGGACTACAATAAAAGTAATTCCAGGTTTATAGTCTCCCTCAAGTTTAATACAAGCCTCTCTAATAGCAGTTAGTTCATGTTGAAGCACCTACAAAATCAATGTAATTAATTTTTCCAATTTTATAAACAATTTGTTCATAAGTAAAGATGTATTGAAATATAAATAATAAGATGATTTACTTTCTTTCAGTACTTACATGTAGAAATTGACCCTCGGAAACACCATCTCTATATAGAATGATTCTGTGTGGTTTATATCCTCCTGTACTTTTATAAAACATTATCAATAACTCTCTGAAAATCAAACAAATATTAGAATTAGTCACAAGAATATCATTTAAAAGTAGTAATTATTACAAGCAACATTGTTTCCCCATGCCAAAGAAGTTGAGAAAGTTGAAATTTACATGACTATAGTGGAAACTGTGTCAGTTTTGCATACATATTTATTACAAATCCACACTAATATTTCCTACAATACAATATATTTCACTTTTAAGAACTCGAATACTTCAGTATTTCATAGTAAAACATCACTTTTTTTCTATACATATTATGGATTGGTCATAGATTTTCTATACTATACATTTGGTACAATTTTATTTCGAGCATTCTGTAGTTAAAGGTTGCCACATGTCTTGGCAAGTACCCACCCAAGGTTCAATGCTTTGAGGTTTCCGCCCACACTGGTGTCTATTAAATGACTTGCTGGTGTATCTGTTGCAAGCATCTTGATGAAATTGTATTCATATCTACTATTTGTTACCTGGTGAAGACTTAAATCTACAATTGAAATGTTGTGTAGAAAAAACAATAAATATTGTCCATTGTCCAAAAAAGTAATTTCATAGATTTTACATGTCTTTATGAAGTGGTGTCTTCTACATTTCACCTCTTGACCCAACGTGAAACAGACAAACATTTATCATGACCTAGAGGTTGCAGCTCACATTTCCAGCTGAAAGACAGTTAAATAGTGTTCTCATTGGCTCCCATATGGATACATAACCAGGAATTTATTTTTTGTCATGAATTTTTTGTTGTTGACTTTAAGTTGTTCATGTTCTTAAAACATTTTAAATTTGCACAATACTTTCGTGTTATTAACAAATTAAAAATGGTAAATTAACATTCTTTTATACAGTATCTCATTAAGTCATGAATAATTTCAGGTGGGACATGGGCCTCTGATCTACGATGTTCACATTGCTTCTGATAAATTTTTGTAGTCACACATTTTGTTATTATTAAAAATCTGCAATTTCTTTGTTTATAATAATGCAAATTTATCTCCTCTTATAATTATGCTTAATTGGAAGGAAATAAAATGAATAAACACTCTTATGGATATAGTAAAAAGTCATTGACTTTCAATATATAATAAATATAAATAAATAAATAATATATGAAAACAGGCATGCATAGATTTTGAATATGTAATACACTAAAAAAGGAAAATTTAAAAGCAATGCATGTGGAACTATTCAGGAAACAAATATTTACTCATTCAAGAAATATAAGATATTACAAGTTACAAAATTCGAAATTAAGGTCAACAATCATAAACCTTTAAACTATCTTTAACTTTCAGAACTAATTGTTTGGTTTGGTCATGATAATATACAAAACTTATTTGGGTATTTTAAATTCTACTTCTTGTTAAAAAAACAACGTATCCTTATCATAGGCAACACTATGCTTTCTCCTGGGACACTCTTTTGTCCCTAAAAAAATGTATTTGAAAATGAAAATGTTGTTTTGAATCTGTCTTTCATTACAGTATTAAAACTATGAACAAGAAGATTTTTCCAATCTATACGACTTGCATAAGTAGATTACGATTCTGGTACACACAAAGTTAGTTACACATTTCATACAGAGCTCAAGTAAAGATACAAATCAATCCGTAGCAACACGACTGACTTGACCAGGATTGATCCATTACTTCCGAAATCTGTTAAAGCGAGGTCTGTAGTACCGAATGTACAGCCAATCAAAAATTAATTCACAATTTAGAAATGACTTGGAGATGGATGAATGAATATCCTGATTGATGAACAATTGTTCTTCAGTAGACCATCAGATTTTAACAAAGACATTTAATCAAAAGATAATTTTTTTTCCATTTAAAAAGAAAACTTCTAGGATAAATTTTTAAAAAGTTTCATTAGTTACTGCTCTGCCTTTCAAGTAATAACTCTGCATTTAAATAGAATTAGAAATTCTTCTGTTTTTGAGCATAAATCCAGTTTTGAGCAAATTTTGTCTGCAACAGGTAAAAGATAAAATTCTGAATGATTTTTTCCCTTAATCTGGAGGATTTTCTGAAAATATCAATGGGAAAATTATCAAAATATCAAAATTCCCTAAGTTAATGGATTTTTTCTTAAAACAATGTCATGGACATGAAATTTCAATTTTGCCAGTTTTGGTAAATATTAAAAATTTCTACCTCAAAGTATCAAAGGTAAAATATAAAATTTTACATAGTTATTTAGGATGGCAAAAGAAACAAGTACAAGAAGGAGCCCCAGTGGTGTCACAGGTGGTAGTGTTGTCGCTTGGGTTCGATTCCCGATGGGGTCAGAAAATTTGTAGCTTTTCACATGAATGTTCCAGTTCATATAGCTGTGACTACTGAAAAGCTAACCTTGCTTCCTCTATCCATCTCCTCCTAGTATCAATAACTCCAACTACTTCTACTAACCCCTCCACATGAGCCAAGTTGTTGGTAAACCCAGCTAACCGGCCCACCTACTAACAATGACCTACCACCCAACTCCTAACTCCTATCACTCCATGTAGATAAGCTTCAATAGCATGCTACATTTCCCATTTACAACAACAACAACAAAAGTGAAAGAAAAATTTTCATTTTCCGCTGGTTTATTTGAAATTGAAGAACACTCCTGTTTCTACAATATAATTTCATTCATTTGCGAATCTAAGACTACCTATATTTCTAAGACTAACTATATTTCAGATGTATCTTTAATGGGAGAGAAAGAAAAAGGAAAGCTGGCCTGGACATATACGAAAATAAAAAAATAATGGAGAGATCAAATAACCAAGACAGGTGAACAAGGAATCAGTTTACAGTAAGACTGCCTGAAGTTGATTTCATACCTGACCATCGAACTTAGTTCTTGTATTATCTCCTGCCGGTGTTGTTGAACGCGTACAGTTGCTGCATAGCGACTGGGATGAGCATCCATGGATCCCACTACTGCAGCAATGGACGGTTTTTTGTTATCACCAGCTGGCGGATGAGTCACATCAGCACCCAGGAATATAACTGGTTCATTGAATACCTAGAATTTAAATGACTTGAGAGAGCTACATTTATTCAGATATGTTTTTACCATTATGCCCAAAACATTAGTTCAGAACACACAAAGATTTGTGAATTCCAGAAATGGAAAATACCGATCCAGAATCAAGTACTTCCTAAGGGAGTCACTTCTATGAGGATTCTAGTTTCTATGAGACCACCTCAGAGGTCTGTGGATCTTGAAAGTTGAATGTCAATGGTAGACAGGGCCAAGAGGTGAACAGGGTGGGGCAGTTGTTAAGTGCATCAGTGTTAAGTTGAAGGCCATGAGTTTGAATCTCGGTCCTGTCTCCCATTTTCATTCAAAGTAACATAATTAATCAACACCATTGTCTTATTTCAAACTTTATCATGGCTATTTTTTTTCTTGGTTGCTACTCTTGACTTGTTCACCAACATACACTTGTTCACAACTCTTGACATGTTGATTAACATAATACACATGCAGCTTAGATTTGAGACAATTTGCTAATGAAAAATACATTATAGTCCCATAATATGTTTAATTTTCCAAAAATATTTCTTCATGAATTTTCTGATTGAAAAGGGTGTTAGGCAAATTACAACTCAATTGTAATAATTAGTGGTATTCTAAGTAAGCATTCGATGAAAGTTTAATTAAGTAATTTTTCAATCTGGCATGGTATAAAATTGGTTCAAAGTGACATATTGACAAAGAAACAATCTTTAGAAAAGCATAAATATTATTTTGACATGAATGTGTTGAATGTAATACACACATTTTCAGTTGAATATAAATATTTATAAACTAAAAATCAGACTTACTTCCTTTGGCATGTGAAATAAGTCCAAAACAAAGGCAACAACTAGAGACTAAAATTATTAGTGTATAACAAAAATATTGTATCAGGAATGCTTTTTAAGTTGGAATCCTTTACCATGGTTATGAAATCTAAAATATTGTGATCAATCAATACAAACCTAGAAACTGTTAGAAAAGCATGATTTTTTATGACTGCCAATGTTTGAAAGCGGAAAATGATAAAATGCTAATGACATAAATGAGAGATCTTTTGATCTTACAAAAAATAAGAAAATGATTTCTTTTAAGTGTGATGTTGCAAGTGTTAGCAATCAAAAATTGAAGATGTTTACTTTACAGGAAAATAATGAATGAAAGTACTTTACCTTTGGCCTTATTGATGGAACGAGTATACTATTAATGCCACCCAGTTTTACATTAATTTTCAGACAAAGGTTGGAAAGTGTCTGAGGAGATGTTTTATTAACATTCTTTGCTTGGACACATTGAGTGGCCATCCCCAGGACAGTGTCACCAACTCTCTTCACTTCAGCTGCAAAAAACAAACTATACTTTCACCCTTACCCATAATGCACATAATGTTACTACAAGAACAAGAATTAGGAATAATCGTAGTTTTATGTAATTTAAATAAAAAAATACATGAACTTCCCAATAGTATACAAAACTCAAGAAAGTATTTTCTCATGACAATTAAGTGGAAAAGAGAAAATTCTAGAAAGATTGATCCCTATTGTGTACTAAACATTTTTATCTGATTAGTCTTCCTTCAAATTGCGTCAGAAACAATTTTAATGAGCAACAGTGAGCTATAAATTATTCCGTAACACTCTGAACAATAGTGAACCATAATAACTCACAAGCCCATCATAGATTCAATCATCCCAAGCCATTGCACAGAATTTTTCCATTATTTACAAAATGTTTTTATATAATACAAGTAAATTTTTGAACAACAATGGACTGACTCTTCCCCGTATGTGGGACTCGTTAAATACCTCAACAATTCCCACTAAAAAACCCTCCTTGTGCCTGGTTGGCCTACAGGAATTACTCCATGACTTAACAGATGACTAGGTAAGTTGGAGCTTATTCCCTTTAACAGCTAACCATTTATTGTTCCACTCTCTCAGTATTCTTGCCTTAAGGAAATTTATGATGTCTCGTTTTGGAATCGTGGAGAAATCGACACGATTCTTGAGGCATACTGCCTTTGCGGCAACGTCTGCTTCATTTCCTCTAATTCCTGCGTGTCCAAAAACCCAGCAAAACAGAATTCTCTTTCAGTCATTTTGGAGAGAACAAAGAATACCCTGGATGTTCTGGATCAGTTTATCAGCTGGATACAGTCTGGATTGCTGGAAGGGCACTTAGAGAATAAGAGCAAATCAAGTAATTCGATCCGCAGGAGCACTTTGTTTATCTCAGTGCTCTCAATATGGCATAGCACTCAGCAGAGTAAACTCTGTACATGTTGCCACAATGGTAGCCACAGGTCTCGCAGGTCATGTGCGTACTTTACCCAACAATCTGATACAGATGCGTATTTTATCCTTGTCCTTCTTTCACCTGTTTCTATAACAACACACTGAGAGTAACCAAACTGTTTGGATATCGCTCCAAACAAATTTTGGAAACCTTGAATATTCGCACACCCAATGTCTTAAATCAAGGTTTCAGTAAGACTCCTCCATGGGCTTTGAATAAGCTGAAGATTAATTTCAATCTTCTGCAATATGACAGAACACTCCAGCCATGATGTCGAGGGTATACTTCCACTTAATCCTCGACAAACATCAGGTCTATATTCCTGTTTTTTCTGATGGGTTGAAGCAGGCTGATGGAGTCTACTGCTCTGTACCTCTTAAGAGATACTTTTAATATTATGAAAGATATTATATGCTTCACTTCCTTTCTAGGTATTTTTCTCACTCTTGTTTTGTCAAAGTTTCTTTTAGTTTTAATATTTTTTGTTCTCTTATCCTCCTTTTTTGAATCCTTTTATGGCTTTGACATGTTATCAATTTATTAACCATTACTAGTTGAGCAGTGTGATCTGATAAGCCTGATTTTAAAACATCAATCTTTAGATTATCCTTAATATTTGTACAGATCCAGTCAATAGATGTTTCTGAATGGGCTGTGATTCTTGTAGGTGGAATATATTGTATATTAGAATTCATTCATATATTATAATTTACAAGGTTGATATCCAGTTGGGCATTGTAAGTATTTTGATTTCCAAGGTTATTTCCAAGACAGTCTTTCACATACATAACGGAGACTCTTTCAGACCTCTTGGAGTCGATAACACCAGAACCCATCCCTGCAATTACAGCTATACCACCTTGGGAGGAAAAAGCTATTGCAGTGATGGATGAGCTGCCATCCGGCCACACCAAAAGCAACACGGACAATCTCGATACACTAAGAATTGAAGTACTCGAGGTTAACCACGAGCATTACAGGGATTTTGTTAAAATATACACAGATGGCTCCATGGACCTTGACCGGGGCAACTCCGGTGCAGGCTATTATAATAAATCGACCGGAGAATGCTACTACATTCCAGCTAACTATGCCTCCAGCATGGATGCAGAAATCCTAGCCATCAATGCAGCCTTAGTGAGTTGTGTAAATTCACCGGACAAAAATATATGCATTCTTACAGATTCAAAATCAGCCATTCAAGAACTTCAGGATTACGAGCCCTGTGATTATTATTTTCGAACAGAAGAAACTAAATACCTACTACAAGAACTTAACAAAAACGGAAAGAACATCACCTTTCAATGAACACCACCCCACTGCGGTCTGCGAGGTAATGAACAGGCAGATAGGATAGCGAAGGCAGCAGTCACAATGGGGCCTGTTCTGCCAACTCAATACTCCCTAAAGAAATGCAAAAGGACGACCGAGAAACTCATAAACGATGAATGGGTCTACAGGTGGAGCGCTGAAACCACAGGACGGGCCCTGTTTGATATCCAAAAAGAATCAGCCCTGCCAAATTGATATCGAGGAGTCAGCAGACATGTGGCGACCTTTATTGCTAGGGCTAGAATAGGTCATATTGTGACAAATAGTTACCTATTAAGGTTCCATCTCACGGAATCAGAGACATGCAACAAATGCGGATTAGAAAAAGAAACATTGGAACACACATTGTTGATGTGCAAACCAGAGAGTTCAGCTGGAGCCGCCCTTAAAGCGGCTCTTAAAAACAGCACTGACCCAATGACAGACATCCTGAGAAAGAAAGAACACTGGGCACTGGCAGCGGCGGTATACCACGGTCATCGAGCCATCGGAGTCACCTGACACTGGATGCTCGAAGAGGAAGAAGGAAAGAAGGTTATTTATCCATAGACTAATAATGATAATTTGCTTGTGCCTCCCATCCAGGATTTCTGTTGATATCTTATGCATCAAAGTCCGCACTCAGTGGTCTATATTCACCCATTAATAGTAATGGCCTTTTTAATATTTATCTGAAGTAAAATGGCTTCACAAAGCAATTAAGAGTTCTCTTTACTTGTCTCACTAAAATTTATTTTCTTTGCAATTTCGGTTTTGGCACATGCTCTCCTTTTTAGGTGGTTTTGTCTTACTGAATATCCTGTTAAGAGTGGTATTTAACATTTTATTCTCTTGATAACCCAAGTTCTGTAAGCGTAATCAGGTCTGGCTTTGTGTCCTCAAGGAAATGCATTACCCTTTCCTATTTAGATGGTCAATATTTTGATAGATAGATCATCAAAAGGGCCTTAAGGCAGAGGCGGATTCAAAAAAATTCAGCAAAAGTTCCTATATAAGATAAAAAGTTAGCTGCGAGTTATAATACTAATAGAATGTCAATATGTTTGTAATTTTACGCAAAAAATTACATGTACAAGTTATTATCGAACTATAGATTATTCTGAGTATAGTGTTTAAAAATCATAAGAGTTGAAAAAAAACCCACTAAATTCACGATTTATTGTTACAATAAACACGCCCCTAGACAAAGCCTAGAGAACCTGTATAATAAATCCCCCTCTACCAGAAGGAAAAACGGAGAAAAACCCGGGCCAGGATATATACATGAAGTTATGTATCGTATCATCAATGGGTTCCTAAAACATTTTGCAAACAACACTAATACTGCTTTCACCAAACAAGATGATTCATAATATACATAATCAAATGCATAATATTTCACACCAACCATACTAACCAGAATACAGTATAGTACTATCACAATTGTTTATATGATATTAAAAACAGATCTGAATATAAATCATTTATATTTTTAACCAACTCCTGAAATAGATTCTGCAAAATTATTTTTAATTATATGATCTGAACCCTCAGGAAGACCAATCGTACATCATGAGTTGTCAAAACAAGAAGTTATGTATCATGTCATCATTGGGTTTCAGAAACCTATTAAGTCCAATACTAATACTGCTTTCGCCGTCCAAAATGCAATATGAGGAAAAATTAAAACACTCAACATACAAAACAACATTTCTAAATTACTTTACAACATTATAATATTATAACAATCATTTCTAAATACTATTAAAAAATGTGAATATCACACATGCCATTGTTATAAAAAACTTAGAACCATGCCATGCAGAGTTATAAAAAACTTAGAACATAAGCATTTGGTTTTCACTATGAATATTGACAGTACTCTGAAAGAAGTTAAATAAAAAGAAATGATTGAAAACTGAACTACAAGATAATAAGAGCACAAAAGATGTGTGATCATCTCATGCTCCCAACCAACCCCCGGTTCATTCACCTAGTGGAATAACAAAAATTCAAAAATACCAAACTAATACTGAACAGTAACATAAATAATAAACATTCATATTTTTAATCCATCTACTAAAATAGATTCTGATAACTTTCTTATCTTAGATGATCTGAACCCTGAGGAGGACTAATTTTAAATATCATGAATAATCAATACATAAATTATGTATCATGTCATTGCTGGGTTTCAAAAACATATTGCTTCTAATACTAATACTGCTTTCAACATCTAAAACGTGGAAAAAAAAAACACATAATATTTCACACCAACATATGCCTTCGGAACAATGGTGTAATACAATATAACAAGTATACATAAAACAAAACTAAATATTATTCATTTATATTTCCAGTCCATCTACTAAAGAGATTTTATGTATTTTGTCATCCGTATCAAATAGTTAGCTCAGGTAAGTATAATCATAAATAATTATAGTGCATTTTATTTTCTCCTCTTCACATCGCCAGATTCCAACACTTGGGCACCACTTCAAATTCTTGCGCCGCTGTTTTATTTCAATGTACCTTAGCATAATTTAGAACTCACAGTATGAAGTTCTAGTTGAAGCTTCTTCAATAACCCAACTTTCGTTGTATCAAAGATCCCCATTTTTCGAAAGAACCGTGCGTCGCGATTCCAGACACCAGTTACTCCTAGACGACATAGGCCAGTTTGACATGAGTGTACAACGTGTCATTGTCGATTGTCCATCACAATCTTGTTCACAATTTCTTATTAGTTCAAAAGTTAACTCTACATAAAAGTAACTTTATTTGGCTTCACATTATGTTATGAATACTACTTGTGTCCACTAGTTTCTTTTACCAACGAAACTTTGAATGAGCAACTATCCCATCATAAACTCCAAACATAGTCCCCCGATGGATTTTTTCAAGGTTGGAAAAAAAAGGAGACTGGGACTAAATTCAAAAAATACTGTACGATGATTCTGTCTCCAGACTTGAAAACTGGTACATTTTTTTTTGTGGGGCTTTAGGGCTCGTCAACAGCGAGGTCATTAGAGCCCTTAAAACTTGCACAGGCAGGGAAAATGCAGCCACGCACTAGGGAGAGCCAACATGACTCTCCCCGCGTGTGGGACTCGCCGAAAAACTCAGCCATACCCACTAAAAACCATCCTGCATTACAACTCAAAACACAAATTCCAACATATCACTGGTACAATCTCAGCTATTTTTAGAGCAGAAAGCCAAACTGATTTAAAAATAGATGTATTGAAAATGTGAGATAAATGATAAAAAATAATGCTAAATTTATTGTTAAAAACCATCAAACTTATTTCATCAATTCCACTGGCTTTGTTTCTCAATTGCTTAATTATTTTCAATAATTCCAGTTGATTAGTGGGCTCTAAAAATAATGATTTTTATGGCTTATGTTTACATTCTTAGGCTTCTTAATTTGACTAGCAAGTTTTTCCATTATATTACAAAAAATAAAAATAAATCATTAAACGAAGTAGTAATATCTTGTGGAGTGGTTAAGATTTGATTGTTATCAATTATTTTCTCAATATTCATATTTTTCTCACTTTTAGTCTTATTTGGTTTACTGTTTATATACTCCCATAACTTTTTGCTATCTCGTCCACATTTATTGACTTTATTTTGTTCACATTTATATTTAGCATATTTGATTACCTTAGCTAATATTTTCTCATATTGTTTATAGTTTGATTTTAGTATCTCATCCTCTGGGTTTGCCTTTCCTCTTGTATTACATGATTTAATTATACCCCTTGTAATCCAGCTATTACATGCCTTATTTTTGTCTTTACACTTACTTTTTTAAGTTTTAGCACTTGCAACTATATTTTTAATCATGTCGATAAGTTGGTTTGTAGCAGTATCCGGATCCTGAATTAATAATATTTTATGTCAAGGCTGTTTTTGTGCAAGTTTGTTTAGTTTATTATAATTATTGCCTTATTTTGTGGTATATGTACTGTGTAATCTATATTCATTTCAGTAGCCATACTAAGTGGAAAATGATCACAGAAATCTTGATTAATTTGATATGCATTACACGTAAGTTTAAGCCTTGGCAAATATATTATCAATACACATCCCTGCATTTATGTTCCTATCATTTGGTCTAGTAACTTTCTGAAATAACGGTACATAATCAAATTCAAGAAAATTAAAAAAGAACATTAAAAAAAACAAAAAACTTTTTCATCCATATTTATGATATCAATATTTAAGTCCTCCATAATAGCCCTGTCATGGCCACTGTGTCAGCGCGATTGTTCGTCACCAAGTCATCCCGGGTTTGACCCGGCCGGGGCAAGATAAAATTTGTAGCATTTCATTTCAATGTCTGTTTAAATAGCTGTGGCGTATGAAAAGTTCACCCTCTGTGGCTAACAACCGTAGTTGTAATCCGGATACAGCAATGTAGATCCTGTCTAGACGCTGTTCCTCCTATCCCAAATTCACGATGTAGCAAGGGAGTAAACTCTCAAACTGAGCCTTACTAGCACTCATTACCATGGTCCTAAGTTGACCTAATGCAAATACAAACAAAGTCCACCATAATATAGTGATTTTTGACATTTTTATGAAAGTTTAATGTTTTCTGTAAATTTTTCTTTCTCATAATCATGGCATCTGAATACTCCTGAGATTTTTATTCCTTCATTGTCATAAGTTGCTATATAGCTTAATACTTTCAGATTTTCCAAAGATTCAATCTCCATTTCACATTCTAAGTCATATTTAACAAACATGACAACTCCATCAGCCCTATTTATTTTACTGTTATTGTAGTGCGTCTTATAACCGTCCACAACTAGAGAGTTCAAACATGGCAATAACCATGATTCAAAACATACAATTACCTGTGGTATGTTTTCTAATCTGTCAATAAAAATCTCAAGCTAAATTATGTTTGCATTTAAATTTCTAATGTTCATATTAAGTATAATACATTTTTGGCTTTTGAGTTCATGATTGACAGATCGAAAGTCAGCAAATTCATGTTCAGTAGTGAAGAAATCATCTTCTGATAAAACTTCCTCTTCTGCAATATCAGCCACAACTATATAACAGTAGTCAATTTCAGATCTCATAAATGTTCTTACCTTGTAAGTTTCACAATTCTTATAATCATTGGCTTCATGATTGATATTCCTGTTCATTTTATATTTGTTGTTTGCAATTAAACAGTTACAGCATCTCTTCGATTGTTTGTTTGGACAGGTTTTACTCTCATTTTCACCAACACAATGAACTCTATTTGGCTTGTTGTTACATTTTTTTGCACTATGACCATATCCAGAACACCTGTGCATGTTCAATTCTTCAAAAACAGAGCAACGTTTCCAGTCCACATAATTTTACCAGTTGACATAATGTAACGTATGGATCATTCTGGATAAAGCTACACAAGCAATATATGTGAAATTTCTTTGTGTACTATCACTGCCTGTATTGTCACTTTCTTTATTTTTCTTATTCTGGATTTGCTGTATGTATGTGACCTTTAGGAACTTGTCTTTATTTTCCGCAAAATTTAATTCTTTTATGCTTTGCTCAAGCTCTTCGTTTTCACATTTTTTTCCTATCCCAACTATTTTTATTCCAGGTTTCTCCAATTTTTCTATTGTAGCTTCATATTCTGATTCTAGAGAACTGTTAATCTTATTTATTGATTTTTCTGTTCCATCTGTGTTGCTACATAGAAAATTGATTTTTCCTTCATTAAGTTTATTCACTTTGATTACTTGTGCATTAATAGATTCAAGGTTTAGCTTATTCTCAATGTCTGTTTTTGTTTGATCTGAGGTTTGATCCATTTTAGGTGTAATTATTAATGATGATGAAGTGTTAGCAATTCTAGTGTACTTAAATTGTCGGTTATTCGATGCTGCTTGTGTATAATTCATGTTCATGTTACTACTGTTTTTGACTTCCATGTTTTTACACTTTATTTTGAGCTCCTCATTTAGATCTTTGTAAACCTCGCATTTTTCTTATGTTTCATTATTTACACACTCTAAACAGTTGATTACATTATTAAGTTTACAGAGTTCTTGAGAGAACAGTTGGTTCTCATTTTGGAGTGCTGCATTGTAAGTGTTTGCAGTTGCCAGTTTCATATCATTGTACGCCTGTTGTAACAAATCATGCCTATTGTTTTGTTAATTTATTCTCTTCTTTCATTCTTTTATATGTGCTTGGGGATTACCATTATACTAGATAGAAATCAGTCTTTATTTGTTTTTATAAAATCAGTTCTGTGATACACATTCTCATACACTAGACAGACAACAATCCCAACTGTTTGAAGGGCAATATTTGAAATTAATGTCAAGTGGAACGGAATCCACCTTACCTTGGCTAGACACCATGATGAAAAGATACAAGTAACTATTTATTATATCGCTATAGTTTCTTCTAATACACCATAATCCACTGACAGATCATTCCAAATAACGAAACAAAAGCACAATTCAAGGTCACTCTCAGGTGGACAGATGCTACCAATCGTACAACCACACCATATTTTTTTTTTAAATATTAAAAATGAGGAAAAAAAGTTTAAAAACACACTAAACAGAAAACAAGAAAACCAAAATTTACTGAAAACGAGAGGAAAAAAAATAATTAAAAACCCAACTTGAGAACAATGGTATAATACTATAACAATTATGATTAAATACTACTGAAAACCAATCTGAATATTACACATCTACTGATAGAGACAAGTTAATTTTCATTTTATATGACATGGGCCCTCAGGAAGACCTATCATTTATCACGAAGTAGCAATACATGAATAATCACATCAATGGGGGTCCAAAACACATTGCTTCCAATCAATAGTCGGTGAGGTTGGAGAGATAAATATTAATGCTCCTGAAGCTATTTAATTCCATGTTCACATTCATAATAAATAAAATAGAAGTAAGATGGAGTTTACAAAGTTAAATGCAATATATTGTCCACCTTGGATATTATAGTTGCTGAAATTGGGAGTTCAAAAACAAAAGTACTGTGTAGGTGATAGGCTATGGAGGTGATGTTACATTCTGGGCATCATAATTTTCAATCAACACAAAGCCCAAGGTATGGGTTTCCAAACCCTAAGCTTTGGGTTGAACACACAATAAAAGTGCTTGGTTCTCACAATTAATATGGGAGACTTATCTTAAAAATCATGAATTATCAATACATTTTTCCTGTCATCATTGGGTTTCAAATACATATTGCTTCCTATACTAAAACTATTTTCATTATCCAAAAGCAATGGTGGAAGAAAAAACAAGTAAACATAGTATTTCATGATAACTGAAGTTACATAAAAGTATTAAACTATTACAATTATACCCAAATAATATCAAAATATTAAACATTCTTTTAAGTCGCTCTGCTAAAAGCGATCATGAAAATTTTCTTTTCTCATCTGATCTGAAACCTCAGGAAGACCAATCGTATATCATGTGTTATCAATACATGAACTTATGTATCATCATTTGGTTTCAAAAACCTATTGCTGCTGTTGCTATCCAATATTGGATATGAGAGAAAAATTTTAAAAACCAACCTACAAAACATAATACTAATACAATTCTGAATAAATACTGTTAAAAACAATTCTGAATAATAAACATCTATATTCTTTCTGACCTGACCTGATCTGAACCATTAGGAAGACCAATATATTGCTTTGAATCAACGGTTGCAATCAATGTTTCTCATCTGATCTGAACCCTCAGGAAGACCAATCGTAAAATCATGAATTATCAATACATTGAGTTATGTTACAATGTCATCATTGGGTTTCAAATACATATTGCTTCCTATACTAAAACTATTTTCATTATCCAAAAGCAATGGTGGAAGAAAAAACAAGTAAACATAGTATTTCACATCAACTGAAGTTATAGAACAACATTATTAAACTATTACAATTATACCCAAATAATATCAAAATAAATCAAAATATTATACATTCTTTTAAGTCGCTCTGCTAAAAGCGATCATGAAAATTTTCTTTTGTCGTCTGATCTGAAACCTTAGGAAGACCAATCGTATATCATATGTTATCAATACATGAACTTGTGTATCATCATTTGGTTTCAAAAACCTATTGCTGCTGTTGCTATCCAATATTGGATATGAGAGAAAAATTTTAAAAACCAACCTACAAAACATAATACTAATACAATTCTGAATAAATACTGTTAAAAACAATTCTGAATAATAAACATCTATATTCTTTCTGACCTGACCTGATCTGAACCATTAGGAAGACCAATATATTGCTTTGAATCAACGGTTGCAATCAATGTTTCTCATCTGATCTGAACCCTCAGGAAGACCAATCGTAAAATCATGAATTATCAATACATTGAGTTATGTTACAATGTCATCATTGGGTTTCAAATACATATTGCTTCCTATACTAAAACTATTTTCATTATCCAAAAGCAATGGTGGAAGAAAAAACAAGTAAACATAGTATTTCACATCAACATTATTAAACTATTACAATTATGCCATTTGATATCAAAACAAAACCTAAATATTATACATATTTTTAAGTCCTTCTACTAAAAGAGATTGTGAAAATTTTATTTTCTTATATGATCTGAACCTTGAGGAAGACCAATTGTACAACATGTGTTATCAATACACATTAGTGTATCATCATTGGGTTTCAAAAATCTATTGCTGCTGTTGCTATCCAATACTGGATATGAGAGAAAAATTTTAAAAACCAACCTACAGAACAAACCATAATACTTTAACAATTATGACTAAATATTATTAAAAACAATTCTGAATAATACACATCTATGTGTATGGACTTGATCTGAATCTTTAGAAAGACTAATCATACGTCATAAATTACCAATGCATGAATTATCACCATTGGGATTTCCAATACATTGTTTTGAGTCAATAGTTTTGGAGGTTACCGAGTTGAATTATTAAACTCTGATGGTGTGTAATTTCAAGTTCATACTATGTAAATTAAAAACACCTATGAGTATAGTGGGATGGGGTTATGTATAAAAATAGTACAAAACTATAAATATGTGGGTTGAATACTTAGTTTTCTGGGTTGTTGAAATGAGTAAGGTCACTTCTCATGCCAGAAAATGATACAGCATCGATGGGGGCACGGGAAAACATCCCTAGATCCTGAATGGATGTTTTACCGTGCCCCCATGAGTGGTGAAAGGATATGTAAAAATAATCAATAACATCCAAGAATAGTTTCAATTTAATAGTTCTGGGGACTGTTTAGATCAATTGTGAACATGCCATTTAGTAACAAGTTCTGCGCTTTGGGGATGAGGGAAAACATCCCTTGATCCTGTATGGATGGAGTGGGGAGGGATTATGTACAAATAACTGTCAATACTAGTTTCAATTTAATAGTTCTGGGGACCTTTTAGATGAATTGTTACACGATGCTACATAAGTATAAATACAGCACTAATAGGGGATGAAATACCACCTACTCCTAGCGGTAATGTGGTACTGTTAAGCTAAGGTGAGGGTGCCGATGGGATTCTAAGCTCAAAACGTAACAGTTATATGCAATAAAGTGTCAACCTCAGATATTATAGTCATTAAATTTGGGAATTAAACAACAGAAGTACTGTTGTTTTCTGTTTTTAGGTATGAAGTCTTAGGTGATAATATCACTTTCAGTGTATCTTAATTTTAGACAACACACATTTCTGAACCAGAACCCTAAGCTTTGGGAGAAGGCATAAACAACTCAGAATAGAAGCACATGGTTTTTACTATGTACAGTAGAACTTTGATTAATCATGTTACAATTAACAGTGTTCACGATAAACCGTGGTTCTCACTCTTCGGCCAAAAATAAAAATAAAAAATCCAACTACATATATAAATCCAACTATTTCCACAGTTGTATGTAGGTTCCTAGACTTCCATGATGTAATGAATTTGAGGGAAAAAAGAGTTGAAGAAAGGAAAATCATTTCAAATTGCAAACAACAAAAAACTGATTACTTCATATTTCAACCACTGATAACGTGAAATGGTACACGCTTATGTACATATGTATATGTACATAATTCGTTAAATTAAAAGTGTCTCAATTAACCATGGTTTTCATTTATCCATACGACCCTTCCCCTCCATAGCCCTGGATAATCGAGGTTCTACTGCATATGTACAGTACTCTGACTGAAGTTAAATAGAATACAATAATTGATGATGCAATTTTTAGATACTAAGAATACAAAAGATGTGTGATCAATTGTTTCTCCTGGGGAACACTGATCAGTAATGTAGTGGAAAAATAAAATTCCTATCATAGCATACAAATACTGAACAGATTCCTAAATAATGAACATTTATTTTTTAAATCCATCTTTTAAAATACATTCCGCTAATATTGCTCACTCCTCTTATCTGAAAGGAAGACCGTCATGAGTAATCAATACATTATGTTACGCACCGTCATCAAATGGTTTCAAAAACATATTGCTTCCATTACTAATATTACTTTCAATATCCAAAAGAGGATGTGGGAGAAAAAACCAACAACTTAATATTTAACACCAACGGAAGTTACATTCTCCATCGATCCATTAATTAAATCCAAAATTTTTATATATGAAACCAGGAACAAATAAGGTTTCTATTAATACCTGCCATAAAAGAACGGGTTCTTGGAAATTTGGGATATCATCATTGGTTAACAAGTGTGTAAAAACACAGTTAACGGTTTTATGAATTTACATATTTTTTCTTGGGATTTGTATGCATCTTTTCGGAAAAAAAGCCAGAACATCCATCACAATATCGTGCAATTATGTACTTAAGCTGCGAAATACTAGTAAAATATATCAACCTAAATAATACTTAAAAGCATCCACTCACCATACACAGGAGTTTTCCCAGGAAGTACAACCACAACTAATTGTAAAGATGCAAATGAAGACTTCAAATAACGAAACATAGGTTCTACCTGGTCAGGTCCTGTAGCATATTTACCTATAAAATTTCAGAAGTCTTGAAATATAATTCATTTTTCACAAAATAATAATTAAGTTGCAGAATCACAAAACACTTTTCAATCAAGGAACACACTGAAACCCTCTCATGAGAGACACCAGGGAGATCAAAAATTTGTCTTTTATAAGCGGGAACTCTTCTAAGAAGGAAATAACTTTTTACGAGTTGAACATAACTTAGTACATTTACATCAAATTAGAATAGCCCCAAAGTATCCATGTATATATTTTCATTATAAAAAGGTACCAGAGCCCTATCAGCCAGATTTTCTGAGCTAAGCAGGGGTAAAAACACATGTAATAGCACAAAGCAGCCTGAAAGCTATAGAATTTTTTCAATATATCTAACAATCCTTTCAACATATTTTCCAAACTGCAATAATATACTGAGTAAGATGGCATCAAAGTTATTTTCGAACCTTGTTTGGACCGTAATGTGATATTTGGTTCTGCCTTGCATTGCTGGAAGCATTCTAGCAAAACTTTTTCCATTGTCACCGATTGACAACATATATCGCTTCAAAGTCATGATGTGCAAAAAATTGTTTTGTTCCATTTAATTAAACAAATCACCCAAAACCTCACTTCACAAACTCACTAAAGCAACCACTATACATAACTCTTCATCAGAGGAATGTAACCTAAGAAAAACAAATATGAACGGAAAGATATGGACTTTATTTGTTTATTGTAAGGTAGCAACTGAAATTACCTTTATTGTTCTCCACATTATGATAGTTAACCGCTTTTTTATGGTAAATTATTAACTTATTTAACTATTTACTTCTAGTTTAACTAGTTTGAGGTTGGTACACAGTGTAGTCAAATCAATCATTCTCCATCGATCCATAAGGAGATGAAATAATTATTTTGTGTATGCTGGCAGTTTTTCCAGATATTTGAGAAATGCCAACCTCAACATCGCTTTTCATGCGTGTGTGTTCGCCATTGTGCTCAGATCGTATGATTGTGTTCCTCCTGTGACTTATTAGTGGGGTGAATGTGCAATTGCTTGTGGTGAATTCTTTAATACTCAACTTATAAATTACATTTGTTAATGGCACTTCATCATATTAAGTATAAAATAGATGTTGATCAAGTAATTAGTAATATTACAGATTGAGTTCAGTGGATTTCATTGTTATGAGTATTTTGTGACTGTACGATAATATAAATTTTTTTCAGCTCAATTAGTTTTAAAATTTGCATTCTGCTGAATATTTTTTCATGAGTTAATGGTAGTTAGCATCATACGAAGTACATCAATGAAGTTGGTGAACTCTAACCAAACGTAACATCAGCTGAGGCGAATGACATTACAGATCCTTATCCAAGCGGGAGTGTGTTCAGAACATTTATATCGTTAAGTTGGCAATATTCATGAGGGAGACATGTAGATGTTTTTATGCAAACTTACATGAATCTGAATATATTAAAATACTCCAGCAACATAGTGGTAGGTGAACACAGTAAATTCTGACAAGCTTGCAAGAGACAGCAACGAAGTTTCTGTGAAATATTTCATCTTTTGTACATTGTTACGTACGTCACTGAGGGGACTTAACCAGATGATAGCACAATAACACATATTACATGAGACTTCACAGAAATTTCCTTGGTTCTCTTTAACAAATGGGATGGAATTGGCTGTGAGAAATATTTTGTCTACTATAAGCAGGAATCTTTTGTGAACGGATCTCTTAAAACTGGGTATAAGAGATAAGTTTACATTGCTAACTTTATAAATTGATAACATTCCACTGTATGTTAGCAATTTATGAAACCAGACACAATTTTTGATAATTATTTAGTTCACAATTAATTTTTTGAAGTTACACAGAATACACACATTTAATTTATCATTTTCAATATCCTGTAAAAGGCATGTTCTAAATATCAAACATGATATCAAAATGGTTAAACTAGGAAATGATTTCCAATTAGAAACAAAAAATTTGTGTTTTGGTTTGTAAAATTACGATAAAGCTTCCTTTAAAATTAATCTGCAAGAAAGCAATAATTTAACAATAAGAGTTTGATTGTAAGAATCATGTCATTTGCTTCCTGTATTAGGAATGCACATCATCACCAAATAGTGCCACAGTTTTGGAAAAAACGGGAAGGATCAGACTATATTAGGTCAAATATGGTATATTATGATCCAAAGAAGGTAAAGAAAATGACCTAAAGCTAGTATAATACTTACAGAAGCAAGGCTGGCCTATTATGGGCATTCCTGCATCATTACTTATTTTTTGCAGTTGTTGAGTGAAGTTTCTAAAGAAAGAGTAAAAAGATTTATATTTAGCAACCAAATAGAAAATATGTAAAAATGACTAAATTCAAATAATATACAAATTACCTTAATGCATCTTCTCTAACAGTTCGCTGGGGAGCAAAACATGCAATAGCCCACACTCTTATCTCAACACCAGTGAAAAATTGCTTGCCTCTCATGTCCCAAACCCCCTGGTTGGGCATAGCTTGTTGTTTTGTCTGCAGTAGTATAACAAAGATATATTCAGTTACTTCATCTACACAATATGTTGTAAATACAAAAATTATTTATTCCAAAAGTCGGCAGAGTCAAAAGGGTTGATATACATATCCTACTTCTTTAAGAATAGAAAAGCGATCTGAATCACAATACTATTGACTTAGGTTTGTTTTCTAGCAAAAGACAAGTCACAAGAAGTAAGAATGTAGATAAATTGGCAAGAGTGGCAAATGGGAATTAGGAAAACAAAAGCAAGACTTCAAACAAATTGTTGTTGAGTTTGTGTCTTATTGAAACAACAAAATACTATACGTTCACTGAAATTAGACAACAACAAAAAGGCTGCGGGAATTTTTTTTGTAATTTGGTAATTCGGTGTAGAATGTAGTATTGTTCAAGATTATTAAGCCTCTCCCAAATTTTTTGGAGCCACGTGCCCCTAAAAGCCATCCCTCAGGTGCACGTTTGCAGGTTTTGCCATTTTGTCACAAAACTGTCAGGTTTAGGAGAAAGTTATTTATTTGACAAAGATATTTCTCATCAAATTTCCAACAGAAAAGCTGAAAACCATGAATGTAATTTGTGCATTGGTTCTCTTGCTTTAAGTCTCCAATCCGGGGGTTTTCAAAATAACAATTTCAATGCATATTTATTTATTTATTCATTTATTATTAACAAAAAATTCGTATTTCCTCACTTTTCGATTTATTAATAATGCATTTGTAAATTAAGACCTCAAAGGACCTATATATCAAATTGTAGAGATACATGCAATGAAATACCAGTCTCAATAAATATCTTGGTAAGAAAAAAACTAGTCTCACTGCAAATAAAATGCGACCAGGTAACACGTATGTATCTCTTCTACTAATCCTACACACGTATTGTTCATGTTTTACTTGTGCTTGGAAGTCCATGATCTTGTTGTTATGACTCAGTACTTCAAAATTTAAGTTATTTTTGTTTAATACACGAATTGAACATCTATTCAACAAATCACTTTAAATGTCTCCTTTAATACATTTCTGATCAATGTTGCAAAAACGGAATACCAAACATTTTTATAGATTTTTTCCATGTGTTTGATAAATACATATTTGAGTAATGTACTATGTACAATTGCATATTTCAAAAATGACCAAGCGATGTCTTACTTCTTTAGTTTCTGATGTAGCATTGGTGGAAGGGGACAAAAGAAAGGAATAGAGGACATTCTGTTGCGATTTGGCACAATTTAGCAACATGAGTTATCTTTTCCAAAAGGCAGGCTTCAATATACTACAATATGCAGAAATCCTCAGAAGATTGCTAGATACTGATATACTGTGAAGTCTTGTTATGTTTTTTTCTCATGGTAATCACATCGTATTCTAGAAAATTCTCCTAACTCCACTAACAATAGTCACTATTCTGTTTCATGCAATTTGCTTTGAGATTTCATTTCATTTCATACGAATTTTGTTCTTCTGTAAAAAAAAAAGTCTTTCCATGTATTGTTGTATGATTTAGTTGAATATCTGGTAAAAAGAACTACAGATTTCAGGGTATCAAAAGGAAGCTATACAAGCGTTGTGTCAATTCTGATATGTACCAAAGAAAAAATTAATTGTTAATTGCATGTGAAATATGTCGAAATATGCAACTATTTTATAATACGTGTATTGCTAACAGTAAATGTAGCATTTTCACAACAGCACAAATTTCAAGTTTCTACAACAAATTAAAATTGGAGGTATTGTACTCTTTAAGGAATATTACTTATTCCGTAAAGACTCCCAATGTAAATTGTTCCATTAAATGAATAAAGAGATGTTTTTTTTACTTTTCTTTACCATTTGTCTTTTAATGGGTTAACGAAAGTCCATATAGCGATTATCGATTATTCTCTTGAGAAGAACATTCTACAAATGTATAATAATTCACGTTTGTGTGTACTACTTTTAAAGCCATGTTTAATAAAACAATAACAAAGATATTTTTAAGTAGGTTAAGGAGCAACAGATGCAATATACATTCTTAGTGAGGAACCACTAGTACAAAATATCATGGTAGAAGTTTCATATAGTGATACATTCTGGAAAAAAATAGTATACTTTCCTTAAATAGAATACATAACAAGTAATCTTTGAAGTGCAAATATTTTTCCCCTTCTAATTTATCTCTCACAAAAACCCTCTGTATGTACAAATTCATTTCCGGAACTTTAATTCTCTTCTCTGAATTCTTTGATTTTTTTATGTCTGCCACTATAATTATTGTTTATGTTTTTGTCATATTTCCACTAATACAAATTTTAATTTAATTATATAGCATCAAAGAGCAATACATCACAATAGTTTTTGGTTTTGAAAAAAAAAAAAGAGAAAAGAAAGTAAGAAAAAAAGCAATTGATACCTTTTTTTAAATATAATTTACAACTAGAATGATTTAAGTTCCAATCAGTGTGATAATACATAAGTAATACATCCAATAGTCAAAGTTGAAAGTAAAAGAAGAAAGAAACAAATACAGGAATTTGAATTTAAGAACTATAATAAGTCATATCCAGTACTTTTAATCAAAGGTAGTAAAATACATTATATTTTGTGACCTTTGGAGCACAAACTTACACATCACACTAATAGGATAGAAATAAGAACTAGAAAATTTAAAAAAAAGGAGAGACCTGTCCGCTGAGGGAACTAACCCTTCCACCATACTGGAGTTTAGGTGGAGGTAGTACACGTCCCCGCACTTCCATCATGTTGTTGCTTATGGTCAGGCCAAATTCTTGTACATATGCATCATTATTGAAATCTGCACGTCGTACAAGACTATTTATTTCTCTCTCTCTATCAGGAGCAGATCTTGCTGTGGCTTTAATCATGGTTGATGTTTGCATATCGGTTAACTTTTTAATACATCGTTGCCCAGCAACAATATTGCACACCTGTAAAATAAAATGATAATTATAAATATTCTGTCACCTGTACAACAAAGTCCAAGCTGCACAATATGTCAGTAATCTAAATAATGCTTACTTCCAGTGGTAAATATGTATGTTTATGTTCCTGACCAACTTGCAAACAAGGTAAATGTGGATATCGTAATTTCATTTTATACTTATCCAAGAAATACTTTGCAACTGTACATTCCACAGTCTGTCCATTTTCCAACTGCAAGGGAAAACTAAAAGGGAAAAAATAAGGTTTATAGTATGGAAATATTAGATTAATAAAAAAATAAACATAAACTACTATAAACTATGAAAACAAGAAACACACAAATACTTCAAATTCACTAAAAGGAGAAGTTTGTTGTATTCTCATATTTATTTGTTAATAATAAAAATTATTTAGCTTAAAACAGTCAAAGACAAGTAAAATCCATTTCACACATTTTCATTAGGATACAACCTAAACACACTATGAAAGATGTAATAAATTAGTACAATACTGAACCTAGGAAACTATTTTTGTTGGTTTTGAGTGATCTACTTCATTGCAATTTTCATAAAATTTCATAAAAGCTTTGCAGTGTTCTAATTGTATAATGAAAATATGGTTTTTAGTAAAATAAAATCTTAATGTAATAAACTACTTAAAAGCTAAACAAATTTCTAGTACCACTAAAAGATAAAATAAATAATAATGTCAAGCTCCCACAACAGGTTCAAAAGGTGCTCAAGAGGTTCACTGAATGTAGACCCCAGGATAAAACCGGCACTCATATTACAATTGGTTGAGTAGGTCTGGACTGGGACTATGTTGACGTGTGATGAGAAATCCCCATCCCACTGGGGATCGAAAACCAGCCATCCTGCCAGCAACTTAATGCACATACAACAGAGCTCCAATAAATAACTATAATCTCCCAATACTATAACTTAGATATCTACTTCTTCAAGTAGATCGGTCATCAAGTTGGAGTTACACTAACAATGGTAGATAACTGAAGTCAACCACTTTCAAGATTCATTGTTAAGTCACATTACCAACCAGGGCTAGCTGTTTAAATCATGACTCATAGAACAGGATTGGTTGACTGGTTAAAATCATGACCCTTATGTTTAATAAAAATACACTTGGTATAAAATATTTGTACACTTGCTGATCATTTAACAAGAACAACTTCAACTTAAGATGTTTAATGAAGGAAATAGTTTGTTTGTAACACTATATTCGTAGAAAACTATTGTCCATTCACAGTTCAGTTGATAGTACGGGCAAGCAAAGTCAATCTAATCAAATGGAGATTCGCTTGTATTTCATAATATCAGCAAGTCTATAACATTCCATTCATTGCAAATATGTATATTGTGGAACAAAATTGTTTTTTTTAGAGTTACAAGTTTTACTGTGATTTTCAACTACAAAGAAATAGAGTTTGAGCAGTATCAATAAAAAGTAAGTCCTAGTTTTCTTACCTTCACTTCCTTTTAACTTGGTTGTCCTGATACCAAATTTAATAGGTTTTCTTATCTTGCATGAGTGCATAGTTTCAACTAACAAAAACACTTGGGAAAGTTAACTAAGTTTTACATCTATTTATATTTACAAAATTTGCACTAGAACTATGTGACTACACAACCAATACCTAAAAAATCTGCTACTTCTAAATAAAATACTAAAATAAAAACAATAAACATCTGTACACAAAAGAAAAGCTACTCATAACTCAAGGAATAAAACTGAAATAAGCCAGTAGACTTCTCACTGGAAACTGAACACTAACAATATTGGAAATGAAGATAGGAAGAACCAATATTGGACACGAGAGTTCAACAACCATGTCAACTATCTTGTTGTCATGCCAAGATGCAGATATTATAGCTTGTTAGCATTAAGAGATCTTTCTTAAATTTAAAAGAATAACCAGATAAATATAACAATCAATTACATAGTAATAATATTGTATTTTAACTAGAGAAATTGTGTCACAACAATTATAAAAATAACATTAAATTATTGCCTTCTGCCTGGGTGACAGTGAGCATTATTGTCATCATAAAAATTCAAAATGCACCACTTTGCACATGAATGGAAAGTGACCCAGAAGATCCATATAAAATCATAGTACTACATCAACTTTTAGCTTATTCTATTGTGTTTATCTGTAGGAACCATAACTTTTCATCTGTCTAGCTGAAGTACAGGAATGGGCAAGTTGAAACAAAGGAAGGTGTGTATTTCGATGATTCTTGAAGCATTTTGTACTCTGAAAGTTTATGACATGAAAATCATCATTGATTGAGACCAAATTTTTAAGTTTAATTGAGAAAGGACAAACGATTACTAATTTCTTTTATTAATAAAAAAGAAGTTGTGCAAAGTTACAAACAATGATTTTCTCGCAGATGAATAGTTATAAAACATCAAAATTTAGACTCGTTAGATAGAGCTCTGTCCAAATACTCATGAGAAGTAATTTAAATTCATGTATAAGAGGAATATGATTTTATAAGTTTCTTTTTAAGCAGGCAGTGGTGTATCAATTCTCCATGAAGCACATACCATCAACTAAACTATGAATTACATTCTTATTGCCTGTGACCTGACAATAAGAAACAAAGAAAATAAACAGCCAGACTATTTTTTGAAATGAAAGTTCTCACCATTTTCACATATTATCTTTTGTGTTTTCTAAAACACAAATTGCTAATAGTATTATTATTTCCAAACTAGACGATTACAACTGAATGTACAAGTGGCAATGTTAATGATTAATATTTTTATTAACTAGTAATAATTTCATCCAAGCATCCTCAAAAATAAATAAATATTTACTGTATTCAATATAATGATATTATTAGCGAGATCAATTATTCTCTTCAGAAAGAGAGAAGCACATACGTTATTATTAGTCCTACAAAAAACTTTAGTTGTTGGAGGGGTTATATTCAAGTAAAAACAGTCATAGTTACCCCCTTATTTTAAGAAAATTTGAATGAGTTTTCCCAGCCTAAACTCCAAATATAGTCCACCCACAATTATTGGGCGATGTTTTCAACAACAATAACAGCAACAAAAAGAGAGAAGAGAAGAAAGAAGAAGGGGGAGGGTCTTTTTCGGGTAAATACGGTACGAATAAGCACAATATTTAGTGAATCACGAGATCTCAATTCTCAAGACTCCAAACAAGTCCAACACAATCTATTTTGCAATTAAAGGTGAGGAGGTGCAATTAAAGAGGTATGTAACATTTTTAAAACTTGTTTGAAGAATGTCATATCTTCTTCATTCACTCACCTCTTCAATTGCCTTTTCAGTTACTAAGGATATTACCTGACACAATTAGCTACAAAAGAAAAGTGAAAACTTATGTTTAATACAACACACAAAAAGGAATAAAATAGAAATATTAATACTAACGATTGCATTTGAGCAGGTCGGCGAGTAACATTACATACTCTATACTTTCGCCTCATTGTTCCACAATGTGTAATTTCAATCTTCAATCCTTTTATTTCCTTGGTAAACTTAACTCTTTGAGAGTCTGTCAGAGGTTTCCTTTGATCATTTATGTCTCGTATGTCCAGAACTTCACACATAAATTCAATCACAGGCTGAGCTTTGTAGAAAGCTGTTGCTGATACTGAAAACAGAAATAAAGACAAATAATTGAAAGAACCATTATTTATTTGGCAGGAGAAAAAGCAGTACATTATAGGGACAAAATTTTATCAATACCCATTCAAGAATAATTAACTTTAACAATCTTTTAGGAACTAAAAAATATATTTTAATCAACTCATTAAACTACATCAATTCCTATTGAGCCTTTACAGTTAATTCCTTTCAACACATACCATCAATGTTCAACATCATCTTCCACTGAGAGGGTCTGACCGACTGATGAAATCCAAACCACACCTCCCTTCCTCCACCAAGAGGATGATAATAACCATCCGGTGATGAAAAGAATGATCTTCCTACAGGTGTGTAAGTCATAGATGGAAGATGACGCATCACAACATCCAATGCCTATCACCAATATAATTAGTATTTTACACACTTCAAATACTTCAGCAAATAATTAGATGAAATCTCACCAGTATGGCATCATATGGGATTTGACGTGTTCTACCTTCCAAAGCTTCTTCGAGAGCAAATAACGACACCTGGGCAACCCATTTAATGGTCACTCTGAATACACGATCCTTTCCTTCTCCTGGAAGAGTAACCTAACACACAAAGTAGGTTATGTCAAAATAATGAAGCAGAAATCTAAATTGTCTTATACATAACGAATTCATTTACAGACAAAAACTTAAACAGAGAGAGGAGCAAAACGGTACCTCTAATTCAACTCTATCATTGCCAATGGGCAATGGATCTCGTGTGTAGAGATTGTTTCTCCCATCAAATACTGGCTTCAGAGTACCAAATATTTTGCTGTATGCATGGACCATTGTTTCAATTATCTCTCTATTAACTTTCCTTGGACATTTATCTGGTTGAATATTAATATCATAATGATGTACAAATCCTCTAGGCATAGATATTTGGAAGTGATTAGCCCTTAATACAATGGGACGGCCTTCTCTTCCCAAATTTGGCCGCCTCGGACAGTTGAACACTGCAAATTAAAAAGAAAGTTTTATTTAACATTTCCTGAATGCAAAATATATAAGAAATTGAAGTTTAATCCTGCTGGAAATTTTACAAAACAAGCATATACATTATAAGAAATTCTGTGTAAGTTAAGAATTTGAGCATGAAATAATTAGGGACAAAAAAATATTTCTACATAATACATATACATAATGAAATTAAATGCATTGGAACAACATAACTGAAAATATTATGAGACAGTAATTTTCCTTTCATGCACAATACTACCCTAATTTCGAAACTCGCATGAATGGTTTAGATAGTATCAATATTTTCAGAATCCATCCATTTACAAATAGCATAAGTGCACTATCATCTCACCACCAAAAACATTTTGACATGAGCAAAAACCAACAACAATTTCCTAAAATTTAAGAGAATGCTATGACCATGGTTAAATGTGAAAGCAAAATTTCAAACCTTATTGCAAGCAAGAAAGAGCTGTTGGGGAAGCAAAGCAAGAAATGGAGGATAGGGAGCAGAGGGCAGTTTCCTATTACTCTTATTTTTCTTAATAACACAATTTCTACCAAATGTTTGACAGGTAGCTTTTAATAGCCTATAAAATTAGATTTTAAAAAATTGATTAATTTAAAAATCACCAGCACCACTGAAATAAAATGCAATTGTAGATATAACTTAAATTAAGTTATTAAAATCTGCATTAAATGAGAATTTTAATAATTATAAAATTAATATTATTAAAATCTATGTTAAAAGCATCATACAACAAATGAGACCAATTTCTTCCTAGACCTTCAATCAATTGTAAAAAGAAATATTAACATACTTGGCAATTCTGGGGCTTGAGGAGGCTGGTGAGGTTGCTGAGGAGGTGCAAGGCCCATAGGTCCAGGAGGCACAGCCACTGCCCCAGGAGGACCCACTGGTCCAGGCGGACCAGGTGGGCCAGGTGGGGGAGCTGAAAACAAGATAAGTAATGTCTCATATTAAAAGAAAAGTCACATTAAACTAAAAAAGCTATGCACAGTAACTGCGACTCACTAATACAACAAAACCTATTTATTTCAGGAAATGTACCAAGTACAAAACTGACATTAAATTTTATACATTAATAGAATCAAAATACTTTAAAAATATACTGACAGAAATTTACATGGATCTACGCTCTATTCTCATGACAAGAAACAATTCATGAAAACAAGAAGGAAAAGTACACCACTAAATCACATTCCGGGTAATTACAAATTGTCAGTTCTAAAATTATCTTAGGACAAAAACCTGTATCTAAGATTATCAGCGAATATGAGATAAAATTTGAAATAAAAATAAACATTTCCTCAAAAGAAAATGAAGATCACAACTGATATTAACATGCTGATAACACCTAGCAGCAAAATGTTTAAAACTGTAATGCAACACATAATGACATTTAGGAAAGACTATCCTACAGAAAACAAGGTGTTCAATAAAAAAATACCAAAATTAATTAATCTGTTCCTGTAGAATAATATTGACTACAAAAAGTGGAAACATGCTCAAAACAGACAAATTTGTTACCCAAAAATATTTCACCTTCATAAATTTCATCTACATATAATAATAATATGCTTGGTACACTGCAAAAATGCATCACCTTCATAGTTTGTAACCACATTGTAATTTGTATTATATATTACACTGCTGCTAATCTTTTCAATATTCTGTATTGTTATTTAGGATGTTATAAATCTTGTATGACTCTAATCCATACATAACAAAAGAAAGAAATTAAAATAATGGTGTAATACTCAATGAAGAAGTGCAAATACACCAACTGAAGTTAACCTATTATTTGAGGTGCCTGTAACAAAACTTTCCTCGATAATCTACATTGCTAACATAAAAAAAGGGGATTTCTAGATTTCAACGCGACACAAAGACAAAAAGGAGTTGACTAACTCCAACACAAGCATAATCAACGCTCTATTCATGTACACACCATCATGGGAACAAGACACAAGAAAAAGGTCATCAAACTTGCAATCGATCTTAAGAGTTGAATAAGCACTTCCACGAGTAGCCATACACAAAATACATAAGATATTTTCATCTTGTACATTTTATCAGTAGTAATCCAAAATCAAATACTTCCAAACAAAGAGTGACCTCATAGACCCTTCTTCCTAATCGCGCACACGTATTGAAACAGGCGAATATAACTTTAAAAAAACATACTAAAATAATCCTTTACTAAAGATTTTATAATCACTATACTTACGCTGCCCTACTGGATACATTTTTTCTGGTCAATATTTGGAGGATTAAATAGAGACCACAAGAAATAAATATGAAATATCCCCCCCCAAACTCAGCGACCTCTTCGCGATGATTTTAACTTAACATGGCCGTACGATGACGTCAAATATAGTGGGCATAAACGGAGCAGTACAACCAACTTACGATTTTACCATGATGATTCAAATAGACTAATATTAAGAAACACATATTGACGCCCATTTAGTCAACTTAAGTAGAAATAAATGATAGTAACCCTAATTTAGGATAATACTGATAATTCATGTATAGGTAGATATTGCAAATTATTAGGTTTCGTAAAACATTACATTGTTCTCTGATAAATAACGCTGTAACTCAAAGAGAAAATTTCAATGCGTGTCTTCCTTCAATTTAGGATACCATATAAATTCAAGACGAAAATAAACAACTATCCGCTCATTGCTATTTATTTATCAAGTTGGCCATATCGAGGAACGGCATTCATGTGGTTTACAACTTCAGTATGATACTATTGTGAAGCAAAATGTCCATACCGTTCTCAGGTTCGTTTACACGGTCAAGAGGAATAATAGATGCAATACACAAGCAATTGCAGACAGTAACATTGAAGCCTGTGAAAAAAGTTTTAATAAAGTTAGATCCATTCAGTGCCAATGCAAGTGAAACAAGGTGAGTCCTTCATAACACGATAGTGGCGCCGCGTGTTCAAATTCTAAACCATAGAGGGAAAAAGTCGATAGCGTTGCCGCACCGAAAGTGGACGGTTGTGATATTCCATTAACGCTGTAAAGGAAGAATTACGCTTACAGGTGACTAACTCGGTGGCAAAAACACCTGAAATTAAGCTGTATTCTCTGAAGTATAACTGATTTTAGGCAGGTGCGCCAATATTAGAAAACTTTACACAATCTAAACGTTAATATTAAAATATTTAGTTCATGGATGCGCTCAATTAAACCATTTCGTGCGCAGATCCTCACTTGCATCAAATACTTACCCCCGCACTGGCCACAACCATACGTTTTTCCCAGTATAGTCATGGTATCGCAACGGGTAGACAAGTCAGGTCCAGGAATAACAATTTTAGCCCTTTCTGTAGCCATGCCTGAAATAACATAATTACACACTGTTGATTATTAGTGTAACTTATTGTTTATTACAGGTACTTCCTATATTATCTGACTGGTCCAAAGATCCTACAAACAAATACTAGCTGTTTAGTTAAGACAGAAATATTGAGTGACCGGACTGAACCTAAAGTTGAATTCTCATTAAGTGAGTAACTTTACCCTCTGATTTAACTATCTAAATTACTTGAACAATTCTATATTCATTTCTTTTCCAGCTGATGATAAAATCATAATATTCAAGAGTACAAATTTAACTTCATTAGAACTTCTCCAGTTGTATAATAAATACATAACACCATTAGCTCCACCAATAGATGATACAAAAATCATAGAAACGAAATCTGCCAGAAAAGCAGGAGCAAAATTGAAGAAACGTTAAGTAGGTGTAATATGGCTACAAAAGAATACAATCTTAAGCTGATAGACACTATTTATAGTCAAGTACCAGCATTTACTGATATATTTGATGAAGATACTTGGTATATATTTGTAACCTGTTTTGTGGCAGGTACAATTATGGTTGCTTTCCTGCTTTCAAGATTTATTACCCTCAAACCAGTTGATTGAGGCTTGTTTTCAGTAATGAGTTGAAATGAAATGAATTTGTTGCAATTTAAGTTTTTAAAATGTATCTGAAGTTACATGTTAAAATAAACATTTAAAAAATTACTTTTCTTTTATTTAAATCCCTATTTTCCAATACAGCAGTAAACCTACCACTTTCCCATAAATTAAAATAATTACAGTACCACATTATCAAATGTAGTTGACAAATTTAATGTCAATTGAAACCAGATAATTAAATATATTTTTATTTGCTGTAAAATATTATGCCATTAAAATGCAGAGATTTTGATTCAAAATTACCATTCAAACAGTTAAGTTGAAGCTGAAATTTTGGGATACATAATTTCTAAACAATGACAACACGGGGCAAGAAACATCGACAACCCCAGCTTGACCTACGGTACGGCGACATTGAGAAGTCCAAGGTCGTTGTTTATTTTCAACAAAAACACAACACAAATGGGATTAATGCCATTTACTTACTGTTCACATCATAGGTGAAGTGTAATGCTTTAGTTATAAGCACAACCTAAACGGTCGTGTGGCATATCCACGAGTAAATTTGTAGTGACGTGCAAGACGGTTTTCAGCCCCTAACCACCATTCCTTCCGATGCCGGAAAGCATGGCAGCGGCGCTTTCGCTCTCACATCAGGCTCTTCAATCGATAATGCCAACAATCTCAGCACTTGCTTGTTCCTCGTTCTCTTTCATGGACACAACAGTTGGGAGCACACGCGATGACAAATATTACAACTGACACTACCTGCGCTACGACGCACTTGCGTCCATTTGTTGACATACACACATATCCTGAGAAGCTTCGAGTTAAGTGTATTACATCATGAAGTAAACAACTCACATCCCGATACCAGAACTCACCACTGTTACATTCTATTTACTTCCAGTTCGTTATAGAAATAATTAATGAGTATAACCCGCCACAAATTATGATTACCGTCAACCCTCTGCACATCAACGAATCCCATTACAGGACCCATTACGAGGAAGTGTCACGTTAATATACTGCGATGTTTCAAAGTACCAAGGTAGTAACAACACTTAGAACAGCATGCGATAGGGTGCTGCCACAGAGATTTAACAAGAATGCACTTGTTATAACACCATAGTCTGAAGGAAAACCTCCCAGCCATTTAAAGTTTGTTTACGCCATGTTTACACTGCGCGGTCACCTCGTCTCCGAATAAGAGAAAATAATGGCGGTCTCTGAAATCGTGTAACGACTTTCAAGGTCACAACACACTTCCCCTCTGTTAACTCCAGCAGGAGCACTGCGCGTTCCGCAACACCCCGCATGATACATTGCTCCTATACTATTAAGCACGTAACATCTACTCTTACATGAAATCTAAAAATCATATTATACAAATGGCATCATACAAATAATAAGCTTATTATAAATCTTACTTTTACATAACTTTACTAAGTCAATGCAACACCCTTAATTTACAATATTAATAGAAAATATCCCATGTACATAACTTACTCTGTTAATAATAATAGGAAAGGGAAAACATCAGGAAGATAAAACTAATTAATAATAAATAAAACAACATACACACAAGCCAAATTTTATATTATAACAACTTTTTCATGTGGAACAGGTAACAGAAATATTTGAAGCAAAGGTGATTCCATAGGTACAAAAAAACACATTAATGCAATGATACCACATTAATAAGATTTGAAGAATGAAGTGAATAAGGGGAAATTCACATCATTATATTAACTGCAAGACCAATAAAAAAGAGTATTGCACAGATCTGTATTGCTCTCATTGGAGAATTGAAGAGTCATTTGCAAATATCAATAGAGAAACAAAATACTAATGGTCTTTCCATACATGAAGACCTTTCATGTTAGTACCTGAAGTTACATAAAGCATTATTCTTTACAAACACTGTTTACTCTCAGTCCATTGACATTCCTTCATCATCTTCATCTTCATTTTTCTTATTGCCCCCTTCACCATCACGTTTAGAACGCTTTTCTTCAGTTCCTTCATTGCTGGATTGCGTAGTCTCAGGCTGGGAGGCAAGACTAGCCTGCTGCAGAGCGCGCACAAATTCCTCCATATTACCTTGATTAGCTGCATCCACCGCCTCAGGTCCCACCTCCAATTGCTGCACCACAGGACCCAGCTGGCCGGACTGCAGGGCAGCACTGAACATGCTCAGCGCCTGCACACATGCACTCAGCACTCAATCAACATCTCTCATTCACCATGCAACGAATCTCATGCACCAGAAGTAGAAACAAGCAACCTTGGACTCAGAATTTCATTAGCAAAACATGTTTCAAGTGCACACAAAAAGCAAAATCCCTACAGTATGTAAGTCTGAAAGCAAAGAATAAAGTTGAGCTGATTTTTGAAGTAAATAAAGAAAGATTTGGGCATAGCTAGACATATACATAGAATTTTTACATACCATTTCATATATACAAAGAGAGCTGCTTGGTTATTTTATATCATTTCACAACAGTAAAGGGGTAAGTATAGCGTTAAGTTAATAAATAACACTCAAAAAACTGTTTGCTTTATGATAACTGGATTTTCGGAAAACTGTTTGCTTTATCACCAATCTAATACAGAAATTGCAACACACATGAAGAATGGAATGAAAATCAAATAACAAAATTGTAATGTACGACTAGGGCAACAATTAACATGATGTCTTGTTTATTAAAGCCAGTTGTAGAAGGGAGATCAAAGTACTGGCAGATCCAATACTGAAACAATGGATGTTAGCTCACAACTGATAATAGTATAAGTTGCCTACAAAATAAACAGGAGAGAGAAGAAATAAAAGCCTAAAATTCTAGAAATGACATAGGTTTTGGGAAAGTAATTATTACTTATCATTCTACTCAATTCTCTTCTCATTGTTTCTCTAGATTAAACTAGGTACTTTATGGTACAGGTCATGTTCCCTCAAAAAATCAAGAAACGTACGAAAAAATATGACTTCTCTATAAATTTTTATTCAACTAAACGATACTTGAAAATTCTTGTAGAAATTAAATTTGTCATCAAATAAAATATTAGAATAGATGATAAATTTAGTTCTATAAAAATAAAACCCAAAAAAATCAGTAAAAAAAAACTCCCTAGTGGGTTGGATGATTTCATATATAATAAATTTCTAAGTTAAAAATATACTATTGAAAAGGAAATACTCTAGATATGATACATATTAAGAAGTTTTCACCCAACATTTGAGATGATACATACATTACAGAAAAAAAAAATTGTATTTGTACTTTCCACATTAAAATAAAGTTCAGAAAATACCAACAAATTTTAAGTCATTAAAATCACATACTCTATTGGTACATCCACTAAAATTGCAAAATGTTAAGAAAATACTTTTAAAATATTTGTTAAATACAACAAATATTCAATAAAAAAATTATAATAAACACCTCTAGACAAAAAACTGCTCCCTTTTTATGGAAAATGAAACCTAACATGCATTCCAACACTTCAATCGAGCAGAAATTGTACACACACAATGACAGACATACACAAAGGTAGACACACACAGAGAGAGTCACAGACCCAGAGAGACATACACACACAGACACTCTGACAGGACAGATAGACAGACAGACATGTATACATAACTAATGAAAGGCGAGGATGAGGAAGAAAATAATGTGCATGATATGTAGCCCAGTATTTCATGGTATGGTGAAACAAGTGTTCAGTTTGGGCAGTTGCAAAAAATCACTGATCATTTCAGAAGATTCCAGAGCCCTTTTGTTTAATGCTGGGTTTCCATACGTGCATTTCTCTGTCATACTCACAGTGTGGATGTAGGGTTGGATTTTATGACAAACTATCTTCTTTCTTACACAATCTTACCCAACTTACAATTACAACATTATCATATCCAACAATCAATCTCCCCCACCACAATTAAAAGAAATTTGTCCTTTCTGTATTTCTCCTAATATTTGTATATACATATACACACACACACATACGTGTGCATACATATCAGGACTAGGTCCTCCCATCAGTGCCTGCAGATTGCTTTTGTACGCCTGTGGCAGTGAATGGACGCACAAATTTTGAAATAAAAATGTTGATGCTCATGACAATGAACATAGTAAGAACAATGAACCCATGAAAATAATGAATTCTCACAAGCTTTGGTGAATGATAAAAAAAAAAAAGAGTAACATCACAAGCACTTACAAAACAGTAAATTTACATAGAAAAATCAGAAGTGGCCAAATATTTTTTAATACAAAACATGTTATTAAGAAGGAGGCAATGTTATTGAAAAATGTTGGTCTTTTTGAACTTCTGGATTGGGAGCAAGTATTTATTTATCTTTTAAAACAAGATAGTTGAACCACAAGTTAAATTAAAAAACAGGTTCATTTCAAAATTTGCACATCCACTAACCAAAGTAGGAGCGCACAATAAAGTCTGCACGAATTCAACATGGGAAAAGCAGTTTTAGTTTAAATTTTAGACAATTATGTAAATATAAATGTTTTTATCCCAAAAATGTAGTCACACAGAGTCCTAAGTTATGAAGATTTAAGTTAAGAAATGTAATAATTTACTTACTTCTTTAAAAATAATTATAGCGTTAAGTAATATTTACACTATTAATTTTTTAAGTTGTAGTGTTAAATATTTTATAAGTATGACTGATAAAGAAGATCCTAAACTTTCAACTAAAAATGTGTCCAAAAATTAAGTCAAACTTTTTAATGAAACACTAAATGAGCAAGACAATACTAAATGAGTAAAGGTTACCATTTGAGCTCATACTAGTAGACTTACTTCAAATTTCATTTATATCAATGTGCATGTTAGAAAGGATATCACCTCACCTGCTGAAACTGAGGAGATGACAATGTAGATCGAAGCTGATCAGTAGCCGTTTGCCCAGTACCAGTTCCAGAAACTGCTGATACAGCTGGAAGATGCTGTTGTAAAGTTTCAGCCAGACCAGGTTCAACCAATACAGATGAGAGACTATCTGTATTGATAGCTTGGGCCAAATCCACACCTTTGCACAGTTTGATTTTATGGTTAGTTAAGATATACCCAAACACACACAACAAAAAAACATTTTGAGATGATCCTGAAATATAAGTTAATCCATGCATGTTTGAAAACCACTGGAGTACATAAACTATTCATACTTTAGTTTTTATAAAATAAGCAGCCTTCTATTATCGTTCAGCAAGAAAATCTTATTACTGAGAACTGTGAGGAGAAAATGTACAAATAAACGGTTAAAATGGACAATTTTTAACTTTTTCTCTTTGTTTGACAAAAAAGAGAGAAACCAAATAAAATAATGTAATATAATATTTATTGTCAATATGGATCATTAATCCTTCCTTCACTGAAAAGCTTCTGAGAAAACAAGGATTAGTAAAACCTTTAAATTGTTTTACTATTAAGTACTTTGAAAAAACATTCTTTCCTTTCCTTCTTCTAAATAATTCAGCAGAACGAACTTTGCCATCCCAAACCACTCAATAAATTGGATTTTATGGGAGGACTGATTCTTTAGTGAAACTCACCAGTATTCTGCTGCCCTGGCTGAGTCAGTCCAGATAAAAAGCTCTGCAAGTCACTCAACTGAACAGGATGAGCTGCTTGATTGCCTGGAAAACAAATTTTGTCCCCCAATAGATAAACTCAAAATCATCATTTAGGACTTCCTCTCATCAAACAAAGGGAGTGAGAAGTATACCATCAATAGAAGGCTGCTCAGCTCATTTTTGCACCATAATCTAAATTAATGCTGTGTAATTCACACAGCAACTTGCAAGACATATAGTTTCATAGAGAAATAATTGCACAGATGAGTTTGTCAAGGACAGTGTCAACACAGCTACAGAAAATTGATGTGCACACTGTCTAATTTAATGAAAATCAATTTGATTAAAGTGATCTAGAGAAAAACACCCTCACCTTTCTAAAAGTCATGCAACCCTCAAATGACTTCATTGTTTATTTATATATCTATTATTCCTAAATTAAATGTGCAATGAACTTTCCAACATCGACAAAGTTACTTTCCAACATCAACAATGTTTTCAAGTTCAAGTATTTAAGGATTTATTGAATATTTCACTAATAAGAAGCAAAGGACAAACCAATTTCTTTAAGAGTACATAATGTGTAAGAATTCTTTCTTATACCAATTCACTGGTTAAATATTGAGAGGCTAACAACACTTTATCTTTTATTGTGTCGACTTCGCTGTATATTCCTGGAAATTTTTACTTAACGAATAACATCTAAGGTGGAAGAATTTATAACAAGCTTGTTCATTAAGATTATATTTATCTTTTGTTATCACCTATTTTATTTGTTTACAACCTAAGTATTCTTTCAAATCTTACCCGCAGCTGGAGTGGTTGCATTGGTGGCCGGTGGAGTCACACTGGTTGTAACAGGAGTAGCTGCAGCTGCGGTCTTCACCTCTGTAGAAGAAGTGGTAGAAGTCTTTGTGTCACCAGCACTTGAAGCAATTGTAGTTGAAGATGATGTATTGCTTACATTTCCAGTTGTAGCTGCAGCTGATGCATTAGATCGAGTGCTTTGACTGGTTGATGGTCGACTGTAACATTTTTTTAAACCTCCAAAATCAGAACATTCGTAAATTATAATTCATTAATCAATGAACTTTAAGGCAATAGGAATTTATCTCCTGATACATAGAAGATAAAGGCAAATTAAGAATTTCATGGACAAAATTCAAAGTAAACTTCCAACTAAATACAAATAAAAATAGAAGGATCTAACAAAAAACATTTCATTCTTATAATTTGAAATCATGAAAATAATTCATTTAAATTGAAAATTTTCTAAGATATATTTTAATATTATTTTCATGAAATTCTATTAAAAAAATAAAAGCAAAAATCTATTAATGTACAATTAAAATGAATTTTTTTTGAGGTGTTATAGAATGTTTGCACACTATTTCAAAATAACATAGTATATTTGATGTGCAATAACAATAAAATTGTTTAGTGTAATTTTCACATCACAAAAATTAAAAAAACAACACGACTTTAACTCGCATCTTCCAAGAACCTACTTGGGGAGAGAAGTCTGCATCGTCTACAAACCAAGTGAAAATTGCAAAGAACTGGGACTCAAACTCCTGCTTTGGCAGCAGGTGTGTTACTGGTGCACCACCTGCCTCTACTTTCCAAGTCCATAAACAACATCCACCTAAACTGTTCCGGTGAACCTACATCACACTTGTACACTCAGAAATGTCCGAGACTTGAACCCAGGACCTTCTGTTTAATATGCAAGTGTGCTACTGCTGCTTTGAGAGTCAAGGTAGGTGGTGCAGTAGTAGCACACCTGCTGTCAAAGTAGGGAGTCCTGGGTTTGAGTCCCATTCCGTCGCAAATTTCACTTGGCCAAAGATGATGCAACAGAAAAAAAACAGTTTTTAGATTCAGAAGTAAAATAACACAAATCAAAATTCTACTTACAAGCATAAAGACAAGTTCTAATACTAGAGAGTATTTAACACTAATTAAACTCCAAAAATCTTGCAGCTATTTGACAAGGTCAGCTAATTATTTAGTTTATATAGAAATTAATGAAAGCATAATGTTCTTTTATTACACAACTTTGATTTTAAGGTTTAAAACCATATCAGGTAGTTTAATTTCCACTTCAGTATAATTAAGAAACACTCCATGTAGTTTATCAGTACGAAACGTTTCTACAAGTATCTCACAACATTTATTGTCAAAACAGAGATAGTAGAATCATTGTGAAGCACTATTTAAGAGAAGTCTACTACTGCTTCTTCGAGGAATAAAGACTTCACTTAATACTATATGTTCCATACTTACATTGTAGGTTAACACACTTGGAACTTTTGACTGCACAATAAAATCAGCATTGGAAAAGTCAACTATTTAAAAAAAAGCATATTTTTGCCTCCTGAAAGTTTATTTTTTTAAATACAGGGTATCAATTGGTAAGCAATGATTATGAACAGTTCAAATCCTATTGTGGAGCCGCAACCTTGTATCAGTACAACCTCAGTTCACTACTTCCAGTCCGCAGATTCCACCAATAGTTTCCACTTTTTACAGGAAAGCAGAAAATGAGGAATGGAATTAATGGAAATACGAGATACAATTCACCTAACGAGAAATGGTGAGATGTAAAAATAACCTAGAAAGGGAGAGATGTAAAAATAATGTAAAAAGACTGATATTTGTCCCTGGTTTTTATGTATTCCACGGGCTCTTAATCACCTTGATGAGCCCTAAAGCCTCAAGAACAAAAAAGAAATTTTTTTAAACGTATTGACCTCAGAATACATAAACAAGTTTTTTGGTTCTTGGGGATGGGATTGTTGACCTCAAGTGTATTTCCAATGACATTATGTACCCTTCTGACCACATGAAATGCACTACACCTGGAGGTGGGAGTTGGGCAGAGCGTGACACAAAACCTTATCAAAAATGTCTGCAAAGAGGATTTTACAAAATTCACACTTAAGGAAGTTACATGGGAATTTCTAATGAGGTAGTCAATGAAACTTTTTCTCAATTACATCAATGGAAATAAGGGATTTAGGGGACAAACCAATACTATCAAACCTTGGCATTGGTTCTAATGACCTTGGCATTGGTAAGCCCTAAAGCCCACTAAAAAAACCTATCAAACCTCCAACGTTAACGGATAATTGGAACGCATTCTCACTGCATATCAATGGAAATGTGACGAAGAGTAAAGTAGCAGACATATCACAAGATTCACATGAGCATAGCCACAGGGACTCTGCTAGTATATATGTAT
>NNCF01130512.1:52072-233801 GCA_002313205.1 Laupala kohalensis | reverse complement strand
TTAGATTTTTGTTGAGATTTTTGCCAGGGATCAAAGTCCGAATATTCATATTTTACCAACTATATATATCTCAAAAATCTCAACAAAAATCTAAAATAAACCACGTTTTCAGTCTCATCTTCCGTCCTGAATACGATGAGGATCTAAAGGCAATCATAAACCCGATTGATCCCGGCAGACCCAACGGGAGGCAGTTGCTCCTAGCAACGCGAGATAGCGTTTGCGCCGGAGTGTCGCGATAGAACGCGCGGCAGTGTCAAGTTGCCGGTCTGACGTCACCACATGGGAAGAGGAGAGGAGGAGCGAAGGACGATGAGCCGTGTGGAGCGGCCGGGTCCCACCGCCTCCACCGCCACCGGCACTGCTGCCGCCGTTGCGAGTCGTGGCCGCTGCTGCCGCGCGGCAAGTGCGTGAGCGAGTGCGCTCCTGGAATAGGAGTTCTGAGCGCGGATCACGGGACTTTACATGCGTTCTGGCGGCAGCATGGTGTTGCCCTAGTAATCCCGCACCCTTTGGCAGGTGTCGCTATCGCTCGGGGCTCATGGTATGTCAGGAAATGCGGGGAAACCCCCTTCCGAAGCTGCGACGGAATCTGTGCGCGGCGCGCGAGCAGCGGCCGCGTCGGCGACGTAGGCGCGCGAGGTCAGAGCAAAGCCAGCGGAGATTCCAGTGCTAACCAACCCAGTGTTGGGTGCCGGCCGGCCGGCCAACGGAAGCGACGCCTATTCCCCGAGTGGAGGAGAGATCGTTCTCAACAAGCCAGCGGGTCGGAGCGACGCTTAGGCGCCCACGTCACGATGCCGCGCAGGAAGCACGGGAGCTCCCCCGCAAAACGTGAGTGTGTCGGCCTGCAGCGGCCGCGCGCGTCGTGAAGCGTCTCACGGTTTTTGATGCGTGCTCATCGCAGGCGCGCAGCTCCCAAGAGTTGCGCGCGGCGCCGCCAGGCGGCCAGAAATAGGTTTTTGGCATCTGCTTGCGAGGAGACAAGAGGTTGTAGCGCGAGGGAGAGGGACCGGGTTTCCCGGTGCGGGGTGGAGGGAGCACCTACTGTTGGAATGTGTGACCCTGCGCTTCCCCCCTCCGCGCACCGCTGGGGCTTCCCTCAGCGGAGCACTCCTCTCCGCACCCCGCACGACTGCCTACGCGCTCGCGCGCGCCGGGCTTTCTTATTTAGCACTTTGCGGGGTTCGCCGCTGCTGCCGTGCGCACTGCGGAACACGATGCCGTAACGGGGCGGGTTGGGCAGGTGCGGCGACCGGAAACCCGTGCATTCCAGCGTACACGCATCCTTCTGAATGCGGAGCGGGTGTCCGGGGTTCGAGCGTGCAGCGAGCGTTGTTGCTTAAGGAAGATCGACGGAACGATGTCGAACACAAGAGTGGAGTTACGCAATCGCAGTGGCAATAGAGGTGGCGGCGTTGACTGCAACGCACGCGTGGCAGTTTCTTTCGACGTACTTCGTCCAGGACACCTCATGAGCACTAGTAAGGGCGGGAGCGACATCGTAGGGGCGGGGTCCAGCTCCTCACGCGCCGCCGCCGTCCGGGCCGTATTGATATGTTTATAAACACGAGGCACGTGCCGACGCGGGCGGACGGCGCTGACCCGCGTGTCTGCGTTCCCCTCCTCTCTGTCTCGACTTTACTCGAGGAGTCCGTGGCTCACTTTCCGGCACATTGGTCTGCTTTCTCAATATTTTTCAGCAATTGTGATCCGTATTTTATAATTTATTTACGTGTGTTATTGATGATGTGTTTAGCCATCGTAATACATTAGGAAATTTCTTAACTCCGTTTGTCGTTCATGATGTCTGTTATGGAGTAAAATATAAGACCATTAAAGTAAAATTTCAAAATTGATAATAAAATCAAATATGTATCACAAAATGTCAATCTGAATAAACGTCACGTCACTTCTGTGACAGAGAACTATTGACACACCAAGCACAAAATTGAGGGTTGGAGGGACACGAATTCATTACACGGTTCGTTTTGTGGAGTGATTTTTCATTGTCCAAATTTTTTTGATATATTAATATTTATTAACTATAAATATCCATTCTTACTGCATATGTGCCGAAATGAGAGAATACGGTGACTAGGGTGAAGATTCATCCACCATCAATCGTTCTGGAATAACCCCAAATAATTTTTATTTAAGATTATATGTGAAATTACTTCTATTTCTTGTAAATCTTGTCCACAAATTATTCTTATAAATGTAGTTCATACATCCACATTGTAAGAAATAAGAAATACTGGTCAAGCATGTTTTTGATCGGTATACATTCGCCCAGCAGAGCCACACAATTATATTTCAGAACATTTCGTTACCCACAGCAGACATTATTCCTGGACTTCACGCCCCCTAGTGCAGACCTTTTTCGTGTAATGAAATTTTACTTTGATATTAATAACTTCTTAGTGATCAATGGATTTTAATATTACAAGAGAATGTGTATTTTTTTCTGGTAGTGAATATTAATTATTTCCTTTTCAACAATTTGTAGTTTAAAAAATTTCCAAATCCAAATATCGGATATTTTGTTGTAATCAAGACACTCCTGAAAGATATAAAACTATTTACACATCGATATTGATTATCCAAAGAGTATTTTTCGAATTAACAAAACTTATTACCAGTCAAAATCCCTAATACCGTTAAAAGATTTCTTTACATTGCGCGTATTCATGGGTGTGAAGCAAATGGATTACTCTATTTTACTGTACAGGATACTGAAGTACAATAGAGATCCCACTATAAATAAGAGATCCGTTTCAGTATCAAAATAAGTATACAAATGATTTCACTCATTATGGTTTCTGTGAACAGAACTCGTGTTCCAAGTTTTTTAAATCGAAAATACTCATATCTACTAACTACAATTGACTGATTGCGTTTCACTTCATTGTCTTGGCGAAGACGTAGGCTAAATAAAATTACAAAAAACAAATCCATTGAAAACTAAAGTAACAAACGACCAAAGAAATGTGGTAGGCTAGGCGTGGAAGAGACAAATTCCAATATAATTTGTAAATTAAAATTTTATTACACGGTATTAGTGAAATTAGACTCATTAATTTTTTATTATGTGTGATAAATATTGCCTGTGTTTCTGCGTGTCTTCACTAAGTCATTTATTTGATTATAAGAAAATTATATTACACTAAATAAAGATTTTAACTTTAGGTATCTACCCCACAGTATCTTTTTTTTAAGACTTTAGGACTCGCCAACATTATTGTCATTAGAGCCATAATCTCACAGTACCTAAATCCAAAGAACCAACAATACACACTATTGAATACCCTGTTGGAGGGTATACTGCCTAATATCAATGTATTTATAATTCTTTAAATGCACAGAAATGTTGAATTGAAAGGAAATACTCGGATTTTTTTTAATAACGAGTTTTTATTTTGCGCTTTTACACACACATGCGTATATCTGAGCATTTTTGGATTTAAACAGGTATAAGATACATGTATGAATGTATTCCAACACATATTTACTCATACATGTGCGTGTATATGCATGTGAACAGCTAAAAAAGCTTTAAAAATGCACGTTTTTTTAGTTGTCATGTGTTTGTATGTGTGTGCATAAATACTTACATGCAAAAATTTACATCCAAATACATGATAGTATATGTACAAACACTTACATACCCATTTTTAACGTTTTTTACTGCACAAAAATCGGTGTAAATTTAAAAGAATGTTTTTTCCTCGTATTTTCGTTAAGATGCCTTAAACGAAGAATTGCAAAAAAGGTCTCAACTTTGAGCGCTCATATCTCGGTTCTACCCTCCCATCGAGGTCCCCGGTCCGCTAGTGTGTCCGATTTTCTTTACCCGTTAAAGTGTCGACGATACCTAACTTTCTGCCAATTTTCGTATCTGGAGGATTTTTGTCCAGATTTTCAAAAAATCAGCCTTTATTCAATGGTGTATATTGTTGGTTCTTTGGAGTTCGATTCTGTGGAATTAGGGCTCTAATGACCATGATGTTGGCGAGCCCTAAAGTTCTAATAAAAATATATACTGTGGGGTAGATACCTAAAGTTAAAATCTATAACTGTGAGGTAAATACTTAATGAAAGAAAACAAAAAGCTCACAGTAAATGACCGACTATGCTCAACTTACCAGTGGATCAAAATTTGTCACCAAAAGTCATCAGTCAATAAATTCTAAAATTTAAAATTAAATTCGTTTTGTTCCCACAAAACCCAATTATAAAATGAAATATTTCAAAATAAATACATTTATATTTTTGCTCTTTGTGGTAAACAATTTTAATTTTTTTTTCATTACTTTTAAATTACATAAATGTGTACGATAAAAATATTTAAGAAATACAAATATTATCAATATTTTTGACAATGTTTATGAATTTTATTGAACAATCTTGTTTATTGTAAATAGAGGCATTGCTCTGTCTCATTACTTTGACTGTCCAGTATGCTACATCATCAAGTACTTTTAGATCTGGGAGAAATACTGTTTACACGAAAATATGTGATTTCTATCGGTAATTATCAACATCTACCAAGCTTTATGTTTCATAGAAAGTAGTTTTTCTGCTTCACTTCGTTGAACCTGTAGTAAATATGTAACCATTACGTCGAAAATCAATCAAGACATTAGTAATATTTTCTTTTTCACTAACGCAATTTTCATCTATTTGCCTGTTACTTGCCATGAATTTGTTTGAGAACAGGTCAATTATTCTATCAGTCCAATAAACAACTCAGGGAATGTCCTTCTCTACCAATTACTCACTTTATTCCCATCATAATTATAGCACCTGCAAACCACAAAGCCATCGTATCAACAGAACCATCGGGCTTCCCCTTTGTAATGAGGGTGCACTAGGCGTGTCATGACCACAAACCTCCCCACTTGCATGCCGGGACTCCCCTGCTGCACGCGGATACGCTCGCTCTCTCCCTCGACCAGCCGCGCCCTAACCTTTCGACAGGTGGATGACTTTTCTTCCGCCTGCCACTTCGCGTCAGGTGGCATGTTCCGGTGTTTTGAGTCCCCTACCCCCTCCCCTTTTTCATTCTGGTCTTCGAAGATGAGGGTGATGAATTGGTCCATGAAATTTAGTTTACACCCGAACGATATTATTTTATAATTTATGTAAAATTTATTTTTAAGTGTAAATTATTCCAGTTATAAATGTCATAACGGTAATAATTTGATCTTTGAATTATTGAATATATTGCGGTAATGACGTCGGTGTAACTACAGAGAATATATTTTGGTCTTATTGTGGATTACCTTATGAAATGCATTTCAAAGGTTATCAATGAATTAGGAGAGAAAATATAGACTGGTTTCCTTTAAAACTATTTTTCAAGTTTATCTGCGGAAATATGTGGATGTATAATTTGTTAGATAGTACATGTGAGAATTGGGGATGAATGATGTACTTATTAGCAGAGTGTGGCGCCAAATTCGACGCTTTTACAAGTGGAAAATAATAAATAAAAACTTTTTAAAAACAAGCTATAATTTAAGACATTCTATTATGAGAATAAAGTAAGTACAGGTTTTTATTAAGGTAATGCAATGCCAAATGCTAATGTCTTCATATATGTTTGTATATTCTAATAAAAATAAACGTTCGTACTATCTTTATCGTTGAAAATGATTTAATATTTTACGTTGAATTATTTTTCTTCAAAAAGCTCGCCATGCGAATTGTAAAGAAAATACGTAATTTGACTAGTACTTACTTACCAAACAATCACTGACGTATGAAATTAAATGGTATCTAATTTTACGAAAATTTCGCACGACTAGTTTTTTAAAGACAAATAGTTCGACATAAAATATTGAATCATTTTCAGCGATAAAGATAGTAAGTACGTTTATTTTTATTATGATCTATTAATGTGAAATAAATATGAAGGTATTAGCATTTGACTTTGCATAAAATAAAAACCTAAACTTACTTTATACGGGTTTGTACGTGGTTTAAATAAAAGCTTGTTTTTAAAAAGTTATTTTATTTATTTTATACTTTTCAGTTTTAAAATTTGTTCATTTGCTGAAATTATTAATATTCCTAGTTCACATATTCACAGTACTAAAAAAACAAATTTTTTAATAAACTTCTATTTAATGTAAATGAATAGCATTTATTTAATAGCGTCCGTGTGGTACACCTTTCGATAGATACCACATTATTTTGAGAAGCGATCGTAATGATTAGATGAGACGATCCTTCAATATTCGTAATGATAAAATAAAAGTTTGTTACGGAAAGATGTAGGTTACGCAATTCGTTATACTTATTTGTATGTCGAGACGGATTGTATTTCAAGGGAGCTTCCCGGAAATAATCCGCTGCGAGTTATCTCGGAATGAAATCGTAATTAAAAAATGTATTTTGTTAGTTAGATATCATAATATTGCATTGTCATCGGGTTTATATATATGACAAATCTCAGCTCAATTGGTTGGGAACAAGCGGTTAAAAATTCAGTTGCAAGAATTGGCCTAAAATCATACTACTAACAGGTAAAGTTCGATGAAAGCTTGTCCAAATTTGAGCCTTTTCTTGTTTTCTGAGAGATGCTGTACACAATGAACGGAATAATATGGCACATTGAAAGATTATTTTCATCTTTTTTAACGTATTTTCTTAATTTCTTTAAGAGTTGGGAGCTCTTCAGGACAACTGACATCCATCTCATTTCTCCCCTCCCCCTTATTTCGGACTGACCACATCATATATGAAGTAAGCGCTTAAATTTAAGTCATTCGCTTCGTCAGTTACTTTAAGCTCAAATTTGATGTTATTTACATCCAGTGCTATTTTTTCGGTGGAAAAGTTAATCTGTACGCACTCGGCACTTCCAAAATATAGAGTACTGCATTCGCAGGCTAGTTTCATTGATATCAAATTTGCCAGGTAACTATTGGCGAGGAATTACATAAATTTTAAGCGACAAGCACTCACGGACGAAAGACTAGTCCTATCGAACTGGATAGATGTTTTATGATACAGTGTATATCTGTCGATGAGAATTAGTGTGTCAATACTTGCTAACTCCATAAATCGGACCTCAAGCGATGATGGCAACACCAAGGGACACACTTTTAAATAATATATACTAAGTTTTACTGCAATATTTTCGTTCCGAAGTTTATTGGCAGGCATGCCGGAGCGAACCGGCATCAAAAACGCCCTGTTTACGCAACATTTTTGTAGTCTCATGCGTCAGCGTTTAACTTTTGGACGTAATTCGATTTGTTTAGTTTTTGGAGGTATGAAATTGTTTCCAAACAAGTGAAAAAATCTTCATAAGATTATTATAATAATAATAGTGAAAGAAAGCGGGGCTGTTCGGAAGACGTAATGTAAGTCCCTGTGGAATTGCCTCAGGGAAGGGGGCCGGAGAGGAGGAGTCGTGAGTTGCGATCCCTGGCCGAGTAAATGGGGGAGGGAAGTTCTTTATTCATTTTGCGTCCAATGAGCTTTGCCCCATAAATGCTCAACGGAGAATGTACCAGCAGTTAATGGATTGGTGGCGAACGTCATGTAGTCGCGAAAGTCATTAGTGGCAAATGACATATATTCGTTCTTTGCGAATGGCTCAGTTTGAACCCTTCTATGAGTGAGTGGAACCCTGAAGAAAAGTTTTCTAGGAGTGCGATTCTGATGTTTCAATGGAACCTTGGTGATAAAACACAGAGACAACCCATGATTCAAAATTAACCCTCACCTAGGACTCGATCCAGGAATCCTCGATTTCAGGACACATTTCAAAATGTAAAAATGCATTGATAAAATTCACCAGCGTTTTTTTTTTTTGAACTGCACTTGTTGGTTTTATATTTGTTTTTTTTATATTGTTTCTTACTTCCCTAGCCTCTTTTGCCAGTATGCAACTTCGATACCATATCCAAATAACTTTGCCACTCACTTGTACGAAGTCCAGCCAAATGTATCACATCCTACAGAACACATGACCCGAATAATGTAGCAATAAATCCTGCTCTATTGTCTACAACCATCATCTTAAATTTAAGAGAGAAGAAAAATGTGATATTTTTATTGGTTTTCAAAGGGTGATTCGAAATTATTCTTTGGAGGTGTGATGGAAAGATGGACGCCAAACAAAGAATTTTTCAAAAAGATCCGCAGTACTACTATTAAAATCTTTGAATTAGTCTTTTTTATAAACACACAGAGAGTAGAGATCTAATTATGGAATTAATATCCCGGAGTAAAGAAAAAAAGAAAGAAAGAAAGAAAGAAAGAAAGAAAGAAAGAAATTGGGTAGATAAATTGTGGACGTTTATTCAACTCCATCACGTACATGTTGCATGAAAGTTTTGTGTTCTTTATATTAATTTTAAAGTTAAAGTGAATGAAAAAATTATAAGTGTGTATTATCCATCTCTTTGACAGACCTCGTCAGACCCTTTAGGATTCACAGATGATGGAACTCTGTGTATTTTTTGCCGTCGACATCAGGAGATGAAGAGATCTGTATCGCCTATTTTTGGTGCTCATTTTTGAACAAGTTAAATTGCCTTGGGAGTCAAATCTTGAGATAGAGTTATTAAACAGACCTGAATTTGAACCTTGAGGGAGAAAACCTTTTCTCCCCGCAAGTGATGGAATTTCATCCAAGATGTCAAATTGGTTGGGAAGAAAGGTTGTAAAATAATATTCATTTTTAACTTTTTCAAAGATAATTTACGTCAGTTAATTAAATTATAGTGTAAATTTACGATAGTTATTTACATTTTTGGTAATGTTAGTTTAATTTTTAACATCTTCTTAGCAAAATGACGTTAACCATAACTATGAGTTGAAATGTTGTGAAGATTGTATTGTAAGCATAAAGAATTTATCTAAGGAAGGGATCTTTAAAGTTATTTGCCGTAATACAAATTCAATTGATATCAATAAATATTTAACACTATTCCTTAAGACAATAATGTGATAAATGCATGTTTTGTTAAATATCTTAAAATGAATAAAAATTTAAAATATAACAAATTACATTTCAAAAATACAATAACGGTTCCACTTTCCATTATATGCCTTACTTCCCTTTATAATGTTTACTGTAATATATTTTACTTTTTAAGTTAAGGTATTAAACGGAAATTTTTCTATCTCATGAAATTTGCTTTAATTGGATCGTTGCTTTGATGAACAAGAGTTTTCTTGAACACGTTTGATATTTCCGTAACGTTGTCCTAACCAGCGCCACCATTCTACAGATCAAATACAAAGGAGAGTTATTTCTAAATTATTTTTAGTGAAAAGGAATTATGTACTCAGAGCGTAAAAGCATTTTCAAAACATACTTGCAAGCAAAATGATGAGTTTTTGTCTTGCACAGTGGAAACTTCGATTTCAATAAGTGTATTATAAGAAGAATTAGAGATTCAAAGCAGCAGATCGCTACTCGTATTAAGGCAGAAGTAGATGCCCTGTGAAAATTTTCATTTATTTTTGTCAGAAAATACAGCATTATGAACTGAGTATAATTTTGTTGGGCTCTTCCGACCAAAAAGTATTTTTTTAACTTAGTACACTCTCTGCGTCGTCGCGGAGTGTACTAAGGGTGGATGTGAAAAAAACAGGAATCTCTTCCCACAGCTTCGTATTAATGTTAATATTTCCCTGAAATAAATATTTTTGTTTCATCTGATATATTCATAGTTATAATGAAAATCTGCCACCATCCCGTGTGAGGCAATAAGATTGCATTTCTTAAATTGTCAGAAAAAAGGAATATTTATCTGTGAAATGAGAAGATATTGGTAAAAAGTAGACTATTTGTCGCAGGGTCACGAAATAGAAAGGTATATTTAGGCGTTTTTTAAGCATAATTTTAAAGAAAAGTAGATAGTTCACACCTATGAATACCTAATTTCCTAACAACTGGTTTAGAGGAATTTCATAGTATTTAATCAATTCACTATAAAAATGTTCTTATTATAAAATTTATACATCTCATATGAGATCAGTAAAATACAGAATAAGTATAAAGCCTGCATACCAATAGTATATCTGAATACCCATTACGACCATTCATTGACGCAAAATTTGTTTTTAAGAAATCTTTTCACAAACGGAATCGATACTTTATGTTGAGATTAATTAAAAACAAAATTTGTGCTCATTAGTGATCGATTTGGATATTCAGATATTTAAATATAAGGTCATTCTAATGATGCAACAATAACAAATACATAATACGCAATTGAGTCATAATTTTTCTGCGTTATTTTTTGATTTTTTAAATAATTTTCTTCTTATAATGCACTCTCCCTTAATTCAACATGATTGTTTTGTGTATATTTATTCTTACTGAGAAATTCATTATGGTATGTGATTAAAAATAATTTTTATTCCCCAGCAATAACCTCATTTTGTCATAAAAACATCTCTTTAAACTAGTTGAATTCCTCAAGACTGAATTGAAGTCTTCTACCAATCTATTTGTATTTTATGCCATTCTATTTACAATTACATATTGCTGAGTTGTTTCCCTTCTATGCGAATTTTATTCTTCTGAATATCTTTGGCACTCGTTCTTGTTTGGTTAGGTTAGTCCTTCAATCATGGAATTCCCATAATTGAAGCTTTCCAATAGCAAATATGTAAAGAGAGAAATATCATCAATATGTAACACAAGAATTCAATTTTTCTTACAAACAAGAAAATGTCACGAGTTCTATTTCGCGTAAGTCGTGTAGAAATTCAGCACATAAGCTGTTCCATAGTAAGCCATGTAGAAATTATAAGTAATCTTTCCCAATATTTTCTTTGCAACAATTCTAACCAATGCTAACAAGTTCATTCACGGCGCAAAAAGCTTCTTACGATATAGGGGACCATCGCTTGCAAAATCTCTGGGTACCGTATTTATTCTTTCCACAATATCAGTCATTAGTTAATTTCTTAAATGTGTGAGGTCACATACGTTTCACATTACTTTCTTGATCTCAGAATTTGCAAATCGGCACGCTTTTGTATTCGAAGTTGAATCCGAATGAATCTGTCGATCAGTAGAATGATGAGTAATTTGACGAATCATCACTTCTCGAAGACGTGATTTGTCGACCGTGAATAATTGAGAGACATAATCATTATTTGATGAATGAACATTTCTTTTTGAATCAACACGTAAGACAAATGATGCGACTTTCACCTTTTAGTATTTGCACTTGTATCTGACCGATGTCCTCCCTTAGACCACAGTATCGATAATAAAATTAATTGACTAGTATTAAGAGTTGTCTTCAATGTAGCTGCGAGGGATCCATGGGATGAGGGACGAATGACTAGAATTAGTTTGAGAAAGGATCCAGCGTTGTCACAGAATCGTGTGAAATCCTTCGAGAATTTAAATGGTTTCTCCGAGGTTTATTCATTAGTCGCGATTCTTAACTCCCAGAATACGTTTAAAGAAAAAGAAAATACACGAGTTGAAGTTAAGTTGGGTGATTCGGAGCCAAAAATATCGCGCTATATCAGACTTCATTTCCATGTGCGTAGGATGCCCTCTTGGCTTGCGTTGCTGTGATATTTTGTGAAGGAATGACCTTCATACATAACTAGCAGCGACAACTCGGCCTTCTGGTGTAGCAACCAGTATTGTCGTGATGGAGTGACTTCTAGGACGTGACGAAGTTCAGAAACTACTCTACAGACAAGTTGGCATACAGTCTATTGAAAAAGGACCCAAGGGCAAAGAATTACCTAATTGATGATAGCGACTTAATGACATTGTTATGAATAATCATACAAACACCAGGCAAGTTAGTGTTTTGTTTCCGATGCAATTTTTCTATCTAGGGAAGACGAGCATCTCGAAAAGTTTGTCACGGTACACATTACTTGATATATTTAAATCATTTTGACATAATTACATACTAGATTGGCCTGTGAAATAAAAAAAATGGTTTCGTGAAGGGAGCAGTACATCTATATGAGAATAGTTATATTGTTTAGGACCTAAAATATGATTTTAACAACAGTGGTTATTAAATTTGAGACTATTTATTAGTTCTTTCATTTCTTAAATAAACTTTCTTAATTTTTTTCTATATTGATTAAATCGTATTTATTATTAATTTTTAAAATATGAACTATAATTATTTTTATAATTATTATCGTATGTATTTTGTTGTTAATGTTCATTTTTACAAAATGTTATTTATCGTTTTTTCCGCTAGTAAACGAAGTGTGCTTACCGTTGATAAAACGAATATGGAAGAGGGCGTAACTCATTTGACTTAGAATCACGATTAGAATGCGACACGAGCGACGCTCGCAGAGCTCTGGCGAGTGACCGCAGCGACGCGAGAGTTCACGCAGATGAGGAAGCGCCCTTTGCACATCGCGCCCCGCCTTGGCATAATCGGATTTCCCCAGAGCGGTTCGGACCGCCAACTCGACTCCGTGGCGTCCACAAGGCTTGCCAAACAATTTCCAGATTGTCGTGAGGCGGAGGCGCTGGCGGAGGTGGGAGCTCTTTAAGTGAGGGGGTCATCGGAGAGGGTGTTGTCGAAAAGGGGTGGGGCAGTAGGGGCTTGTTGACATCACGCAGGCGCCGGACGGGTGTGAAGTGAGGAGTGGGGGTTTGAATAGCAGTGGACGAGACACGGTGGTGACGGCGGACTGCAGCGGCGGTTGGGCGTTGAGAAGCCGCGAAGGAGAAGGAGGTTACGTGGGGGAGAGATGACGGGGCTCGCGAGATAAAAGCAAGTGGACAAGCAGAGGATGCGGGAGCAGTTTGGCTGCAGCGGGAAACCAGTTACCGACTGAGTTATAAGTGATGCGCAGATATAGTTATGGCGATGAGCGCAGGGATGAGAGAAATGCTTGACACATCGCTGGAGAACCCGACTTTGTCGATTACAAAGATAGTGGATCGACGAATAGTGAAGTTAGGATTGGCGATAAGGATATGTAGCTCTTTCAGACGGATATCGTTTCATATTTTTTGTACTTTCTTGAGATGCAGTTGTATGACAGTAAAAGTGTTCAATATTTTTTGAAGCATTCGTTATTAATCACTTTCATATCTCAAAAAGTATGAATGTTTCTGTAGTTATAACAAAGTCTGAGAAATAAAACGAATATTTTGTAGACCACAGTACTTTCAATATTTTTAGCAACAACATGCTTTGGGATATCTTTAAGCTTGTGTCACCTGTAGTAGCGAAGAGTTCCGCATATTTCAACTCACGCACGATTCAACTTACGCATGATTCAACTTTTCTACCTGCGCGGCGGAGGGTCAAGCTATGGTGATGTAGGTGGTAGTCACCAGGGTTAGACAAAGTAAACGGCAACGTTTATCTTGTCCTTCAGGATTAGGTCTACGCGGGTCTACCTGTGCCCGTCGCGTGAATTCCCAGCCAGTGGGGACGGTGGGTAGCTATTTCTCCGAGATGACTTTGCCACAAAAAAAAGACTATTCACAAATATTTGGTTGCCATATTAGAACACTTGAAATCTGCGCCAAAAACGATGAAAAATGATACTAAACACAACCTTACTGACATCAAATGCACGTTTTACTACTAGTCCAGTAATTAGGTGACGAAAAGAAGCAAGTCAAGTCAAAAAAAATGTTTTTCCTATATCAATGTTTTTTTTAAGTTTTTCACATATATCTTAAAAATAATGCATTTTTGGAACGCAACATTCTTATACCGAAATAATGTATAATACATTTAATTTTCAACAAATTATGTTCTCTATCAGTTTGTCACCAGACGAAAAGAAATGACTCAAGAGCGCTAGAATGGATACAACAATTATTTCTGTTAATTGTTGATATCAGAGCTTGCAGTATTGTTATTCCCCTCACTTCTTATTTTCCTAGTAATTTTTTGAAATAAAAATTGTAGAACTGCCGCTAAAATAATAAAATGTTGTAACTTATTTCTTGCGACAGTTGACGAGTGTCGAAAATGAATGAGCCATGATGTTTGGACCTCAAAATGGTGACAACGTTATTTACTCGTAACAATTCTGTTTATTTCAACATGAATGAATTTATAATAATATTAGAGAAACATCTTACATGAGTTATACAAAATTGTTGACAACAATAAAATATGAAACATTTTATGATATTTTTACTTATAAAAAACCTACAGTGGTTGGATTTGGAAAATTAAATCTACTATTCAGAGACTTGCTTGAGAATTCTAGAATTCAAAGTTCCTAAACATCAGTTGCTTAGAAATGTTCTGTGCAATTTCTTTTGTACTTATACTTCTTAATTTTTTGTGTCACCTCAGAAAACATGTGGAAAATTGCGTTCTTGTATTCAATAGCTAGATATTACCTTACTAACAACTGAAATCCAACCATTAAAAACTGCAATTGATGAGAAAACACACTAATTATGAAGATAATAGAAAAGTTTCATGATTGAAAAAAATATTTTGAAGATAAATAGAAATTAAATCTGAGCTTTATTAGGGGCTACTCGCTTACCTTTTGACGTCCAGACGAATGACAAAACCTGCTATTCCAAAGATGTCTTATTACTTCATTCCAGTCATAAATTGCACTTTTCACGATTTAGAAGAAATAAAATATTGTGACGAAAATAAAAACGAAGTAAAATAGTACTCCAAAACCAAATTAAGTGGTTCTAAAGTTCAGAATTGGTTCTAAATCTTGGTTCAGAAGTGCCGAGCACTGATGCATGTACTTTACTACGATAATCAAAATATATTATTTTCCTTTCAATCATAACAGTTTTATGAAATAATTAGGAAAATTACAAGTGGAATTCTAATCACTACTTTTTCGGAGTCGGGGACTCCCAAAACGGATATTTCCGTCAAAATTTCGAGAACGAATGTTTTTCACTATTACAATACTTTCAATATACTACATGAATAAGTAAAAACAGAAGCTTAAAACTCAGTTATGTCATAAATACGTCGTGTTTGGGTTCATTTTTATTTGAATTATGCATATTTCAAAAATTGTAAGATAATCGAAATAAAAATAAAAATTCTCAATATATAGCGCTTACAATATCTCTCCAGTAAGTGACTCACGAAATCCATTCAGCAGGTCGGTCGGGTAGCATGAGGGTGGGCGGGGGGACGGCAAGCCATTAGGAAAAGTACGAGGTGTCGAGTTTAATGGTACCCAAAATCTTTAATCTGTTGACCGACTTTATGACCTTCAGAAAGTGTTGAGTTTAAGAACTCCGACATGAATCATTAATTCACGCGACTGACGGAATTATAAATATCTTACCCATACAACTGGTATCCTGCATTATATCTTCGTGGATTTTACACAGTGGTCGCTCGCAAGTATGACGCTCTCGGACCGCATCTACTACTCACTAAAAGAAATGCAATGAATACTGTTAAGATTAATTTAAATGGACTCAGCGAATAACAGCTGATAGCGAGTGAACAGTCTTTTTTCTAACACTCCTTCGAATACAGAATTTCTCACTTTCCTGACGAGCCAATTCGACATGTTGTTGCAGAAAGTGGAATTTGGAATATCCAAATCCAGATTGATGTTCCATTACTAAATAATTATGGAAAAGTGGGTGTCTGATCAAATCTTCAATTCTTCCAGCGGTTTGAGATAACAACAAGGAAATTCAGTCCTGATGAATATGAAGTGTTCCTCAAATACCAACATAAACGCTTACAATGACGGAGAAGGCCCCGGGTGATCACTCAACGCAGTCTCAACATTGAGAGGATCACTCGTTGCACATCCCATCACTTGTAGGCGTAAACGTTAACATTTGGGGAACACAATTATCATATTTCCATCAGGACTGATTTTTTATTGTACCTGAAACTGCTTGAAAAATTGAAGGAGGAGGAGGAGCACTCTGTGAGCAATAGTCAAGGGATGTGCTCCTAGATGTTTGGTCTGTTGGCACACTTTGGCAAACCTCTGGGCTCACTACTTTGTTGTGTCGTAAACTTCATTTTCTACATGGAGGTTTTGTTCTTATGAATATTTCATAATTTGGCCCACGATCACTTTGGCCCCTCCATCAACACAAATCTTATTATGTTTTAGGTAAATTACGTCTCCATTGTCGCCAACATGATAACCTCCATCTGCGACACAATTATCTCAGTTGATTCATATTAGCAATACTATAGCGTATTCTTCTATTCAATTATAGTCATAAACTATTTCCTTAGATTCACCATTATGCATCCTTATGTAAACTCGAACAGGTGGGAGGTGTCTGTGAGGACGGGCTGTAGTAGCGACGCAGGGTGCGCTGAGGAGGGAAAGGGGGTGGATTTAGGCGCAGAGCAATCGAAGCCGGGGTCGCTCTCTCCGTGACCCAGTGTTCGCGTCTGCGTTGCTCCCTCTGCACATTGCTTCATCTCCCGTATTGGGAGGGAGGATTACGGAAAACGAGACTAAATGGATCATTTTAGTGAAGCACAGGGGATAAAGAAGGATTGTAAAATTGTACAGGGTAGAGTGGGGGGTAACAATCCGCACTTTCATCGCTTATGAAGAGTGAGAATGGTTAGAGTGTTCAAATTAGAGTAAATTGACAGAGTATATTCCCTATCATCAGAAGTGGGCGATGTTTATCTGAAATTTACGTTAAATGTTTCTCCATTACTCAAAAAGTTATCTTTGTTAATCGTTATAGCATTATTATTTCGTTTGTCATCGAAAGTTACTCGGTTAAAAGTAAATTGAATATTTTAAATGTTAAATTAGTCACATAGTAAACTATTTTACAGTTTTTCAATGCCGCAAATATTTCATTGTAACATTTGTTGTAATATTTATTGTATTTCTTGTTTATTGTATTTGAGATAACAAGATTATATGTTCCACATGCAAGATCATCTTGTATAAGGTGCACGTTTCCCTTCATGAGCATTAACATACTAAAATGATAATCTGAAAGGGATGAATGTTTACCCCGCAAAGATATTTTCCAGAGGAAGCCGTCAAGCAATACTAATACGTTTTCTTACAGGTAGTAATGGAGTTAAATTATGTTCTATATACAACAAAGCCATTGAACGCAAATACATCGTGATCGTCAATTGAATAATAGTTATCCGTTTTTCTTCTTCTACGATTTCGTTCACTCTGTAGACTTTGATTTCAAGGTCAGTCTACGAGTCTGAGGGTGGGAGCAGAAGTGGGGACAGGGAAGAAACCGCCAAATTACAGAATCTTTTTCACTTTGTTAAAAGCATTCACGAAATTGAGCCCTAATGTGAAATTAATTTCTCGGTCATGGCATGTATCTCCTTATCTGAGTAAGCCTTGTTCCTATGATGTGTTTGGCGTCGGATGTTCTTTTATGTGCCCCTGGGGAATGTTGATTTCCAGCTTCACTCCCTTCTGACGCATAGCGTGAGGATCTCACACCGTACTGAGGTAATGAGTTGTTAATTTAGTCATTCTTCGACACAAAAGTATATCGAGCATGTACCGCTCAGGAAGGATCGGACACTCTGGATGACCTTGAGCAGTAATAGATCATTCGTTTCGACGATTCCGGATAAGACAAATTTTTGACTGGACGCACCGTGTCAGCCACCATGGGAACAATGTTTATAATAAAATAATTAACAGTCTTAAACGGAAGTCAGTAAAACAGTTAATGGTTTTATAACTTAAAAATTAAATAAAATTTTAACTTTGTTAATTAACGATTAACGGATTTTAAGCATTAACGCTTATCCGCCCAGCTAAGTCATAAAAACCTTTCTGTATTTTAAAATTTTTGCGAAGATATTTTTCTCAGTTTGCTTTCATATGAGAAGGGGTAAAAATCCGTTGCTTAGATCTTTACCCCCACTAGAGTCGAAAAGAAAACGATTGTGAAAATAAAAACAAATTTAAGAATGACAGACGAAAGAAAGAAAAAACTATATTTGCTCAATAACAGCTCAAAAACAACTCTCATCATTTATCGTTAAATCGTAATGTTAGTCATAGTATGCATAAGAAGGTGCATAGTAGGAACCAGTACCTTAATAATCGGGAGAACAGGCACTTCTTTGACAAGGTTGCTTGGGAGTCACGTTTCCAGTATTTTATTATGGGATCAGGGTCACAAATCTCCGGGGGCGTCTGGCGATAATTTCACTTTGAAATAAAGTGCGGGTGCTTATTCAGTCTGAAAATGTTATAATTATTACATCAAAATATTAGAAAATACTTATTTTCTTTGTCCCAAAAGTGATTACTGACGTTACGTTTCAACAACAGAGCTATCACTGCCCAAGTAGCGACGATCCAGATTACCATCACTACAAAACTCATTACGTCTATGCGATCATTGCCTCGTTCTGACGTTTGCCGTACTCACTTTTATATTAAAAGTCATGTTACTTCACTCAGAGAAAGTGTAACTCAGGAATAATACAATTTATACAGTGGGATTTGTACGATGAATTTTCTGGTTGCAGCGCTGCATTAGAGGCATGTTATGAACGTGAGTTAGCGAAATATATAATTAGAGGATTCCAAAAAGATATACTTTTTTCAATGAAAATAAATTTTTCCGCGTCCGCAGTTATAAAAAATTAGTCAATCACTGTGTCCATTCTTTAACCATATCATTGAAGTCTTGGTCAATCGACGCACAAATCACGTGTTTGGTAAGATCATGTTTATTTTACGAATACTTGTGCTCAAGAATTGTAATAATATTGATATTTTATTTAACATTACTTTCAAATTACTTCATTTTACATGTTAACGGACTTCTATTACTCTCCCATCGTCAAATAAAGTGGGAAACTGTGCTCTTCGTACTTCAGTAATTTTTTCCCCCCATAATTGCGGAAATGTGCTGGGGCGATGGTTCTACAGAAAACTTCATTTCTACATATGGATAATATGGCAGATGCTACTTGCCCCACCTACTAGTTGAAGGCAAGTTTCCCTCAGTTTTATACTTAGCATCAAATGATGTAAACAGGACATCAGAACAGTTATGAATAGAATATGAATAAAAAAATAAATAAAAAACCTTTTGAAAAAGAAGCTTTAATTAAGCCACTTGCTACAATAAGTTGATCGCTGAAAAAGATTTAATATTTTGTGTTGAATTATTACTCTTCAAAAAGCTTGTCAGGCGAATTGTAAAGAAAATACATAATTAGGCAAGTATTAACTTTCCAACCAATCACTGTACTGTGAAATTAATTGGTATCTACTTTTATGAACATTTCGCGCGACAAAGTGTTTGGAGGCCAATAATTGAACATAAAATATTAAATCTTTTTCAGCGATAAACGTATTTTATCCTTTTAGTACATGGCTTAAATAAAAGCTAGTTTTTTTAAAGGTTTTTAAATTATTATTTATACTTTCTAGTATTCGACTTCGTTTATTTATTTGTCGTAATAATTAATCTTGCATTTTCATGTGTATGTAATACTAAAAAACTTTTTAAACACTAAGTTTAATTAATATAAATAAAAAGCATAAATGTAATATCGTCGTTATGATACATCTTGCAATAGCATAGACATCTTTTGAGAAGTGACTAATGTAGCGTCCATTTAATGTTGATTGGAAGAAGAACTTTTAACAGGATTACAACTTAACAATGACTCACGAAAAAACATTTGTTTAAAGCAATACAGGTGCGCTATATGCAATTTAGTGAAGTGTCTGGTGTGATTGACCCTCTTAATACCATATAGTTTTTGAGAGTGTGTATTATCATTTTTGTTATCTTTTCTATTTTTGACAATTGCTACATCATATTTTAAAGGAGATCAAAGAATCCCGGACTCTCGACTGATAGGAAAAGAATACTCTTGTAGAAGTGCTAGATATTCTAGACTCGTTTACTTGCGGTTAACTTCGCTGTGTTTATTTCTAGACCAATGCTCGTTATTTCACTTTGAATTTCGAGATAAAACACGCCCATGTCTTATGAACAGCTTAGATCCACTCTTCAGAATACATAGTTGTGGTTTAAAAATTTTAAGTTCGCTGTATTCATGTGCTTCCTCTAAATCAGTTTGTGAACTAGACGCATTTCGAGATAACTGTTTCCTAATAAAGTGCTTTTCATTTCACAGAACCACATTCTCCAGTGATCGCGGAAGGTTTTCTATAGAAATTAACAGTATTTTGTGGCGGTTTCCTTGTATCTTGTTCCGAAAACGTTTTTCCTGCATTCTCATAACCTAACCCTCTTTTGTGAATGAAGTGACCCAGATGTTGAAAGATGAACGAAGCAAACTTGATAACGAGAGACAAGGTTTTTGGGTTTACGTAAGTTAGCCCTTTTTCGATTTTTTTACGTTTCAGTAATAATAATATAATACATTTTAAATTTATTGTAAAAAAAACAGGTAAATACTTCGTGTTGCCACGTTGGGAGCAATGAACTAATTTACTCACCGGAAACAAGCATGAAACTACCTTCGGCTATCCTCTCTATAATGTAGTCACTCGTAGGTTCTTATTATTTGCTTCTGATTTTATTATTTTCCATAAGTAATGTCCACTGTCTTTATTGCATCACTCTAACTTCCCATATCTTGCTCATATTTCTCCAATTTTTCATTCATTTCCGTATTCGTGACCAATTCTTCGTAGAGTTTCGTGCCGTAATCAAACAACTCGCTGTCCGCAGGTTTGGAGGGATTTTATTTTAATTCACCCTGTTATTTTATATGATGAGAGAGTGTCACTTAAACCTGCCAATCTCTCGAATTAAAAAACGGTGAGTTTGAGTTGTACACGTCTTAAGTAAACGGGAAGTATCAGTTGTGAACGTCAGAAAGAAAAAATAAAGAGAACGAAAAAACAATTTCATTACGTCGCTGAAACGTTTTCGTATAGAAAAAAGTAAAATGAAGTCGGGGGACGCGAATTGGTGATTTCCTCAATGATGATCTCCGAGAAGCAAAGTGGGCAGTGACGGCATAGCGAAGAAGAGGAAGAAAGATTGATGAAAAGGAGGAGAAGGGGGAGATGCACGCTTTGCCGCAGGCGCGCAGGCGCCTGGACTTCAGCCTCTCACGGGGCGAAGGTTACGTGTATTTTTAGTAGTGCGGCGGGTATCGGCCAGCGCCGCAAGTGGTTTGCAAGGCGGAGCGGCTCGCGTCATCGTGTGGGACTCCCCCCGCTCACTATCTACCATCACCACCGACACCAGGCGACACGGTCATCGCCGAAGCCAATTCTGTCCTCTATTCGCCGCCCACTGACTCCCGTGTTCGAGTCTTTTTATGTCCTCTTCTTTGTTTTAATTCTTCATTTTCTGTATGTTTATCCTTTTCGAGGATATTGCTTGATCGCATATCTTATTAATCGACTCCTTATCCTGTTTATTGTTTGAAACCATACACTTTTGATTCCTAGAACAATTGTTTACTCGTGCATCTTCTCCCCAGTTGCTTCACCGTCCATGTGCCACTTCGGGCCTGCTCTGTTTCGTTATCAATTGCTCTTCTCCTGATCTTCGCCTTCTCTTCAGCATCGCGCTCAGCTTCGTCTCCCCAAGGAGCAGTCGACGTGACCTGCTTATCCTCTGGGTCCACAGAGCACGATGCTTTCGAGTTGTACGAGTTTGCTTGTCGAACTTGGTTGGCGCGAGGGTATATTTTTCTCGTAGTCGGATCGGATTGAATAATGTATACACTATCGGATCGTAAGGTCACTGCTAAAATCTGCAGTACGTTTGAACGCCTTTTTGTCTCACAGTACTGTTTGTGTCTAGAACTCCCTAGCGAAATGGCATTACCCGATGTAAGACACATGGTAATAAGATGACTAGGTGAGTTGCATATCTTAGTTTTTGGAATATAAATGACAGTTTTTCAAAGAGACATAATCGTTGGCATCAATTTTAGTGTTAGAACGTATGCAACTCTCGGTAATAGAACTCGTTGATTATCCAAATGTACATTACATCTATTGTGGCTCTGACTGATCGTTTCCTCAACAAATTGAAGTTCCCTTAAAAAGTTATGATGGGTGTTATAAATTTCATCTACCTGTATTTTCCATTTCCATAAGAGGTGAGCAAAGATTCCTTATAACTAATAAAGTCTCTAGCGATAGCTTCCTCGAAATTTTGTTGTGCTTTAAAAACCATGCCCCCCTTCATGTATGTATATTATGTTATCTTACAATTCACTGCATATTCCTTGAATCTATGTTTTATTGAAATATTAAAGTAGTGACCCCATTGTGTTTGGATCCTCTATGTTCGCGTTAAAAATTCGCCACGTGTATCGGAACATGGAGTTACTTCGTTACATCTGATTCCCGCTGTGTTGAGAAGGAATGTTTATGTTGAATGTTGCCAATACACAGTTTTTCAAAGAGACATAATCGTTGGCATCAAATTTAGTGTTAGAACGTATGCTACTCGTTGATTCTCCAAATGAACATTACATATATTGTGGAATATCATATTTGAGAAGAGGAAGTGGAAAGTAGTCGGACGTGCGTGTCACGCCCCCTTCTGGATGTTTGCCCGGTGTGAGCTAATTCGTGGAGAGAGTAGGGACGAAGGAACTGGCAGGGATGAAGGTTGATGAAAATATCGTATGGAGTTAAGTTTGTTATTCGTAAAATCCAGTAGAGCCAATTTCATCCATATAGTTCTCATCTTTATTTATTTGATAAGTAAATTAGTTCATAAAGTAAAATGTTCCACCTGACTAATTATTTGAAGAAAAATTTTTGTTGTAATTTACATTATTGATTTTGTATTTGGACTGAGAGATATTTATGAAAATCAAGGCTCATTTGTTTGTGAAAAGAACCCTGAATTGGTAAATAATGTCCAGAGAAATTATTAAGTATGAATTGGTACACCCGCAAGGAGTTTTCTTCATTGTTATATGCTTCCCGCTTAACTTAAAGGCCTCGGGGCAAACTTATGTCACGGAATGACAGTTTTGTCTCTGGATAATCTGGTGTTATGTAAAATTTTATGTAAAATAATGCAATTTTAAGGCCATTTAGTGTTGTGTAAGAATTGTTTTACCTTATGCCAATAAAAGGTATTTGTAACATACATGATTTGTATTTTGATAATACGGAAAATTTTTATGCCTTTGGCTCATGGGTGCCTTGTTTCTTCTTATTAAATGTTGAATAATCGGAACAAAACAATTTTTCGGGGGAATACATTAAGAAGAAAATTGGTCCAAGTGCTGAACCTTGGGGGACACTGGATAATTTTATTTAAAATTTTAATGAATCTTAGTACAAATAATGTTCTATTAGCTTCCCTTCGTGTTTTTGCAACCAGGGTACCTCCACGTTACTTGTAAAATTTACATTTTGTCATTAAAATCCGCTGAGGCAATTCGGCAATAACTAAAAATTGACACGATGGATCTTTCTGGAAACAACGGCATCGTTCTCAGCATTAAATTTGTTTTTGTTGGCTGTGCTATCGATTACCGGGTTCGAATCAAAAAATGTCCTCAACATATCTGAAATGGTTGAGCATCAATTGCGCAGGAAAATGCCTCAATTGTGCAGAGTACCCAAGAAGATCCCAGAAAGGTTTCCTCAATTGCGAAGAGGCTGAGGCAGATGATCAGATAAGAAAAGTATCTGTTAACATCCACCCCAACGCCGTAGCCACGGTCTATGGCAGCGTAGAACGAATACATATAATATTACAATAAAAGCACATACTCAATATTTTTAGGGGGAATTTGTAAACTAACCCTTCAACGTCTCCAGGGAAGTTGCGCTAGGGCGCCAGAGCTCTTTTAAAACTAAAGATTCGTTTTGAATTAGAGCTTCTGCACACTTGGCTAGTACTCCATAAATAAAGAGAATAAGAGCAACCTAATTTGGTACGCCGCTGAACCGCCACAAGAATGAAATGAATCATCAATTATATTCTTTTTTTTTAGTTATTCATTATTTGTTTTAGACAACTTATCTGCATGTTGGTAAGAGAGCGTTCCAAAGGATTTAAAGAGATGTCAATGCGTAAAAAAGTGTAATACCCTACGCAGGTAAGGCTCAGTAAACATTTAGAATTATAAGCATAAGATATTAACCGCATGGAAAACAATTGATATATTTTACAATTTGAAAATAAAAACTAAGTCATGGTATACAAATGAGACACCCGGTTCTTGAATCCCGATCTGAAGGAAGGTCGAATTTCTGCGAGATTGAGGAAACGTCTATTGGCCACTTGGAGTGGTTCTGTACAAGTGAGGAAAACACTTTTACCTGACCCAGGGGATTTGCGCAATTAATGTCCGCCCTCTTAAAGTAAGCTGCTGGGTTTCACGGACGGTAGACCTTAACAATTTTATGACCTCTGCTCGAAAATAAAATAAATGGGTAGTATCACGCAACAATTGATAGATTTTTCCATCGTGGTATTTTTATAGTAGGCATAGTATACCAGCATATTACCACAGGAAAAATGGGCTTGTGAGTTTTTCTGGACGTTGAGGCATGATGAAAACTCTCAAAACGTCACTGGGACTTGAACTCCAAACCTCTAGTCAGCATTTCCTTATTCTCACTAGGTACTGTTATATTAAAATTCTCAAGTTCATTGGGCGTGGAAACCAAGTAAATACGTTAACGTAGAAGTATTGGCAACAATTCTCGTTTTATCATTCAATGTAAAGAAGCTGCAATTCGCCCATTTCCCCCAACATCAGCATGATTTAAAAATTGGCGTTTTAATTTATGGACACACGCAGAATTTTTTTCGTCAATTCTTGTATTGGAAGCTACGATGCGACACTGCTTCCATTACTGCCGAGATGACGCAGAAAACTAATAGTCACCCAAAACATAATAATAATAATAATAATGAAAGTAGTAGTAGTAGATAATCAAAGTTATTTATTTTCATATATAATTCAATTACAAGTAAACAAATTATGGTGCGTAATATAGCATAGAATATAACACAGAAAAGTATTACAATTTGTAAATAATACAGTAATATTACATTTCGTAAATTTCACCGAAATTTTACATTTTACAAATAATACACAAATTTTACAAATTGCCAGATCCCCACAAAATTTACATTTTGCAAATAATACACAACTATTACATTTTGCAAATAATACATAAACTATTTCATTTTGCAGATAATACACTTATTATATTTTGCAGATAATACACAACTATTACATTTTTCAAATAATACACCAAAAAATTTTCACTTTACGAGAACATACACAAATATTGCGTTTTTGCTAAAGTAATACACAAATATTCCGTTTAGCCAAAAAATACACAAATACACAAATATTACATTTTGCAAATAATATACATTAAAAATTACATTTTGCAAATAATACATTTTTCAAATAATACTTAAATACTACCTTTTGCGACTAATTCAGTAATACCACATCTTGCAAATAATAGAGAATTTTCATTTTGCAAATAATGCAGAAATACTACATTCCGCAAATATTGCAGAAATACTACATTTTGTTTATAATACAGAAATACTACCTTTTACAAATAATACAGAAATACTACCTTTTGCAAATAATACAGGAATACAACATTTTGCGAATAATACCGAAAAATACTATTTTAAATCCTATTTTACATTTACTTTTATTTTAGCTTTATTATTGACGAAAAAATTATTTTTAACCGTAATTGACACTCCCTCTAAGTTTATTTCAATTTATCAGAGGGAGTTGAAAATTGACTATCTCTCTCTTTTTAATTTTTCTAGAGAATATATCATGATTACGTTTCACTTACTGACTTATTTCTTACGTCTTAATAACTTATTTTTAATAGACTAAAGAATTTCTTCCTTTTGTGTTTATCTTGAATCTCAGTTACCTCATCCGGAATTTGGTTAAAACATTTTGGTACTGGGGTTTCAATTGTTCTTTCCCCATATTTGTTAAATGCAGTCGGAAATATAGATATTCCTGTTACCATATTTATGTTGAATCCTGTTTAATTTTTCATTATTGTTTATATTATTATTTATTATTTCTAGAAAGAACATTTGTTTGATATTGAGTAAGTTTCTTTCTTGCTACGTTTCTTCTATATTCTGGCCACTTACTCTCATCAATCTTATTACTTTGTCCTGCAATACTTGAATGGGTCTCACATATGATCTCGAGGCTGACCTCCACGCCACTATTCCATACTTTAATTGCGATTCTATCAGGGATATGTATTTCCTCTTCCAACATCTTATTATGAATACAGTTCATGTCATGATGTATTATTTTTACTTCTTCTCTTATCAAGTGTGTTGTTATATGCATAAGTTTTGTCATTTTCTCGTTTAGAATAAGGGCTTTGTCATGAAACCAGTGCTGAAGATGATTAAAATCATTTTGTAAATTTTCTTTTGCTTTCACAAGTTGTTTACTTCTAGCGAAGATCAAGAAGTCATCCGCATATCCATAATATCCACATTTCTTGAAACATGATTTGTTATCATTTATATACATTATAAAGAATAGAGGAGCCAGAATGCTTTCTTGTGGGATTCCGGTTGTATTTTTTTCTTTCTGACTAAAATTCTCACAAATTTTGCCATATATTCTCTATTATTAAGATAGCATTCCAACAGATTATAAATTTTTCCCTCTCATTCCTATTTCTTCCATTACCTCCAGAATCTTTCTTTTATCCACCATATCGAATGCTTTCGATAGATAATTAGAAAGTAGTAGTACATGTTTACCTTCATTGAGTTATCCATTTATCTCATTTGTTANTTTTTATGATTAAGTTATATTTTTCTACATAATTCTGCGTTATATCTGTTAGGTATTTTTCGTAAATTTTTCCTATTGTAGATAGAATGAATATTGGTCCATGAAATCCCCTCCTTTATATTACCGTCTTATTATTACCGTCTTTATATTTTCCGGGAAAATTTCCTCTTCCATGCTTTTGTTTATACTTAGGACAATTAATGGTATCATAGTTTTTCGTTTTCTATTATATTTTTCGTCTTGATCATATCCACTCCCGGCGCTTAATTTGTATTGAGATTTCATACGATTTTATTTATATCCGTATTTGTGGTTTCCGGAAGAAATAATGAGTTCTGTATTGATTGTTTTCCATTTATACCTCCATTTTTATCACATGAATTTTAGTTTATATATTTATTCTAAAAGCTGTTGCCATCTTAATTTTTTACTGTGTCTTTACTACCTAGATTTTTTATTATTCGTTCATCTATATTTTCCTTGTTTTTTCTACCCATTAGTTATTTTATAATTTCCCATGTTTTTGAGTCTTTTTTGTTTTCCATCAAATTTTTATAATACTCCCTTTTCTTTTGGAAGATGAATGAGGTGATGTTGTTCCTGAAAACTTTGTAGTTATTCCTCATTTTTTCCTTTCTTTGTTTGTTCGTCTTAGGTATCTATTTCCACAAACTGAAAGCCTCATCTATATTATTCATCATATTAATAATATCTCTAGTTCTCCATGGTTTAATGTTTTCAACTTTTCTATTTCGTCTAAAAAAATTTCACTTTCACGGATTCTTCGAAACATTTTACTACTTCATCATAGACTTGATTTGCTGAAAGTTCTTTCATTCTCTTATATGTCCCAAGTTTTTTGATAGTTCTTTTTTATCCACTTGCATTTTTTGACTCTTTTTTTCCCTTCTGTTTATCTATTTTTCCATTTAACATTTTCATACTTATTCCTAATAGTAATAGTTTGATACATTTTATATTCAGTAATTAAGTTTAGGTATTTTTGGTTATTTTTATTTATAGCATAATTTTCAATATTAATATTTATATCTGCCTTAAAAATATTGTTTATGTTTTTATTTACCTTCAACATTTCTCATAATTCCTTCATAAATATCTTTATTTCTTCTGATGGAGGTCTGTATATTGCCATTATTGTTATATTAAAATTTTTGTTGAAATTAGTAGTAGTAGTAATAAAAACAATTGCCCTCCCTTGGCCCGTGCATACTGGGTCTATGTTTAAATTACCTATGTTGGTGATGCAATATGCGCAACAGGAGTTACCAAGAGAATTCAATGGTCAAAGTGCAAATACACGAAAAAATGAAAACTTTTCTCACTAATCGGAGAACGTGACTAAGACACGTATGTCAGTTGCGTATTGAGGTTTTGACGTCATACACGAAGACGTGAGGGACAGGGTGGCGCAAGCATAAGCTCGATGGGAGAGTGTTTTTTTCGTTCTGAGTCAGAATGAAAGATGAGGGGGAGATGTAAACGAAGAGTCATTTCCAGCTAATAAACTCTACTGATCACTGTTCATTTCTTCTCTTCTGATCACTGTTCTAGAGCAATTCCATTTTGGGTTCGCAATGCATGTTGTACTCCATATCAAATACAGTTGATAAATTTGTTAAATACAACAAACCCGATCTGGGGCTTTTGAACTCACGGGTAAAAATATTTGGAAGTGAATTGCGTTCAAATAAATTTTCCGTGGTATAAATTGTACTTGATATAAGTCATTTTTACGAAGCAATGAATAAACTTATTTTAAAATGTTAATTAAAAAATGGTAAGCAAAAATTCTAGCTGGAACTACAAACAGTAAGTCTCTCCCGAATTTCTGTAGCAAAAATCTAAACAATCCTTTGCTTGTTGGCAAGAGTCGTTCAGGACGAGAGATAAATAATCTGTCACCTATTTGATCCAGGAAAAATTATGGGCATCACGCGGATTTTCCTACGCTTTACGGCGTAAATATTTGAAATTTACATAAATATTGATTTTATTTTAGTTACTTCCTATATTGCAAATTTATATAGCAATTAATATTTTATCAACACTTGAAATAATTTGTGAATATTAATTTTCGTGGTTCAATTTAAAAGTTTTAATATACATTTTTTGCGAAAAACAGTTTGCAAAGTCAAGTTAATTTTAAAGCAATACTCAACTGTCAGTTTGGCGAAATTTTCTCTGGCTAATTAACGATCATTTCGTGTTGGTCTTTTATGAAACAAAGAGAACGAAACGTTTCATACATTCCGCTATATTCAATTGGTGAAGCACAGTTTAATATCATTTGACATCTGTATTGGATTTCACTGAAATCGCGTTCCCACTCAACTCGGATTTCGAACTCCTTACGTATCAAAATCCCGTGTATGTCGATCACTATTCCTAATGAGTAAATCTATGCTCAACGCTTGTACCAAATATAGCTGCGGCAGCGGCATCGCTTTCTGGAAATTGCGACCGACTCCCGAGCACTGACTTCCGCGAAGTGCATAGCGGCAATGGGTTGTGTCGACGGTGGCGGTGCGGGGCGCTGCACTCGGCGCCGCAGAAGGCATGGAGCCTCCAAGTACGCGAACGAGCGATGCGCCGCTTGATGGTGGCGGTGAGGGCGTTCGTGATTCAGCTAACGCCGTTCCTCCGACAACGCCGTCGCGGCTACTGTGAAAATGACATTTTTTTCTACTGGCATTGTTAATAACGGTCATGCCTCATCATTCTTATTGATGCGAATTCTTACACATTTATGACTTCTTTATTTGTACTTCAACTCGATGTAAAAAATTAATTTGAGACATATCATATTCACAACCATGACGGATGAGACGTATGGATTTACATTCTCCCTTCCTCTACCTCATCCTTGTTAACTGTAAGTATTTTGTATTCCAGGATATTGAGGTCAGGTAGCATAATGTTTGCGTGGTTCGTATATTTTGCGTTGCGTAATATTGTTTGTCTATACCTCTAAAGACTTTCTTCACAGCATTTTTGACAAATTTTAATTTACAGATTTTCTAACGAGTATCTTCCGGTGAATTTCTCGATTCCAGTATTTCTTTAAAGTAGAGTGCGATATTTTTATATCCGTAAAAATACCCTAAAACATGGTGGAGGATTATACTAAAATACTATTTCAGGTAATCCACGTATGATTAATGTATTATGACTGAGACGCATCCATTAACGCATATGATCGACGAACAGTTTAAATGAAACAACGATTGAAGGAGAGGATTTCTCGTTTATTTGTTGTCTTGTATTCGTCAGTGAATTCTATGTTTCTAAATGATCAACTAGGTTTTTTAGCTTAGATAATAGTTCATATTATACTTCGTCAACAAATGTAAGAATTGTGTCAATAAATCATGCAATCATTACGTTATTTCCTTAAATTTTTTAGCTGTTTAATCTTTTCGGAATTTGTGGATATCTGTTAATAAGTTGCATACATTTGATTCCGTTGGTTGTAATTGATGATGTAATGAAATAACAAAGAAATCGAAAACGAGATAACTTTCGATTTTACTTTATTAGTGCGACTTTATTTTGTACGATGCAACACAGGGGAGAGTTTCACCTATGGAGGATTAGCGTGTTCGTTGTAGAGAGATTCCGGACGCCCACCCTCTATGAGAAAAAAAAGGTACTTTTTTTTTCAAATTTCAATCAAATTGGAACGGAACATTTCATCCTTTTTCAAAAAGAATAATCTTTTGATGATCACTTATTTAAAAGGTTACACTTTTTATTGTTGAACTTAGGAAAAATCTCTATTATTATCTCGCCCAAGAATTTTCTCAGATTTGTATACTCCGTTACGCCGTATTTGCGCATGGTCAGCCAACAGGTCATAGACCAGGGCGGAGAGTTTGGGGGTTGTAATTTTCTCTGACTTCGGTTCCTTTTCATTACTCCATTTGATGAAAAAATACCGAAATGTTTGAATTATACTATGCTCGTGGGTTTATAAATCACAACATTTTTAATGTAGTAAGGATCCCAGCAACGCGTATCTGTTTTGCGAGGATGAAATGTTTCTTATTCTGTTCCTAATACTGTACTTTTTATCGAAAATTTCGTAATTATAATAAAATTTGTTACTTTGTTTATAACATACTTCCTTCAATTTATTTTCATTATTGATTATCTCCTTCAATATCTTACCTTTTTATCCTTCGGTTTTCATTGATATTTAGGGGGATGCTTTTTTAATGACCTTGGACGGCATGAATATTAAACATGGCGAAGTTTATAGAAGAAATTATAACCATTATACTAGTTCGACAGGCGCCCTATTATTTAGTTCTCCACTATTGCCCATACTTCTAGGCTATGTCGCGTCATTTCTTTATGAGTGAATCACGCAATCTATTTCTCCCTGCTTCTTCACCCCATCCGCCACTCCCTCGCATGTGGCATGCGGCAGTGGCACGGGCTAGCAGTGTTGGTGGGCTCAGTCCCTGGATGCCGTGTGACATCATCTGTATAAGAAAACCGCGTCTCCACTCACCGCCACCGCGGACTCAAAGTGCCGGAGAGGCGGCGCGATTTACTTGGTGTTCTCGCGTTAATTAAAGAAAGCTGCGAAGAGAGCTTGGGTCTTCGTCATTGGACGAAGTTGGTTAGGAAGTTCGTTAAACGGTTCTTGGAAGGATGCTTGTCCTCTTTAGTTTGAAGATCAGGATACGCAGCGCCGAATTAAAGTTTGCACGAGTACCTGTGAAACAGGTGATTCATTCTCTGAAGTGAGATGAGTCACTCTATGAACTCAGAATCCTATTCGGAAACGAATCGACTCTTGGGCAGGGGTGGACATAACTTCACAATTTTAGGAGACATATTTTTTTTCTTGGAGACAGTAGGTAGTGGAATGAAAGGAAGGATGATGTTACCAATTTATCATTTCTCAATAATTAAAAAAATATTGAGAACAATTTGTATTATAACGTATTTTTTATATATTTATAATTTAAGTTGATGAACAAATTCAAAGTACTAAAATTTCAGAGACCAGTTCTATTTTTGCTATTCATAGGTCGTTTTTAGTCTACACCCGTTTGTGAGATTATGTATACTGTTAAAATGTATTTTATGGTTTTGTTTTAAGTTGAAAGTTTTAAAATAATAATTTCGCCGATAACTTTGTTCTTTATAATGCGCTTTGTTCGGTATTAGCGTAATTATAGAATGCTCACAGTTTTATGTAACTGAGAGTTGAACCAGCTAGTCATCCATTGCAAAAACACATGTGTTAAGTATTGCTCTTTACTTTATTGCAGTTGACAGACTTTCTGTACTTTATGTACTGCCTGACTGTACTTTATTATATACAATACTGTAATTGACAGCCTTTCAGAAAAGAGGTAACAAGAAGTCGCTATTCCTAATAGCTTTGTTTTTTTTTGGTCTTGTACCGTTGTTGTTAATGAAAGTTTAAAGCTATTACAGGAGTGTTTACAGAGAAGCCGTGTTACACATCTGGTGACTTTACTTTTCCAGTTCGTTATTCGCGTTATTAACCTCATGCGTTAATTATCACCTGTGGTTCGTCTCCCTAAAATTATAGTTGTTCGTCGCAGAGTTGCTGTTCTAAAAACAAGCAAAAAAATTGTACGTTCTTGATCTCTTGTTAATTTAATTACAATTTCTTGGTCTCAAATTTATAAAATTAAAAATTTCGAAGAGAAGTTTAATTTTATTATGACCTAATCCCAAGAAATTGTGGTTAAAAAATATAAAAAGAAAATTGTGGAAACTTTTATGTTCAGCAACATTTATCTAAAATCTATGGAACAAATATGTTCCACATGCATGACATACCTAACTTCTCTAAAATGAAAATATTATTCGGATAATCAGCCGACAGCGGTGGTGTAGTGGTAGCGTCTTCGTTTCCACGATGCTGCTGAGCGGTAGAAAGTGGGTTCAAACCCAGACTATTATCGGATTTTTTAAATATTATACACCCCTCACTTTGAACTGCTGTAGATGCCACAAAAAGTCGTACAAAAAACTAATTAACACCATTAAATTTGCAATGTTATTCTACTTATACTCAAGTTTTAAAAAATGGTTTTAAGAATGAATAATACTGTTTTAAAAAGAGAAATGTTTCAAAAAACGCGAAAATTTACCGGTTTTTTTCGATACGTCATCTTTAATATTTTTTATAAAATAAACCAAAATTGTCAATAAGAATTCTTATTCAGCGAATGTTAACTATTATGTTTGCGAGAACATTTCAAAAATTATAGCTTCTTCATGCAAAACCTTTTCCAAAAACATTGCTAAAAACAGATACATTTTTAAGGAATAAAATTTATACTGTCGCAGAAGAATGCTATGATCACGTTACAATTAAATGTAAACGTTTAAAACTACTTGTATCACCTCCAGCAAGATCGGGCCTCATGGCCTGAGCCTCGCCAAACGCAGTAGACTAAAAATGTTGTATGATCGGCATTTCTTATCGCCCTTTGTATGTATTTTGTTTCATTTTATTCCGCCGCTATGTAACGCATTTTTTAATAAAATCTCGAAATGGGCTTGTTAAGAAGTTCCGACCAGATTCCGTAGAATGCACAACCACAAACCTTCCCTTATATTCAGATTCCTCGTGATATGGCAATGTATTACGTTCTACGTCCATTGCGGATGCGTAGAGTGCTTGCCGAGGCATTGGGATAAGGAAAGAGCTTCGGGCACAGATAAAAGCGGACGTCTTCTCTCATATCCACCCTCACGGCCGTCTGCACTTTGTTGACTACCAACCAAAATATCTATTTAGCCCACCAGAAAAATAATTGAAAGTACTCTGAAATTAACTGAGCTTAATCTGCTTATCCATTTAATGATATTTTTGTCGACTTGCATCATTAAAGAAATAAAATGCATCTCTTTATTTTGAAATAGCCCGTGTTCAAGTGTTGTTGTAAATAAGAAAGTAAAACCCCTTTTTTTCGATCTTGTGAATTTGATATGAAGCAAATTTTACCTATTTTAATCTCCTATTTACGAGAGAGAGAGGATCTGACTGATAAATGTCAGAACATCAAATATTTGTCACTTGGAATGGTGAAGTTACCGGATCATGAAAAACTAGAGAGACTGAATGTTTATGTTTCAAGTAGATACAATTTTCTTAAGCTGTTCGGAAAATTAAGTTTGTCATAATTTCTCAATGTATTTAATTTTTTTATTGATGTATCGAATGTGCTATAAGTATTTTAAATTTGCTATCGCCACATATGCATCCGTAAGCACAGAATAGTTGTTTTGGGAAACCCGACCTTGATTCTTGCCTGATGCAACTCAACAGCTGACGAATTGAATCTCATTAACTGGGTAAGCGGCGCATCCTGAGATACAAGGTTGCAAAAAAGGTTCCTCTATTTATCTCATATACACGGACCGTTGAGGGTCACATAAGAGTCCTCGCTCTCCTAATAGTCTTAATAAACGATTTTTGAGGTTATGGAAAGTTATTTGAAAACAATTTGAAAACTCACTTCGTGCTTTAACGAATGGACATTGATGAAGTGGAGTGTAAGAGAACGCCATCTACGTAACTTCAACGCTTGTCCACGCCAATGGCACCGTATCTATTGCCCGAGACTAAATGACGACATGTTTCATATTTGTCTCTTTGCCGATGTTCAATGCATATTTTTCATACTTTTAAGAATTTTTTTCGGATGATTCCTGCTCAATCTGAGAATGACCATCGCAGTGTTGGGTTTTGTGCTGTCTTACGCATTAACAATTTATTTGTTTAAATGTTGGTTGGGTAACTTAATATTGCAACGTGAGTGACGATTACGACTCCTAGGAAATGTTTTCAGTGTTATTTAAGTTTTGAAATATCTTGGTTTCCCATTGTGCCCACTAGGGTTTGGCAAATAATCGACCGAAACGTACCATCAGTTTTCGGCTTCTGTCGAATCGGGTCGGGTCGGATTGTGAAGTCAGTTATTCCGAAAACCAATCGAATTATTGAAAATATAACTTTGCAAATATTATCTGGAAAAATGTTTAATTGATCTGATCGATCAACCAATCGTTTTTCGAACTTGTCAACTGTACAACCCGACCCGACCACACCAAACACGAACATTTGCTGTCGGTTTCTGTCAATTATTTGTGCACCCCTAGTGTAAACATACTAATCTTCCAGTTTGATTTGTACACATCGTTCTACCTGTGACCTGTGGTAGTCTTGTGAGTGATTAAGACATTCTAGTACAATGGATGAACGACATTTTATATTTAGAATTTTTTAAATGTTTTCTAGCTACGCCGAAAAGAAGTAAGAAATTGTAGGAATGCTCAACATTAATATAAAATTTTACTTTTACTAATAATACTCATACTAATATTACTCTCTGATAGTTGTTGATGTGTCCAGCGCTTTTGGTGGCGGAGATAATTCTGCCTCTTCACACTTCCAATAACTAAGCAGGTGTATTTAAATTGTGCGACATGAATGAAATATTCAGCGTGTCTTATGATGCAAATCCATGTTGCTCGAGTTGAGGCAATTCTATTTCTTTCATTGGTGTTGCCATGTCCTAACTACGATGAATTGACATTTCGTTGTTATTATTTTCTTGTGTATGATTCTCACACAAACAATACCTCCAGTTTTGTAGTCAAATAGATTCATACGTCTTATCTAGTAGAAATACGATTTATTACTTTACTGGTTGAGTACTCGTAGCAATGCTTGCGTGAATTTTGTTCAGATTTTATCTTATTTAATATTCGTTATTAATAATATCCCTTTTAAGATTAAGGGATATGTTCACATCTCAGTCGCACCATAGTCTAGGAACGTTACAAAAATACCGTGGTTCTACACATTTCTTTGGACTTACTAAAATATGTAAATACTTATTTTCAATAATATATTTTAATGTAATATCACGGAGCATAAGATTATAAGTTCCTTTAATTTTATGTCACTGGGATATTGTATGGCCGTCTCTAAAATTTAAGAAAAAAGTTTATTGTAATCTTATGTGAGGCGTACGTATTAAAATGTTTTCTATTATTATTAAGAGAATGTTATAATTATCAAAAATAGATAAAATAGAAGAGCTTTATCTCCAGTACCTATGATTCGGTCGCGTATATTATTCGTTCAGTGAACTGCCCACCTCGCGTAACGCAAATTAACTCTGGCGGACATATTAGTAAGCTTCATAGTCAACATTGCTGCGTGTGAATTCTCATATTATGATTAGCTGCCAACATTATTTTTATGCTTTTGTAATTCACAAATATCGACCATACTTTGCATTTTAGTTGCAATAATCCTTAAGAAGAGTCCGTTGAAATGTCAAATTATTTCATCGACTACTTTTTCCGATTTCCATACCTCTGACATTTCAAATAATTCACTTTTATTAGAATACATGTATACATCCGTGTATATTATGTATTAAGCATGTTTGTGAGTGCATACACATACAAATATTGGGAGTAATACAAAAAGGGAAACATTTCTTTTAATTTCGGCGGGGGGATTGATCCCCCTGCTGACGGCGCTAAAACACCAAGCAAGGTTATGTTCGATTCACACTTGTTGGTTAATATGGTTGCTGGTTATGGATTCGGGTGATCGAAAACGTAGCTGGATGGAATCCCAGTGGTCTGGCGTGGAAATTTCAAACATACAATTACGAGTTTGATATAATGGGAAGTTGGGAGCTGCAAACGTTCTCAAAGGTCAGAATCATTCGTAACGGGTTTTGCTCTTTTGAATATGACGATAATAGTTTACTGACCGCTGGTGTCCTTTCGAAGACGCCTATGTCAAAGCAAAACCTCATGACCCCAGAGGCGGCGATGCGTACCCGGAGACCTGCGACGCGGGATGGCCCCGAGGGTCTGAGGGCCCCATTTTGGAAAAGTAAATTAAAATGAAATAAAAGATAAAATATCAAATTTCGCAAGTTTTTCGACTTGATAAAAAGTGAAAAACAATTAATTATTGTCTTAAATGTATTTCTTCAACATAAACTGAATAGAAACTAATTTTCATAACCAGCTTTATATTTAACATATGATTTAATTTAAATAAGGTAATCATTTATACAATTGATTGTTACAAATATTTTTGTAAGTCAGATAGGAAGTCAAGTGAAATGGGTACGCGTAGTTTGGATTGTAGGCTACCCTGGCTCAGCGCATCTCAACATAAACTTGGAAAATATCAACGTAGGAATTCTAAGAATTTTCTTTTGTATTTTTGTTACCGGGAAAAAAAGGGAATTAGGGAACGTAGGAAGTGCAGTAGTAAATTATGGGCATTACATACATAAATAAACTATGAAAAAGAATTTTGAGTGAAATTATAAATAGTAACAATAAGAAATAAAGCAAGTTTTGTGTTGTACTAACTGCGATTGAGTAGTTCATTTAGTGTATAAGTGATAAGTGGAAATAATTATATAAATCACGAGGCCATTTTTTTTTAAAGAGAAGGGGTGACATGAAAAATCTTGCGGGGTGAGAGGGAGGCGAATCCTTACCGGCGCCACTGCACTATGCAGTGTGAGGAGTAAACACGATATAGGCTGGACCTGGAAGAAAGTCATTTTACCAAAATCTTAAACTTCTTAGGAGCAATGCTACTATTCAATTTAAAGAAATTTAATGTTGCTAACATCTCAAAAATATTATTGAGTTCATCGAAATTGACTCGTTAAAAAGTTGAAAGAAGCGGAGCGTTCATTCTTAGTTAGTTTTTCTTTTGATTTGCTGATCTGTTTACGATGTGGAAACAATGTGTCGAAACACTAAAATCCTTTGAAACAGTTTTTTTTTCTTCATTCGAATCGAATTAATGATTCCTCAACTAATTACTACGACAGGTTTAGGAAGATAGCAGAATGTCAGGAAAAGTCGAGACTTGCAATTGCTATCGTTCCGTACTTGAGTGTTAATGAACCCTAAAAATCGAAACATCTTCGGATGACAGACACGCGTAACGCCACTATACTAGACTATCCGAACAATAATTAGATAATAAATTGCGACATCCATGGCGTCGTGGTAACGTCTTCGCTCTCAACGTACTGCTGTGTGGAAGGGCGTGGATCCTAATAGATAAGGTTTTCATCTAAGATATCCCTCTCCTATATCAGACCAATATCGGTTCGGTACCACATATTCCCTGACAACTCAAAGGCACTCCCTTCTCTCAAATCATGAGCAGACCTGAGAACCCGAAACTTACCACATTAAATTTAAAAAAAAATAATTGTTCATGACGACTCATTACTCATTAGTAGCAAGTTGTACGTTTTGAATAGTTGAATAATTTTGAGTATATCAATTGCATAATGTTCATACGTTTTTGTTTGTTTGTTTGTTTCAGGTAAGTGTTTGAGGTGCGGTCACCTGATATTATACTTAAAATTACGGTAAGTTGGGAAACAAGTAAATTAATAATCTATAGCGAATAACAATGATTATTATAGAAACTTGAGATTTCTCTGTGATGTTATAAACATTAGAAAATATTTTAGCATTAAAACGACTGGGAGCAATTTTTGAACATGTGATTTGAACAAGCGACCAGGAGAAATCGTTCGCAGAATCTTGTCAGAAGTTGTAGAGTTGAAAAAAGAACATTCGAGGTTGCAGCCAATTTTCGACTTTCTTGCGGTCATAACAATACAATATTCTCTGGAGTGGTTGAAAGCGGGACAAAAATTCTTGGTGTAAGGAGAGGGATAGCATCCATGCGAATTTAATTATTTAAATTTTCTCTTTCTCCCCTTCCATATTTAGTGGTACTTTTGTTTCCTTTTTTACACTATATTATTATTAAATATAATAACTTCACTTGGTACGACATTCACATATGAGTAGGGTTATCTTCGTGTTGCTGTCCTCTTCGTCTCTGGTGTTCTTGGTTGCATTATCTGTTTCCCGAATGGTGTTCCCTTCTGCTCGCCATCGTGGTCTTCGACCATCGGCGCCTCCTCTGCAGGTCTGCCCGTCCCCTCCCTCCCTCCCTCCCGCCCGCGCGCCCTCTCGCTCGCCTGCCCGAGAGCCGCAAGGTTCTTCACCCCGAGCGAGAGGGCACGCTGGCTGGCATCCGCCGTGGGAGGGATGGGGGAAGAACCGGGGGGCGGGAGGCGCAGCTTGGAGCGGAGAGGTGCGGGCCGTGCAGAGGACTGTTGCAGTGGCTTGATGGGCTCGCGTGGGCCGTCTTCTCCGCTGAGGATTCGCGGAGACCGTACCCGAAAGAGGGAAGGCAATATGGCTAACGCTAGATCGTCATCTGACGGGGGTCTCCATTTATACACGTGCAACTTGTAATATTTGGATGCACTCGCGGACACATTTTCTAGATAAATGAACGAGAACACGCATATTCAAATCCTCTCCTATTTGGATGTTATTTCTGAAATCTGTTATTTTAATGCGAAAACTTGCAATTTATTGTTATTTCTATACTGTTTGTTAATAATTTTGTAGGGAGTACGGAAAATTTATAAAGTTCATTTGTAGATGTGTGGGGTACTAAGATATTAGTCACTTCATATTTTTGATGTAGGTTCTTTCTCCTCGGACATGAAATAAGGAAATCTACATTCTATTAGTTTCTTATATTAGACAATGCTGCGCCTTAAATCAGTCATGGTGTATTGAAGGGTTGTGAATACGTCACTTTGAATGGTTAACTCTTTTAGTGGCGACACCAGAATGGTATTCTAGTTCTGGCAACCAGAAGTAGGGGGTAGGTAGGGGCAATGTTTCAATATTTTACTGATGTCATGTACCGTTTCCTTATCAATGCTCTTTATATTGGAAATTTAATGCATCTAAAGCACTGACACCCAATGTGGACTATATCGACCCCCAGGGGTCGACTACGATCTGCAAGGGGTCCATGTTAGCGAGAAACAAAATTGGGAGTCCATGAGATGTAAATGGGGGTCCACAATAGTGGATCTCATTTGAGCAGGTCGAGCGAGACCTTAATTTTGGCTTTTCATGAAGGGAATAATCCACATTCAGTGTATGTATGTCATGTGTATTTCATACCTATTACTTATCCCATACTATGGAATATCGCGAAATAGTTTTTAATTCCTTTTCTATTTTTATACCCGGTGGAAAGAGGTTTCGGTGCGTATGCCAATCTCCTAACAAAAAAGAAACAGACTAGACATCACTGACCGAGGAGATTTGAGATGAAATTAATGCCAAATGTAGAAATTTTGTTAATAAAGCATCAGGTTTATCCCTCGCACTAAAAGCATTTATTTTTTGCTTAGTTATTTTATGACTTACATACTAAATTTTAATTTGATTGGTTTTAAATTGAAGTCAATTATAAATGTATGAAAGTAACATGTTTTTTATATTTTTCACACTACAGTTAGAAATTTAAATCATTCAAAGTGAGTACCACTATACCAGCTGTCAAAAACTCGTTTGAAGTTGATCAATTTGCAAAAATTCACTATTAGGTAAGCAGGGGGTTTACCCAAAACCGAAAAACATGGCAAGTGGTCTACGAAACAAAAACGTTTGGGGACAACTGATCTACAGTACCTCAACCTTAAAATCTTGGGCTTTAACTGAAAATAGATCATTAAATGTTGGTTTTCCGTTTATCAAAAATACAAATATTGTTTTATTCTTTCTAATGAACCTTAAAGCAGTACGAAAATATTAACGTTATAATGTAAAGAAACACAAGGAAACTTTTTTTGTCAATGTTTGAAATATGTGTAAACACTTATATGTATATGAAATATTGTATGAACACCCAATACACTGAAACCACCGGACCCAACATTCGTCACTTGAAGAAATTCACAGGAACTATTTAGAATTAAATAAAAGCAGCTATAGTCAATTTTCCTTCCCGTCTAATTAAATAGCGTTTTCAAATAATGATACACACATTCAAATTGTGTCTCGCATTGCACTTTATGCAGATTGAAAAACGTATTTTTCATTCTTTATATCAGTAACTGTGACAGTGCAGAATTTTCGGATAGTATACTTTTTTTCACGTCTCTTTGTTATTGTCCCCAATGTTTGAGAAGGGAATATTTGAAGTGAGAGTTTCTTCCAGAAAAAAGTAAATTAAAAACACTTTACAAAATGAGATCATTCATCTTATTCCCTTCAGCGAAATTAAGTACTCTATCGCATTCTACAGTGGTGCTATAATAGGATGATAATAAAGTATTTATTTGAACAAAACAAGAGCGGGATTCCCAATCGTCCGAAGTGTATTACATGCTTTGGAAATGAAGACGTTTGTGGTGACCGTGAGGACGAGTAGCTAAGGAGCCTATATTTCCATTGCTAATAAGCATAGACCTCGTTTGCGTCATAAGTGAACTTTGAATCTCTGAAAGCGAATTGTAGATAATCAGGGTCTCGTGAAGGGAGTCGAAATATGATTGCATGATACCAGAGTCCACAAGCTATTATAAATATTTTCTTCGAGCGTCAAAATGACTCCAAGAAAGCTGATGTACTAAACATTAATTTGATTTTGCTTCGTTGGTTCTAAAATTACGATCGTGTGTGGAATAAAAAGATGTCACTCAATTCCTTTGCGTCAGACCAATATGCGTTGTATTTTGCGTTATAGGAAGAATTACTTTAATGGCTAAATCCATACTTTTACCATCTCATGTGTGAAGTAAAATATCATTCCATGAATCGCCGATTTATTTGCAACGCCTCCTAGAAAACGGCATTTGTCGTTCATATGTTTCCTTAGATTTATTATAAAATGAAATGACGTGTAACGCGGGTGCCAGAAGTTCTACTGACAAATGTCATAAGAAATGTAGTGCGATTAATATAAGGTATCTTTTTTTTATTGGGGCTTTACGGTTCGCCGACATCGAGGTCATTAGAGCCCTAACATTTTTGTACATGTAGGGAAAATGCTGTTACGCACTAGGAAAGCCAACATGACTCTCCCCGCTTGTGGAACTTGCCGAATGATTCAACCATACTCACTAAAAAACCTCCTGAAATACAATATATCCAAACATAAAAAGGCGGGAAAACAGTTTCTAAAAATCCAAAACAAATGTAAATTTAGAGAGAGAGAAAAATGTAAATTTAAAGAAAAGGGGAAAAAGCTTTAAATCTAACCCCGCCCCAGAACTTGTGGGAGGAGCCCCATTTCGTTTATGGATTTGAGAAAAAAGACATACAAATAAAGATCAAATAAGGTGCCAAAGGCCACATTCCTCGAGGAATTTAAAGAGGCGAATCAAAATCGGTTCATTTTGCCCAAGAATAACGTCCAAACTTGGGTAGATTGTGTCGCCGACGGTTGGTACTATATTTGAGACACTCCAAAAGAAAGTATTCCACGGTTCATGTCTTTGTTTTCGGATTTTATAATGTTTTTAGAAACTGTTTTCCCACCTTTTTATGTTTGGATATGTTGTATTTCATGTCTCACAAATGGGGAGAAGTTCACCGCGTAAGAGATGACCATGGGTAAGATAGCAGGGGCCAATACGAAGACGTATTAGGATCACTTCTTCCCATCTGTTCCCACAGGGTGATGACAACCAGGTCTTAACGCAGTCTTTTACCTTCCTCAGCTTGAAGGTGCAATTTTTGCCATTACGCTTGCCATGTCTTAAGAAGAAACGATATTATGGCAAACTTTGAACAGTTGAAAGGTCAAGGACTGCTTTCTGTGTTCCCCGCTTCGCTGCCTCGTCAGCTTCTTCGTTACCCATAATACCCACATACCCAGGAACCCAACAAAGGACTATTTCAAAATTTTGAACTACTAGATGGCTTATTAGATTCTGAATAGTCAGTGTTAGGATGTCAGAAGTGTACAGTGAAGATACTGACCGCATAGCACCAATAGTCATTGCATAGAACCACACGCCGTATTGAAGAGAGGTGGGTGAACTTCAGCGCCTCAAGGACTGCGTATATTTCCGTAGTGTACACGCTGCAAAAGGAATGGAGGTGAAGAGAACGGATGGCACTATGGCAGTGGAAAGCAGCACCAATGGTTTCACTAATTGCTGAGTCATCAGTATATGTGAACATGTGATCCAAATAGAGATTTTTTAGTTCTCCGAAGTGCTGCTGGTACACAGCAGCAGGAGTGTCTTGCTTTGAAACTTGAGACAGCCGAACGTCGATGGTTGGTTGCGTGAAGGACCAAGGTGGTGTGAAAGAGTGTGGGTATTTTACTGGAGTAAGTAGTGTAATCACGTTTTCCTCCAGCAGCTGTTTAAAGCGGACACCCACTGGGCGGGGTAACGAAGGTCTTGCAGCGTAAGATGAACAAAATTTGGGGGAATGGATGTGATGACGAATACGCTCATCTGAGACTCCCGTCAGTTTCACTCCGTAAGATCCAAGTAAAATATCACGTCTTCTCTTAAGAGGTAGTTCGCCAGCGTCTACTAGTAAGCATTCTATTCTGCTAGCGTAGAAGGCACCAGTTGCAGTGCGAACTCCGAAATAATGGATGCTATTAAGTGACCTGAATGTCGATGGTGAAGCGGATGCTTATACAATACTGCCATTAATCGAAGACAGACCGAACAAGACTTCTATACAGACGAAGAAGGATGATGCGCTTTGGCAACGAGGTAGGTTTAGGAAAGTATTACAACGGGATTGCAGTTTTCGGATGTGATTAAGTTAGTGTGCGGTCGAGACCCAGGAATTTTGCTGAATCAACGAAAGAAAGATTTTGACTCCCAAGAAAAAGATCTGGACCATTGTGGAGATTGTATATCCTACAGAAACTAAAGCCGGTACACACGCTTTACTCATGTAAACGGTTTGAGACCAATTGCAGTTGCCTCGCGATGACAGAGATGCTGTTAGACGAAAAATAGATGGTGAAGTCGTCAACGAAGAGAACGCGGAAAGAACGTTTAGATAGGAAGCTCTCCAGGAGCAGAGGAAGACAGCCTCGGAATCCCCACGAGTGCAATATGCGTAGGATTCCGTACCTTCAGGTTGTGTCATAAGCTTTTTCCAGGTCAAAAAGAATTGCCGCAAAGTGTTCCCTCAATACAGACGCTGTTGAGATGGTGGATGACATCGGAACAAGGTGGTCCAGCGTTGACCACTGTTTTCTGAAACCACATTGGATATTGGTCAGAAGATTTCGCGATTTCAGAGACTAAACAAGGCGACGATTCATCATTCTTTCTAACAATTTGCAGATGCAGCTTGTCAGAGAAATCTGTCGAAAGTGATTAGAACAATCTTTTTCCACCTTCGGGTGTGGATTAATTATGGCTTCACGCCAAGGACGGTATGCTTATTCCAACTAGTTGCTAGTTAAAAAATCTCAGAAGGAATTTCCTGCCTATCTCTGGAAGATGTTTTAGCATCGCGTTATGTATTTGACCAGGGCCAGTGCTGTATCGTTTGAAAACGCAAGGGCAGAGGTCAGCTTCTTCATTGAGAAAGGAATGTTATAATCCTCTTCTCTGCAACTGGAGAAATCCAAGCAACACTTTTCCGCGCGAGCTGTCTGTTGGAGAAACAATGGAAAGAAACCGGAGTAGATAGAGACTTTTGTAGAGCGATGCAAGTTCCTCAGCGGTGACTTCGGGTGAAGTTTGAAGCTGTGCATTTGCATTATGACCAGGGATGGAAGGAGAGGACCACGAATCTTGAATCTAGCAAACTTTCTGCCGTAACACTGATGATGGAGTACGGTTTGTAAGAGACGAAATGTAAGTCCTTCCAGGAGGACGACATACTTTCTTGAAGAGTTCGTTTGCTCTGGCTCTGCACCTTTCAAAGTCAATGAGATTTTCAACAGTGGGATACATGTTAAGCCGCGCTAAAGTTTCTTTCTAGCGCTGACCGCCTTTGCGCAATTCCAATTCCACCATGGAACTAGGCAATACCTTGGATTACATGATGATTTAGGTTTAGCAACATCGGCGGTTTCGAAAACCCCGTTACTGAAATGGGATGCATGGCATCCACATCGGTGAAAGGCTCATCGCAAAGATTGATGTTGCGTGTAAACACATCCCAGTCTGCTTTTTTCAAAATCCACTGAGGGGGGTAAGAATCCGAGAGGCAAGAAATGTTCAAATATACAAGAATTCGGTAGTAGTAAGTCCCATACAGATCGTCAAGAACTGTCCAGTCTAAGATTGGGGAAAGTGAGGGACCGCAGATGACCAAATCAAGCACCGAGAAAGATCGGGAGGCTGTACAGAAGTATGTGGATTGACATGTGTTAAGGAGCGCTATATCTCGGCTATCTAACAGTTTTCCTATTATATAACCCTTTGGACAGTTGTATGAAGAACCCCAGAGTGGGGTATGGGCATTAAAATCTCCGACGATAAGGAATGGAGACGACAACTCGTCCATCAGACTAGCGAGATCCCTTTTCGTGAAAGACTGCCGAGGGGGGATATGAATATTACATACCGTAAATGTAAGGGATGGTAGGCTCACCCATACATACGGTCTGAAAGACGATGGTTATAGAGACTTCTTTGTCATGGACTGATGCGTCTACAAGCACAGCGACGCCACAGTGCGCACGCAAACGGTCTTCTAAGTCCTTCGTATAACAGGTATAGCCACGAGAGAAAAAGGAATGTTTTGGTAAGAGATGCGTGTCATGAAGACAAAATTTTTAGGAGCACGACGGGACAGCAAGAGAATAAGGTCATCTGAACGGATACGAATGTCATTCAAATTCCATGAAAGAAGAGCCACGTTTTGGTGTTTATTGGTTCATTTTTTCGACGTCTAGTTTTTTTGTGTTGACAATAAAATCAGACTACTGTGGTCGCCTCCCCTGGACAGTCGCCGTGATCACTGCTAGTATGATCGCTATCGGATATGACAAGTCCACTATTTCTGCTCCTTGTGCGGGAATTACGTCGGCGATTAAGGGAAGTTGGTGGAACTTTAGAGTCTGATTTTTAAGTGTCAGCTCTGAGGGACTTTGGGAAACTAGTTCTCTGCCGAGGACGGCCCCGAGATGGACGTCGGGAGGGATCGCGTATCAGCAGAGTGCGGTTTCTCGTTGGTGGTGGAGGTGGAAATAGATGTTTGTTTTGGTGCAATCTTATACTTTGTAGGTATAAGTATCTTACATCCCAGGAATTCCTATTTCCAGGCGTAAGGATCCTCAAAACTGGCTGAGTTCCAGAGTTGCACATTGTTGGTTTCTGAATTGCCTTTATATCCACCTGAAAGCCAAAGGAAGCTGTAGGTGGTTTCTTCGCGGTGACCGCTGTTGTAAAGGATTTTGCTATTGCGACAGGATACTTAATTATATACCGACGCCTGGCCTCGGGAAAAGACACTCTATCTGTAGCGCGGATCTTCCGAATGTCCTTCTCCATCACATATTTAAGGCATGTATTTGAATTAGAGGGATGGTTTTCCTTACAATTCACACAGCACGAAGGCGACGAGATAGGTGACGACTCGTGTGACGGCTTCCCGCCAACAAGACTGCACAAGATGACTTGCAGCGGTCGAATGTGTGACCGAATCTCTTGCGCTTAAAAGTGCGCGGAGTACTCGGCACATATTGTCGAACACGCAGGGTATAGAACCCACAGGAGATGCTCTCTGGAAGAGAGGGCCGATCGAAGGTTAGCATCAAAGTGGAAGAGGGGACAAACTTCCCCTGTACCTTCCTATTGTCTCTGTGAATGTGGACAACACCTTTGGGCTGAAAAAATTCTTTCAGGTCTTCATCAGATTCTTGTGCTAAATCATCGTGGTTAACCACTTCTTTGCAAAAGTTCAAGCTGGGGTGAATACTCTCTTTGACTTTTAAGCCAGCTATTGCGTTTATGAATCTTATGGAATCAATTTGCTTATCTGTAAGTGCTCCAGTAGAATTTCTCTGTTCCGCTGGCACACGACAGACTGCAGCTCTCCATTGACGATGTCGATTGCTTTCGCAAGACGGACCGCGCTTACAGACTTAAATGTATTTGCTTCCTCAATGCAACTCATGACAAGGAAGCGACGGACTTGTTTTCCATGCATATGGATTTCATTTCATCCTCGTGTTCCCCACCCACCACGGAGTTCAACAAGGGGATACCCCACTGGGGTGCCAGGGTTGACACGGGGACATAGCGGGGACACACAGGGTTTTCTAAACAGAATTGCTCCAACGCCGCCAACCAGCGGGAAGGACCTCCTGCGTCCCCCCTCACCCTGGAGTTCAGTTTAAGACCTAGTCCGAGCCGATTCGTCGGGGGTGGGTTAGCCCCCAGATGAGGCCGAGGCCAAAAAAGCGCATTGGGTGACGCATACAATTAAATCCTTGTAGGGTTGCATGGCCCCTCAACTCGCCAGGACACCCATTCCCTCCGACACGTCACCATGCACGGAAAACAAATGGTTGAGAGTTCAGCACAGAGAAGGCCAGTAAAGATAAAAGCGATAAAAGTGAAAAACTAGGAATATAGGAGAAAAGAAAAGTAAAAGAAAAGAAATACTTGAGAGTCTTCTCTGTATCCCACCATCAGGACGTGGACCAACTCACTTCGACGGCTATATATAAGGTATCGACAGTCGTTATGTCAGTGTATGGAGACGATATTAGAGTCCTATAATTTTGAGGAGAGTGCTATCTTCAAGAAGTAGCGATCCGTCATGTAGTGGCATTTTTGAGCTCGCCTGCTATCTTGGGGCCGGCAATTCAAATCTCGGTAGGGTCAAGTGGAATTTGTTGTGGGAAACAATGCATGATTTCTCGGATTTCCTCTGCCTTTCATTATAACATACCGTTCTTATCATTCAAAAATTTCTTGTTGAGGTATCATCTCATCTTCGATTGCGACCCTTATAAAACTGTACGAGCTATGTAACTTACGAACACGTAGCCAGAGGAGTGAACTCGGGATGGGGGCCCTAACTGAAATTTTTTATATTGCAATTGAAGTACCTTATCTGTGTGATATTGTTAAGGTACCATTTTTATCAAATCGTAACATGAATATATTTCTACTGACAAATGTCATGGGATACGTAGTGCGGTTAATATAAGGTGTAATACATTAACCTAATATATTTCTCGTTACGGTTGTAATTACTTTGAATAAATTTTTCATTGTGCTTGTTGTAACTAATTTTGAGTTTTTTTCTTATATGAGATGCTTCTATTTTCGTGCTAATTTCTTCCCTCTAAATATGTATTTTAGTACGCGGAGAACTACCTGCAAATCTCCGTTGTCTTAAATGGGACTACAATTCTTCACATGTATCTTATACCCCTGAGCGAAGCTCTTTTATGCGAGGGTGATCCCTCAACAGCTGGTACTCTCCAAATCCTCAGGTTGGCCACCGAACGCCATAAAGCAGACAAATGCTTTCTCGAATGTGGCCATTGTCGGGAGGCTCACACGTGGCCATTGTGACCCCTTCTCCCTCCCTCACTATGTCCTCATCCCCGTGTGGCTGACGCCCCGCGAGTCTCCCCGTCCGTCCGACCGTCCATCCACGTCGTCGGAGTTCAAGGGTGTCGCTCGCATTGAAACTCCACTTCCTGCCCCGCGTCCTGTGAATATGCATAATGGTTGTGAAGGTAACGACAGACACAGCTTGTGGCCTGCGACACTGGCTGCTAAAGCTGAATGACGCTAGCGCGTGCTCTGTTGCAATGACACGTCTCTTCGCCTCGACCCCGCATCCCCGCTACTCTTCCCTTTTGCCGGCCGTACGTCGCACTCACCCGCGATGCGCTGTGTGTGTTTGAATACTACTGGCACACGTGATCGGGGTGCGACTTAAGCAACGCGTCTTAGAATTGAATAGCTTTACGAGGTGGAAACGGAGTATTGTTGGATTGTTCTTCAGAGAAGTTAACTACTTAGGGTTACTGATGGTATCTTTTAGAGCATAGTTTCATTGAACAAAAAGACGTGCTCGGCAATAAAATTTCATATTTACATTATTACTTCGTTTTTTGTATCGGTTTTACAAAATGGTTTCCGAATATGGTTTAAATAGAAAAGTCATGAATGCTTTGAGGGAGCTATTTGAAATAAGGGCATGTTTTAAATGTACTTACATTTTAAACCCAGCAGATGTTTCTAAACTGTGAGCTGAATCTCCCTCAACATGTAATTTTGATTCATTGATCGAGGTCGTGTACAAATAGAATCTTGAATAAAAAAATATGAATGTAAAAATCTTGAAGGAGAGATATTATATTATTTTGTCCGGTTTCATTTGAAAAGTTCCATTAATTTTATATTTGTTATTGTTCTTTAAAATCATTTTACATTCAAAAATTTTCTTATCGTGATAACTTGGAAATATTCGTCGTTTTGAATGATTCCATTTAATTTAATTTATATAATATTTTAATTCAAGTTTGAAGAGATTTTGTTCTGCGGATTCATTTTACGTGGGTGATCATTTTCAATATTATATTCATTTATTCCTTCTATGAGGATGCTTTTATGCCACACTATGTATGGTGTAGCTATATATATCGACCTTCGAGACAATTTATGATAGGGCTCACTTGACATCGTGTAGTAGATTCGATCAGTCGGTTGTTCTAGTAACGCCCCGAGAGACACCGTGCCACTTGAACTACTCCACCATTCGAAACACTTCAGGCACAATTCAGCTTATTAGCCGTCCTATAACACACAAGAGCACTTGTGGATTCCTTCCGCCTGTTCTATTGCCAAGGATTGAGACAGTCGGGCCGTTTAGGATATAAGTGTGACGGATCTCACCATTTGCAATTTATTTATATCACATTATATACTTTCCGGAAAACATTTGTGAGTTTTAGATCATAATTTATCTTATAGCATGTGAAAACGGAGAAAAATCTATTTTTACTTGATTTTTTGTGATTCAAATGAAATATCATCGTTCATATAGAGTGTGATTTCAATTCAATTTAACTACATTCGAAAGAAAGAAGATAAAACTCCAGGGGAGTTGGGATATATACGAAATCCGACGCTCTCTAACCAATGTCACTGCAAACAGACAACAGAAACAGCATGATCTTGTATTTGACGCGATATTGGATCATCTAGAGTTGTACGTGTGGGAAGTTGCGATTACTTATGTTGTAGATTGTTTAAGGTGCAATTGCTTGTAAAAATATCCGTGGTGTGTATCTAACGCGTACATAGAGCCAGAACAATTCTGATAAAGATATATTATATAGGAAAGCGTCGCTCGATGGTCTTGATAACGGAGGCATACCTTCAATCGCTACACGGAGATAAATAAAGTGAATTTTTGACAATAGATATATTAGAAAACTTTCAGTTACCACATATATCATCCACGTGTATCATACACGGAAGAAATATACGAGTATGCATAACCAACCTTAACTCGTAGGTACATCTGAAACCGGTATTTAAGCTCACACAGCATCTCTACCGTTCTATGATCCGACCTATCCTTTCTTACGCAATCCCAATATGGGGCGCAGTAGCTAAAACAAAATAAAAATATATCTGAACAGAATGCTCCGTAAAATAGTCAAAGCACCTTGGTTTATCTCGAACTCCCAATTGCACAGACAACTTGGTATCCAACCCATTCAAACTTACTTCCAGCAAATAGTTTCAAAATTTTACAAAAACATCGCTTCTATTCCTTCCGCTCAAAATTTCAAACTAGGAAAAAATTTTGCGCATAGGAAACACATCAAAAGAAAGCTCTCCAGGCATTTTTTCTATATCCCGTAGAGTTAAAACATCAAATGTATATATGACGCATGATCTTTCTACTTCATTAATGTATCTTTATAGTGTACTTAGCATTTAGATTTTTAATATTGTATTGTAAATATTTATAACCTGCACTGTATTCCAAACCTGCTATCGAAAATCAAAAAAGTCTGTCAAGAAAAGTAATAAAAAAAGCGCACAGAGCAGTGTGCCACCTGGTTCACTCATCTCCTGTATGGGGATGTGTATCAGGCCTTCCGGGGTTTAGGAGTGGGTGGAAATGGTGTACAGTTGCGGAAGGCGAAAGTGGTTAATACCCCTGCAATCAATGCAGGAATCCCGGGTACGATTCCCGGCTTGTCGGCATTTTCATCTGACCGAAAGTTATCCACACGTGTAGGGTACACCAAAGAAATATATTCAAATCTTCGTAAAATTTCCCAGACTTCCAAGATAACTGGGCCAAAAATATTTTTATTCCTTAGAGCTTTCTACGAGGGCAACTCAAGGGAAACCACTGGGATGTATAGTAAAACTCCGTCTCCTCACTAAATGACATCGTCTTCCCAAATCATACGTTATGTTGTTATCATTATTGTCGTGAGATTACGGAAGCTCCTTTGACATAATGTTGCAATTTGATAAACTTTATTATGTAGAAAATAGGTTTCCTGGCAGAATTAGCTATAATTTGAAATAATAATTTCACTTCATTACTGAGAAAAATTCAAAATGGAAGTGTATCATTAAAAAATCCAGTTTTCCCTGATGATTTTTGTTTTCAAAGTATTTTATACTCTGGAACTACTTACTTTTTTAATATGCATTCCTTTATGAGTTGATTATAGTTTTTTTAAATTTCATAATAGGTCAGTAATGCGAAGCGTGATGTCACATCAAGTCATAGATTTCCTGACAATTCTGCTTTAATGCTTGGGTGTTCTTACCTAGTGATCCACATGGCTGCCTGACCTTGAGATTCTGAAGATGAAGAAGTGAATATCTCTGCTATAAAAATAACCCTGAAAGGGAATCGCTTCCCCAGTGCTCGTCAGACGGCTGATAGCGAGCGCTTCAGTGAACTCCATCTTTCGTGGAGCGACCTCCACTACAATACTTCCACTGCCGGTTGGCGTCCTTGCCGCCGGCCTGTGCGACCGCCCGCCCGGTCGCTTACTGTACCTCGCTCTCTTCTCTTGTACCCGCGCACTTCTGCGCCACTGCTAGCGTCGCCTTGGACCTGAATCAATTTCTTATCTTTCTTACATTGTAATTATTCGTGAGCGAATTAACTTTAATTCTGGTCAAACCTTTGTGTTCTTTTACGGTTTCACAGGATTTAGTGGAAAAATTCGCGGTCCAATCAGACGCGGAAGTGATATACAGCCCGTAACATCGACGGTTATATTGTAACTTTTGAAAGTGAGATCACTTCCTACACATTGTTTTTTTATACGTCAACATGACTGCTTTTGTTTAAAAACGGAATTTATTTTTTATTAAAGATTATCACAAATGGGGTCAGAAATATGATGCCTTGCTTTATACAACAGTGGAGAAGGTACATTGATTTCGTTTACCCACATTTTTGTACCACTACACTTTTATTCATGGTATACTCTTGTTATCCTTTTTTAAAATCAATTTTCTGTCCCATCTTAATCCTATGCTTTACTTCAGAGTTTTTAACAACCTCCACAGTTCCTCCATTGCCTACAAATCCTCTATCATTTACATTTCCTCCATCACATACTGTACCGTCATCGCCTACAATAGTTCCATCTCAACCGTTAACATGTTGGCTTAATTTCCATTCTCAATCGCCTGAACGTTGCTCCACACGTTCCCCGCTACGAGCCCGCATCATTCTGTTCGCAACTCTGCGTCAACCGCCGCGTCTACGCTGTCGTCTTACGTAATGGGCTCTTGCTCACGACGCGATCTCGCTCCCACCCGCAAGCGTTTGTACGTACTTCGTACATACGTGCGTGCGCGCCGAATTAAAAATATCGAATGAAGGGCGCGAACGCGCGCACTTATTCTTGGAGGACAGAAAGCGACATCTCTCTTTTTTTTCGTATATCCTCATGTACATAAGTTGTTACGCACCAGGAAACCCTGGTCAATCGAATCCTACTAACAAACATTACTAATTTGTTTACGTTCACGAAGATTTCAATAATCAAATTTTTGAGTTCAAATTTCAAATGGAAGGATGAATTCTGCCGTCGATATTTATCAAATCTCGATGTTTTACTCTGTGGTTAGATTACAGAAAAAATCATCATACGTAGCGTTATTCTATCGTATAAAATTTATGAAATAAATTACCTTATAGATCCAGAAAAGTGTATTACGTTGTAAATTATAATGACCAAGTGACATTATTGATAAAATATGCGATTTTTGAACCCCTGTAATTAATGGATGTAGTTGTAAGTAATTTTATTATGAATTTCCAGGAAAAAGCATTTTACATTTTATTGTTGTCAAAATTATTGTTCCTTCTTAATGGTACACTTTGCTTATTTGCACTATTAATATCAAAACATTTATATTCATTTTTTATTGATTTACCTGGTCATTTCTTTCATACAAATTCTCGAAGACTACAGTTGTAAACTCTGTAGCTTTTCGTTCGCTTTTCAATCGTGTGGGAGTAAAAACAGTTATAATATGTATTATGTATTAATATTGTACATTGATATGTATCTTTCGATATTATGTTCATTAATGTAAAATGGAAACGATTACTTTACCTACAGAAAGCATCTGTTAAATTCGTTCCAGTCAGAGACTAGAATGCCGACACCGATGAAGAACTTCGTAACAAGGAGGAGGAAAGATACATTTCATAAATATACAGAGCCGCTAATTTGCGAACGACTCTGACTTGTGTCGCGGCACCAGTGCCACCGTCCTTCGCCCACATGGACACCCCTCCTGCAGCGCATTCCGCTTCTAAATATAGCGAGAAGGTTAATCTGGTCTCTTCTTTTTGGACCGATGGCGAGGATCGGTCCCGTTTTTCGCGCGGCGGACGGACGTCGCGAATGAATCCGTATTGAGAAACAATCAGCTTCCTACAGTCGTACGGAGAGGCGATGAATCATTTTAGATTTTGTTCGGACAACGTGAAGTACTGTTACGATATCTGTATGAACGTTATTTTAAAAACTTACCAGACACCACGAGACTTCCGCAAGAGTGGGCCATAGCGCGATATGTATAGTTGACTTCTTTTGTCATGTTTCCTGTTGTTAATAGCTCAACAATGGATGCAAAAGAAAATGTGGATAAGTTCTCGCTGATCACTTCTTGCTATATTATTCTCGTTGGTAATATATTTTCCAATGTTGATAGTACAGTGAAGTGCTTGTTAAAGTCTAAAGATCGTTCTTTTGTGTTTTCGCACTATTCATAAAGATAAGTCAGCTGTTAACAGATTTGAGTCATCCGATTTTTTTACTGCGACTTGTCTGAGAAATACGGAACTCATTGGCGCATCAACACGAAGTCCAATTGTGGGATTACAAATTTCTATTCCTAATATTTTGGTAACCAGAATATTCTGTCACTGCACTTTTCTGGGTATATCTACAATCAAATAAAAGTAACAGAAATACAGCAAAATCCTGTTTAGACGTTTACCCGGAATCCGGTTGAGAAGAGACCGAGCTTAAAAAACGTTATACGCGGGATCACGTTGTAAGCATAAATTAAACATAAGGATTATGTTCGAGGGACCGACGAGTATAGTGTTACAAACGGATTTTTTCCTCCCAATTTTTTTCCCCAAATGTGTATCATTAGAGAAAACGATACTACAGTGTCTATTAGAAGAGTCCGTCAGTTTGAATGGTATTTATCAGATTGCTACCACTTTATACACTGGTCTTCTTTCCCAACATGCTTCGTCACGCAATCGTGAGATATTAACTTGGTCTTTCAATCTGCAGAGATGCGTTAATTTATCTTCCTATAGAAGAGCCGACATTTGAATTTTGACTTTATGAATCAAATAAGATATATTTAGCTGAGGTAATATATTTCGTTTTAAATTAATTTATATATTTTGCAGTCGTCTAATTTTGAGCAGACGTAATGCCAACTAACTAATTTCTAATTCGTAAAACAATACATATTATACACCTAGGTTTAGTTTTTGAGATACGACGAAGTGATTCCCAAACTTTTTAGAGCCGTGACACTCGTAATAGTAACTATTACACAAATAGTATGGTTCAGTAAACATTTTTTAAAATTTGTAACTAAATCTACTTTTGCTTATAAGAAAACATTAAATATATATTGATACAAGTAAATATTTGGGATAATATAAGTTTGTGTCAAGAGCTTTATCGTTAGAAAACTGTATATTATATTTAAACTAAAAAAATGCCGTTTATGTTGATTTTATAATGTAGATACTAGCACTACCTCACTACTTGACTTCACTTCCTCAGAAGACATAAGAATATAAAACCGTTTTATTATAATTTTTGACCAGATGAAAATGACGACGAGTCGGGAATCGAACCCAGGATCCCTTGCCTTTTACGTCGAACCTTTTTATGTTACAGAAGAAACAAATTACCACGTCTGGATAACTTATACCTAAACATTAGTTAAATTGTCCTAAGATGACCAGGCAACTGGAAATGTTTTGCAAACATTGAGATAATGTTTCTTCAAATTCTGACCCGTACCGTCTCCCTTCGAAAAGAAGAAGTAAATAAAACGGCAAAATCTATGGATGTTTCCGGTAGAGTCTTGGCTGTTGTTCCAAGAGTGACTCAGCTCCTGGTACAACACAGGAGCTCACGGCAACGACTCTGATGCCGAGCGACGCCGTGTTCCGCCACGACGACGCCACGACTCTGCGCCACAGGCGCCTTATCGCAATGGCGATGGCGGCGGCGGCGGCGGCGGCGGCGGCGGCGATGGTGGTGGTAGTCAGTTCACGGACGCGGCGTCTGTTGCAGCGCTTGCTCCCAAGTATCTGAGTAGTTAAGAATGGATCATAGTGGCTGTGAGCAAGTGACGTTCCTAGGAGGAGACTGTGCGTATTCAGAAATGTTTATCATTATGTTTCTTGAGATATGATTCGAGAAGGAGCGTTAGTGTGGTTAGGAGGCGAAGTAAAAAGTAAATGGTATGAATATTAAATTAAACTCTTATGGTGAAGAATCAATTTGTGACATTGACATCAATTTCGTAACTTGGTAAGTTGAGTTCCTGTCAGGTACTAACTTACATATTAAATTATTCGTTAAAAAATTAAAAATTTTAAAAACATTTTTAACTTTATAAAAATTAGACTAAAATATGTACATTCCTCCGTAAAAATATATTGGATAAAATACTAAACAGAAACTTTTTAAGAAAATCCTAATCGGGGAGGAGAATGAAGATGCACCTCTGTGCATCTCAGAATACCTGTGAGGCTACTAATTACTTGGACGAAATTTCAGTTTCTGATGAATGCCGCTCTCATTAGTGTCTGCTGAGTTTTGATCAAAAACTCTTGTATGTCACGAGGTCAGAATTGATATAAGGGTATGACGATTGATAAAAAATTGTTACGTTCAAATTCGTTATTCAGTCTTAAAGTAAAAGTTTTTTTAACTGAAGTGTATTTCTAACTTCTATTCTTCAGAATTGCATCAATGATTTGTGACGCTTTCCAACGATATATTCTTCGAAATAGATTTAGAGAGTTGAACTATAGCCAATTTCTTGATAACTGAATTGATTTAAGATAACTGAATATTGCGACGTTTACGCCAGCAAGACTGTTACATTAATTTTAAACTTATCCCCTATTGATGAAGACGTTCGTTGATCGCATTAAAGCTATATCCATTACGGTGGACGACTTGATTAGAATCAAAAATACAGAGTTTACCAAAATTCCAACTTGATTGTGTGCATTAATAATAGTAGTAGTAATAATAATAAATTGTTGTTAATAAATGAGTTACAAACTACGTGTGGCCACGTGGAGGATTATAGTCTACTTTACTCTCAGGATACAAGCAAAGGAATCAATTCCGAACAAGGGCCCAAGGTAGTAGCGGATTTATAATTTTTGCACCCCAAGGAAAATCATGGCATGCGCCCGAAGATAAAAATAAAAATAAAGGCGAATAGATTGCTTCGTGTTATAATATCAATAAGTTTATATTTAATAGAATACAACAAAATTATTTAACAAATAGGTACTGATATGAAATATTTAAATAATAAATCGCGATTTTAAAATTGCTACTTAATATCAGGTACCGAATGGGGGTGTTTTCTTGACTCGTTTTCCCTTCTCAGAAGGGGTCGGAGATGGAGGATGGTTGATGTCTCTTTTGACATGGCAGAGGAATTACAAGGGTGTCTGATGCCTTTCTTCGCGCACCTTTCTGAGGCGGGTAATAAAGGAATGGCATGAGGGCGAATGATGATAGTGATGATGTGGTGGAATGAAAAACAAGGAAACGGGAGTACCCCGAGAAAATCTGCCACGAACCCTGCTTCGTCCACCACCGCAAATCTTACTTGGATTAGATACGGTTAGAACGTCGGCGCATTAGAGGTCAGCGACATTAGAGGTGGAGTGTGCAAGACACTACGCCACGTGGTTGCCCAGTACTATATGGGTCTTCACTGTTAAATTGGAGAAAAGGGATAATGTATTTCAGGTTTTGTCACCCATGGTTACGTCCTGTGTGTACCCCCACTTCTACGTGTCTGATCCTGAGTAGGTCTCGGAACTCTCCTACTATCTCGTTTCTGTCCAGAATTAATTGTACTTTTTTCAATTTGTACACACGAATTCTACGGATTCGAAAGATTCTCCAAAAACGCTGGTTTTTCCTAAACAAGTGAGTGCTTCACTCATTCATTCTCTTAAGGGTACGATTGGAATTTTACCGTATGCTGATTTTATATTGTAGGATCACAAAAAAGTTCGATTCAAAAGGGTGAAATAAGGTATTTTGAATTTTAGTTAGTTTCCCTATATCGTACGAACTAAATGCAATTTCATTTTTATTTTTATTTTTTTGTAAGAAAATCTTGTTAATTTTAGGTATTATATCCGCGTTGGCTGAAATTGTTGGACGTACTTTTGGACAAGGACAGTATTTTTGTAATTTGAAAACTAAATAATAAATTTATACTTTAATTGATTCTTTCTTTTACAAGGGTCGCATTGTCTTCATTCATGTGATGCAGCTGCCATATCCGATATAAAAATATTTTCCAGTTTTCGGTGAATTTGTTTTGTAAATGTCGCTTAAGGTGTGAAAATCTTTGCGTCTTTTCGTTCCTATTTCCATTTTCCTTTTTTAGTAGCTAGTTTTGTTATGTTAAGCCCATACTCTTGCCAGGATATACATAAGCCCGCAAAAGTTTCTCCATATAAACTCATAGTAATTTTAATTCAAATAATTCAAAATTTTGCACCGCAAGGGTATGAAAATCCATACCATTGGATTGGGAATGGTTCCAACCATAATTTGAATGTTTTTTGGGGTACTTTACTTAGTTATTCAGACGGATATAATACTTCACTATTCTAAATATTGGATTGGCTTTAGATTTGCTCTTTTTTGCAAAGAGTTGAATGTGGTGATAATATCGTAATTTTGCAATTCGCTAACGGCGAGGTATAATATTTTTGCTGTATCTCATAGATTGAGAAAGTGTATCAGATTTGAGTTACCCAAAAACATGTTAAATGTAATAATAATATTCTCATTGAACTCTTTTGAATTTGTGGCTTCCAAGTAATCACAAATCATTGCATGCTCATATGAAGAATTATGAATGAAAACCAATAAACATTAAAAAATCTGATTATAACAATTATGAGAGAATTAACTAATTGTAATAGTTGTATGTTGTTTCTAAATAGTCATATCGGTAGTTAGTTTTTTGTTGTTTACAATAACAAAAAAAATTGTACATTGTTCCAACTATATGTTGAAGTTTCTGGATGGTTAGTGATTTTGAAATCCCGTTTCAAGATAGGAAATAATCCTATTTATTGTTCATTGTGCTGTACGCCTTCGACTCGAAGTTATTTTATATGCTATTCACAAAAGTACTCCCTTCAATTTCAGTCATATGTGTGGGACCCGTGTTTCAGTAGCATGTAAATCTACGCCTCGCCCAACTATTTGTCTCTCCCTGCATGCTGAATCACTTATGACGAAATGTGTTTACGTAGAGACAATTTTATGTTCTGTATGATGTCTGGTTTGGGTTGAATGTGGCTCAAGGTTGAAGCCATGCCGGTGGCGCATCTAGCTACTAGTTAACATTGCGCGGAACAACGTGAGATTGCGTTGGTTTTACTTTCTGATAACGGTATCAGTGGTTTGGCTGAACCGAACCACGCCGTTCCGTTAGGTGCAAGGTTATTTTTACGATATTTTAGTTTGTAATCTGCGATGTGGAACCGAAGAGATTAAATTTTGAATATTTTGCTAGGCTTTAGTTGTACATATTCGCCGTAAACTCTGATTCTGATTTATATGTCTAAAGATTGATTGTTGTGATATTCCTAGAAATTATTAGATAACTGTTATTTAATTGCTACTTATCCGGAACATATAAACCCTACACCTTTGTGTTTTAGTATAGTGAAAATATTTTTGCAAATACCTAGTTGCGAAGAGAATTCAGGAATAATGGTAGTTTGTTTTCTTCTGTATATCTAATGCCAAGTTTTTGTTGGTTGTTGGATTATCTCATTCGAAATGAAAAATAGCTTTAAAAGAAATAAATATGTCTTTTGCAAAATATAATTTTGTTTTCGGACAAAAAGTTACTCTTTTTTACAAAATAACTTAATCAAACGAAAGAAGTCTATTGAAACATAAAACAATGTTATATTAAATTAGTTGTTAATGTAGTTGCAGAAGCTAGGATTAAAAATAAGGCAATAGTAAAACAATGTTAGAATAAGTTCGTAATTTTTATTCCTTCTTTATAAATCGGATGGGACTGTTTTGGTAGCTTTATCAGACACCCACTGATGTATGAACGCCCTTATAAATAATTTAGTTGTTAATTAATCTTTAAATGGCGCCACTTTTTAAAAGTATAATGAAGTACTGAAGAAATTAGGCAAATTCGAATAGGTCGCTCTTGAGAATTCATGTTCTGCACACTTCTGCAATTGACCGATGACCCATGTAGACAAATCTGAAAGCTGCACGTCGATGCCTAAAAAACTGCACGCTCTGTGCAAATTGAAACCTCTACATAACGAAGCAGTGACATCTCTAGAAATGAATTATTGCGACATTTCAGTATTTAACATCCAGACTGAACTAAACTCTTCAGTTATTTCTTTAGTGTATAAGCAGCGTGGAAAATCTCTATCCATTTCAATGTTGGACGCTCTCATTAATTATGAATTTATTAAATATTGAGTTGGTTTTGTTATAATAATAACAATGTTAGTAATTGTAATAATAAAAGTGACTTTATTATGGCGAGACTGACCATTAGGGCTGGTCTTTCGTCTGGACATGGAAACATTTGAGGGGGGAAAAAAGAATAAATGGGGAGATTACATTTAAAACTGAGGTTACTATCCCGGAGTGATCCCTGCGGTTAAGAAACAAACCAGCAAAATCTCAATGAGGGTGGTTTTTTATTGCCGATTTGGTGATTGTTTCGAGATCCATCACCTCTCCTGTGACACTATCACGGGTTTAGTGATCCTTATCTCTCATTGCTCATGTCAAACCACCGCTGTATCAGACACAGTAGTCCGTACTCACATCAGCACACGATGCGTTTACTTTCTATTCCAGGCATCTCCGTCGCCCTCATCGCCTCCACCAACCTCGACTGCTTCACCAACGGGGTTTCCTGGAAGGAAAGCGGCTCTGCGCGGCACAGGACGCCTCTATCCCTTCCCTCTATGTTCCCTCCCCTCCCACTCCTCTCCACACCGCTCCATGCGTTCCGGTCACCGTTTGCTGGCTGCGCGGAAGGTGAGCAAGGTGCTTTCCGTGTAGACTTCTTGTGCGAGGGAAGCTCCGGCGGCGGCGGCAGCAGCGCCCGTTCGTTCGTCGAAGCGAGAGCACAGCGAATGACGAAGCGACGACAAACGATGAGCTCTAATGCTACTTGGCGGTCGTTACACTTGACGAGCACCACGCGAACACTCTTGTAACTCGTATCGTTAACATTGAGAAGTACGCGCGTTTCGTTGGAGGAGACGATGTTTTATTGGAGTATAAATGTGGATGAATATGTTGATATATGGGTAGGAGTGACTGTAAAGAATGTAAGTTTTGTAAATAAATCATAATATTTCAATACTCAGAACTGCCATATTCATCAGGATTTTAAGTTGCGCATAATTTTTGTATCTTCACAGATTATATCAAATTCTTATTTCAGCGAGACTTAACGTCAATACTTTGAAACATTTTTCTTTTTACATTTCATACACGCCAAATATAAATTTAAGTTAAATAATGTATATAAAATACATGAATGGGCACTGAATCACATTTACATATACCTCAGTAATCGTGTGCGCTTCATTTAAGAGAATTGAACAACTAATGTTAAATTAGTAAGTTTACTTTCTGGATTTCTTTTTTACATTCTGGGAACATCAAATTACTTTTATATACTGTCGATGAAGTAATATAAATTGACGATGGTGAATGACAAGTGACATTTGCAGGTACAATGTGTTAAATACATTTACTTTATTTATTCATGACATTTTCTACTTTAACCAAACTATTTACGATCACTAATTAATCGTGATGAGGATAGTAATAATAATATTTATTTGGACAGACCAGAAGGGAAGGTTAGTTTGAATAGGTTTTTGACTTACAATGCTATTTTCTTATCCTTGGTTTTAAAACGATTTTCACTCCTATGCATTTCAAAAAATAATTAATGCTAATTTCTTCCGTCGTCCATATATTTCATTCGACGTATTATTCTAAATATTGTCTCCTCCTCTAATGTTATAGATCTGACTATGTCGAGTAGGACGTAATGAATATACACTCCGACAGCGGTGGTCTAGTGGTAGGCTTTTCGCTTCCACGATCCCGTAGATAATGGGTTCAAATCGTGCTCGACGTGTTTCTTGGAACTTAATTTTACGTGTTTATGATGTTTAGTGTGACAAATTGTGGTATATCGATAGCACACGTTCTTGCGAGTTCATTTAAGACCAACTACAATTCTTGGTTGACTTTGCTAGACAAAGCGCGAGTCGAATTCATTGTATCTTTGTGTGAGCCAACTGTGATTTTAGGTTGAAAGAGCAGCTTTCTCAAAGGGATGGGTTTCTTCCCACTTCGTAAAATGGATAAAATTGAATAAACGAACTATATCACTTTCGCTTTTTTTATATCAGTGAAAATAGGGTTACTGCACGTACCTTGACAACCAAACCATAAACATAAAGAAATCATTTACATTAATACGCAAATAACACAAGAACATTGCGTTTCTTTTCTGCGTAACTGCACGGAGCAAATTACACAAATTTAGTAGCATAGTTTGGAGTATGAAAATATGTGTTCATGATTTCCTACTGTTTCATCTTTCACCTTTTCCTTTCCGAGATAATTGAGTTCGAAAATAACACAGAGAAAAGCTATTTGATTCATTTATTTATAAAAGGTGTTTCTTGACTACTTGAGTCCTGACAAATGACAGCTCTGACGCGTTTGACCATGCTGGCACATTGACTGACATGTAAATAGATTCAGCGGTCTCTGCTGTGGGTTGTCTGTGAGAACATGACAGTATGATTTTGTGTGGTGTCGCCCTCTCTCTCGCTCACACCCGCTTGCAGGAGGGAAGGAGGAAAAGTGGACTGGGCTTGTGCGCAGCAGTCAGAGAGGGGATCGACTTCCCCCACCCACGTCGATGTGCGAGAGATACTTCGTTTTTCCCTTTGGACAAGCGGTACATAAGACCGCTGGGTCTATTATATTTATGTCTATATGCTGGTCGTGCAAATCGTCATGCTAATCATACATGAAAATCATCGGGTACTCCGGCCTCGTCTTTTTCTAAAACACGGATATATACGAATAAAGTACAGAACGTAGTTTTCTGGTAAGTAATAAACAATATTCGTAGATAATTGTACATGAATTACGTAATACTGCATTGAGTATTATCATATGTACTATTCATACTTTTACTTAGACCTGTTAACATTGTTGGTGCTAAATATGAAACTGAGTGAAACTTGCACACAAATAGCAGATGAAGGAAAGTGGTATCTGCCACATTATCCAGGTCAAGTAACTAGTCTTACTAAATAAAAGTTAAAGTTTATATGAACATAAAGAATGTTAACTACATTCAATTTTTCGTGTGATGTAATTGGGTAACTTTTATAATTGATATCAAAGGTGGTTCAAGAATGAATATTTGCCCAAAAAATTACAAAATTGAGGTAAGTAAAAATGTGAGTACTCGACTAAAATCGATTCTTAATTCATGAATTGCATGTGGATTTATGGATAGGATAACGTGTATCGTCAGAAATATTAATAGTTCTCTTTCATTATTTGGGCATGAAATGCTTTTTGTTTTTTGGAAAGCTCACCGCAGTGTTATAGATGGAACTATTTTCGTCCAAGGTGCAACAGTTTCTGTGGATAATCACGACCAAATGAAGGGCCATGTTCCTTTCTGATATACATCGTTTAACACGTTTGTGTGGGCTCTANCCCCCCCCCCCCAAAAAAAAATACGTTTGTGATAATATACTTAAGCAAAATTATTGTTTCTTTTTATTGTTGGATGTTAAACAATATTCAGTGCATTGAAACATTGCTCTCAACCATGTATTTGACGACGAAAATAATGCGTCTTTCATGGGAGAGAAACGATTTCAGTGAATTTTACTAGTTTTGTTGCGGTTTACCATTTTGTATTAAAAGCAACAGGTCGTTTTTGTATAACTATCTGTAAATACATGCTATACAACAATGACTTATTCGTACTGAAAAACTCTGTGACAACACTTTACCGAATGTGTTTTAGTGTGAAAATACTTCTTCTCTTTACCAAGATTCAGTTAATTCTTGACCCACATAACATTAGAGATGGATGGAATTCGTACCTCTTTCAACTTTTCATTTTCACTGGGAAGTTCACGCGGACTCTTTTGCAAAGGGAGAGAGATACAGAAGAATTCCGTCCAATTAGTTAACTTGGCGCGTTCTGCTTCTTCTCTGTTGACTGCGTCACACTGTATGAAAGCGAGACGCGAATCACTCGCTCTACGGATTGACGCTTTGCGACTAATGTGAACGGTGGAGGTCTGTCGTAGTATGGCGATCGACTCGCGTCACCCTCAGCCCTCACACCTGGTCACGAGTAATCTTCTGCACTTTCACCCACTCTCAACATATGCCCTTTTATCACTCGTTCTGTCGCAGAACCTCATACCTACGCATGACTCTTTAAAGTTTAATTACCTGCTTATACATTCGTTGCTCCTTCTACTTCTCTCTAGAACGCTCCTGTGTCCCTTCCCCTTCGCTCGATTTTTTTTTTTTGTAGACTTATTCGGCATATTATGTAAAGTATTTCTCGTAACAGCCACATATCGCAATGCGCTTCCTCTTTCTCTTTGACAACTTCTCTTCAATGCACTTTCTCATTTCCATTCTCTCCTTCTTTCCAGAGGCATAATCGTCGCTTCGCTTCTTTCTCTTGCTCGCTCACTCGCACGCTCTCCTGCGGCCTCCCGCGGCGCAGCTGCGTATTGAGACACGTGTGTGGACTCCACTAACTTCCTCGAAGGGGTTGCGCGAAAGCAATGGGAAGGAGGATGACATGGCTGGGATGATTGTGCAATAGTTGAAAAGCTAGGTGGTCTTCGCTGCTGTGCTGCTTGTTTAGATGCTTCCGCCTCCGGCGACTTTTTCTCAAGTATCACCTTATGATGATAAACGTAACATCGTTGAGAAAATCGCGAAAGGAGGTGGAGTACAAGTTGACTTCCAAACCATGCGGGACTGCCAGTCAATCTTCTGTAGCGTTCGGAATAATAATAATAATAATAATAATAATAATAATAATAATTACTCTAAATTAATTGTGATTTTAGTAAAAATTATAATAATTAAAGGTGGAAAGATCTAAATAATTTCAAATAAATCGAAAAAAAATTTATTTGTATTATCATTAATGTTGAACATTATGTAACCGCGTTATGTTGTTCAGTTTACAACTAGTTATTACTTCACACTGTCAAGAAAACAAGTGATACGCTTCCGGAAGTGTTCGTATTGAATGGAAGAAAACGAGTAAATATCTTAATTGAAGCAAAAGGTGTTTATACTGCTCTTGGAGAACGTGTTATGAGTGTATGGGGAGGGGGGATGCAGTGAGTCAGCGAGCGTCGTACGAGTCCTTCCTTCCTCGGTGGTGGGGANACGTGGTGGCTACGCGGGTTCTCGCACGAAGCACAAGGGCACTGAAGCTTCTGCAGATGAGGAACTCTATCTTATATTACGAAATGAATGGGCAGAAGATTACTCTGTAATTACATTTTAGGACCCTTCCATGACTCTTCGTGCTTTTTATATCCTCTTATCCTGTAAAAGTCATCCGCTGATGATTTTACATGGATGAAGGTTTTTTTATTTTTTAAGTGAAGGTTTCTCGTCAGTGTTTTTCTAAAATTTTAGTTCAGAGACAGTTGCTCTGCTAAAGGTTTATTTTGACACTGCAAAACGTTTTAGAAATCCTTCTTTTAGCACCAACTCCCTTCGAAAAAAGATCAAAAATCATCATGTAATGGAAGATCTCCGTTTTAATACGGTTCTTTTATTGGTAAACTTTTCCATCATTTTATGACGTTTAAACAACAACAACAAAACTGACGGGGAGGATCAAATTTTGAAGTCTCTAACTTAGTTTCGTTGCTCATTGAATTCTAGGAATACCCTAATATATTTCGCCCTAAATACCCAAACTGAAATTAAAGATCCTCTTACTGTGAGTAATATGGGCTACACTCTAATTTTCGTTTGTAAAATCGCCCATGGACTAAAAATAAAAGTTTCTATAAAATTGTAGCATTACTGGCCCTCCAAATAAACTATATATATTGTTTTCCCCTGTTTTCCTCTCTTGATTCATCGCATTTCAGGGTTTCACGTAAGTACAATACGATAATCAATCATCCTATTGACAGAATAGTGCCTCTTCTATAGAAAATTGTGTTTATTCTGGTATTGGAATTTCAACTTCTTAACTTTTTCTACAACAAATTGCAACTGAGAAGTGAACTGCCATTTATATGTTTGCATCACGATATAGAGAACAAATGAAAAATTCATTCATCTTTGGGGGAGTATATTAAGATAAAACCCTTCGCAGTTTGACTTTTAAGTGGTAAGAAATATCTGGTTGTACGAAAAGTTCGTGGTGCAATGTCCGGCCTGTGAACTTTCCGCAATAGTCGTTTTGCGAAAAGTTAGTTCAGTGTTAGTGGATTTTACGGGAACAATGTTTATTTTATCCTGGCAGTTTTTTGTCCATTCACTTGGTAATTGTAGGATTGTGAAATGATCAAAATATTGTTTGAGATTTCACATATTAAACGTGTTCTAACTGTCTAGTGTTTTTAATTCGATTGACACAATTTATTCCACACATTACGAGAAATGTTCCCAAAAAATAGGCTTTCCCCCTCGCCCGCTTCCACACAAAGATTGGTATGTATGGCACTTGTTGAATTCAAACCATTTAATATTTATATTGAAAATTCCATTGTATTGGGATTAAAACAAGAATTTCGATATCTGATCCCGAGCCAATCCAACACATCCGCAGGAATGCTGTCCTGAATGGACTCGTAATGCAACGAACGACATATCAACTCCCGTCTTCCCCCCCCCCTCTCGTTTCACGGTTGACGGAGGTGTGTCCGCAGTGTCGTCGAGTCGACCGGAAATGTGATGGCTGTTCCGGAGGGGGAGGGGAATCGAAGGGTTGTCGGAGAGGAGCGCGGTCAGTGACTCGCTACCACCTGCCACCGCGAGAATGCGCCTGACAGCTGCCGTGTGACCTTTGTCGAGGATTGCTATTGCCTCCTCTTCTCCCCCTCCTCTTGATTGCTCTCTCACGGTCGTTGTGCTAGTGACGAATCATCCGCGCAGGAAATGAGAACTGTTGTGTTTACGTACTAGTGCTTCATTTGGTACGTTCGGAAAAAACATGATGGGTTCGCTATCTTTCATATTTTAAAGAAATTATCAGAGTAACTATTACGCTCGTCGGTGAGGATACAATCCACATACATTTCTTAATGTTAAAATTCTGTTCGAATAAGTTTTTATTCACTCATTCGTTTTATGGACCAAAGCAATTGTAAAACTTTGATATCCAAACGCTTTCTAGAACAAGATTTTCTCCATCAATCTTTTTAAATGTTAGAAATTAATTTTTTTCCTCAAAACATTACATATTTTTACAAAAAATAAAACAACAGCATAATTAACGATACATATCAACCAAATACAAAGACAAAAATGATTACTTCTGGAGTACTACAACACCCAAGGGAAAAACATCACTGACTGCGTGATGGAGTCATCAGTAGACGTTATAAAACATTATAAAAATATAAGAATATAACGGAAGTGTAATATATATATATCGAATTGTATAAGAACAAGTCGCTTTCCATTAGTATATATTCACCTGTTTTGTAATATACCTTTCTACAATATGTTTAGATAGTACTTTTAGTGTTCTTAGGTGTAAAATCGGTTGGTTATGAAATATATCACCTTTGTCATTACTTGGAGTTTCTATAACTCGCGAGCTTAGCAATTAAGAGTTGAAGATCTCATTATTGTAAGTTGATCATATATTGGAGTCCTATTAGTGATAGCATACGGGGAACTTCGTCGTCTCAAAAAATAATTACATCCCGGGGAAATCTGATTTATATCTTTCAGATATATGAAGTAAATAATTACTGTTAACACGAGAAGTGATATTATAACCTACCCTTTTGTCCCGAATTTGTTATCATGTAAACGTTTTTGTTCAATTAAGTTTTATTGACATAAAAATAGAATAACGAAATTTCACAATTTTTTTCCTGTACCCCGACAAAATATTTCGCTTTGCATTAACGGCTTCCTCGTTGTGTAGAACATTATGTTTTGAAGTGGATCTATTCTGTTCGCGCTCTGCAGATTACATATTCCATACGCGAGGCAATTGATCCGTTTTGCATCCCATCACCCCAAGGCTTTGTTTGCGTTTTGATTGGACCTCTCAAACAAACAAAAAACTCCGTGTTTTGTATGAAATTTCCCGGATCAATTATAACGATTAAAAGCCTCCAGTGGATTAGTTAAATGCTGCTGACTTTCATGACGTTTGTTTTTTGGGAGCGATGTGAACAAGTTTCCAGCTTGAGTGGCACATGAAACGATTTTGTTCCGAATGCCTTTGTAAAAGCTTTGCTTTATTTTCACTCTCACTCTACCACTGAAAGTTTCAAAAAAAGTGTTTTCATAAATGATACGTCAGTGTCGTCATCCGAGGAACATAGGGAGATGAAATAAATTGCTTCCCACAGTTCTTGAAAGTACTACGTTTTTGAATTTGTTTCCAGTTTCTACACCTTGTCATGTAAGTATCTGCCAGCGAAGTTTTTTATTAGTCGCGTTCCTTTGAGAAATTTTCATAGTGCTAAATATCATTTGGTGAAAATTGTTTAAAATTATTTAAAATTACCGACAGCGGTGGTCTAGTGGTAGCGTCTTCGCTTCCACGATCATGCTGAGCAGTAGAGCGTGGGTTCAAACCCGAACTAAATGAGCTTATCAGCTAGGGTTTTCCGTCACTACTCCAGACAAATTTCAGTTCAGTACCATAAGTTCCCTGGGAACCCAACATTTCTCCAGGCGTACTTAAACTCTACAGATACTCAGACAAAAGGATAAGGTCACCATTAAACTCGACACTTCCTTAACGATTAGGTCTACGCCGGTCTACCTGTGCCCGTCCGGTGAATCCCCAGACAATGGGACCGGTTGGCAGCTCTTTCAATAAACAAGTTGGCAGTATCACAAAAAAAATTTCCTAAAAATTGTGATTTTCTTATAGAATAATTGAAATCTACGCTTAAAATGATGAAAAATTATACCAAACACGACCTTACTGGCATCGAATGCTCATTTGACTATTAGTCCAGTAATTAGGTGACGAAAAGAAGTATGTCAAAAACAGTTTTTTCTCTTTCAATATTATTATAGTTTTTCGTCTATAACTTTAAAACAACGCATTTTTAGAACAAAATATTCTTGAACAGAGAAAATGTACATTAAATTTCTAACAAATTACATTCTGTACCGTTGTCACCAGACGAACGGAAAATGCTAAGAGCATGATTAAAATGACAAAAATTCTACAATGAATCTAATTGAATTATAACTGGAGAATTACAAACTTTTAGAGAAAATGTCTTCATACGAAAATGAAATACATTAAACGTCCAAGAAAACGCGTTATTCTGGATATTTTATTCTCACAATCTGTTTATCCTCTTCTTGCGTGGAAGTTTTGTGCACATCTATGTCAAAGAGTCGATACATATTATTTAATTGCATCAAAAAGGGTAGTTCTGATTTTCTGATATGATGAACCAAAATTTTCGACCTCGACCGAGGTACCAGAAATAAACAAAAAAAATTAACTATGAAGCAATGGATTTTAGAAATAAAATTGAATGTCATTTCTTTTCAATTCTGTGAATTTACAAGAGTTAAAGACCTGAACTCGAACCGTATTTGGACCACAGACATCATGCAAGGAAAAAAGTACACGTTGACTCTACTACATTGATGTGTCCTTAAGTTCAACGTGCACAAGCCGATAAATAGATCGTCAGAAAGAAATACTCGAGAAACACATTTTGTTGGACGTATAATAAATTTCATTTTCGTATGAGGATGTTTTCTCTAAAAGAAAGTAGTTCTCAAGTTATAAACAAAATACGGGGAAAATAAAGTTTTTTGATCCATTGTACAATTGCGTTCTTAACCCTTATCCGTTCGTCTGACGACAAAATGACACAGAACATAATTTGTTGGAAATTTAATATTACATTATTTAGGTACAGTGGTGTTTGTTTTAAAAATGTATTATCAAGGAAAACTGAAGAAAGAGCATTTTTAAAAAATCTTAGTAATTTATTTTTGTTTGAGTTTATTGTTGAAATCTGAGCCTGCAGCTTTGTTCTTTCCCCTCCTTTCTTGTTTTGCTGGTAATTTTTTAAATTAAAAATTATCGAGCTGCTACTAAAAAAATTAAATTTTATGTGAACGAGAATGAATTATTTATAATATTAGAGAAGCATCTGATATATTTTATACAAAATAACTGACAACAATAAAATATAACACATACTTGGATATTTTCTCTCTAAGAAACATACAGTGACTGGATTTGGAAACTTAAATCTATTCAGAGAATTGCTTGAGAATTCTAGAATTCAAAGTTTCCAAACATTAGTGGTGTAGAAGATTTTTTACAATTTGATCTTATATTTTATTCTTATATTATATATATTTTGTTCTTATATTTCTTAATTTGGTGTGTCGACCTCCGAAAATAATGTGAGCAATCAGTCAACACCCGCACATACATTACTAACAACAGAAATTCGACAATAAATGAGCAATTCATAAGAAAACACCCTAATTATGAAGCTAAAAGAAGAACTTTCATGGTTGATAAATTTATTTTGACGGAAAATCGAAGTTAAACGGGTAGCCGCTTTCTTAGCGGCTACCCGTTTAATTTTTGACATTCAGACGAATAACCAAACCTGCTGTTACAAAGATGTCTTATTGTTTCATTCGTATCATAAACTGCATAAAAAGCCCATTTCATGATTTAGAGGGAAATAAATATTGTGTCAGAAATATAACCGGAGCCAAAAGTTCTGCCAAGTCTAAGTGTTTGGTTCTAAAACCCGAAGTGCCGGACGTAGGTGCACTATCTAGAACCAACGCATTTACTCTAGTACGATACATTAAATAATTGTTTTCCTTTCAATAATATGTTTCATGAAAGCGTCAAGAAAATAATAATTGGTATTCTACGCACATTGTTCTCGGAATCAGAGGCTCCCAAAACTGATATATTGGTCGAAATTTTGCGACCGAATATTTTTCAGGATTACAATACTTTTTATATACTATGTTAACAGAAGCTTAAAACTCAGTAATGTCATAAATACGTCGTGTTTGAGTTCATTTTTATTGGAATCAAGTGTAGAATTCAAAAAAATTAAGATAATGGGAATAAAAATAAAAATGTTTAATTGATAGAACATTACATAACTCTCTAGTAAGTGACTCATGAAATCCATTAGCCGCAGGTCGGGTGGTCGGTAGTAGGGTGCGCGGCGGGCGACAAGCCAATAGAGCAGGTAGAATCTGTCGAGTTTGATGGTACCCAAAATTTTTAATCCCTAGCCCGACTTCATGACCATCAGGAACAGTCGAGTTTAAGAACTCCGATGTCTACTCAATTTCCTTACCCAAATTCATCGGTTAGGTGGAAGAGCAGACCTCGCGACCTGAACCTCGCCAAAAGGCATAAAATAAATAAAATAAATAAATAAAATTAAAATGTATTAGTTAATAAATAAATTTAAGTATTAGTTTTTGGTTGTAGGAGAAATTAGAAAGAAGGGAATGATTTTGTATTGTTTTGGGAATATAACTCAATTAATACAAGGGTTAATTTATTTGCTTGTGTGTTTGCTAATTTGATTATCCAGTTGTTACATTGTCAATATTCGAATGCATTGGTTCTTAACCATTGCAATCGTTACTACGTACTGCGACGTTCTATTGAATGTGTTTTGAAAAGTCGTTTCACTGGAAAAGCGAGAGAAGAGAATGGGATAATTCCACCGCTCACATTTCGTGGAAGCCGCCATTCATAAAAAACACACGCATCGTGCTCGACTCCATTCAGTACTGTTAACTCAGTGAAACTTCCCCTAGAATTCTTGAGTTTCGAAGAGATGTTTGAAGCGAATGAGAGGTCATTATGTTGATCATTTCTTATTTTTCTGCAATGCTCACTTTTATTGACTTCCTTTAAAATACGATCGACAAAACATTTTTAAATATTTAGTTTATTATGCCCGTAAATAAATAAATAAATAATATATAACAACAGAATCGTACATACAAATCCATATCTTCGTGAGTTCGACATAAGATTCAATTAATTGCTGAATTTTAGAATTAAACTGAAATAACTTAATTTGGACAATTTTCATGAGATTATATTAATTTTAAACGTATAGTGTTTATGTAGTTTATGTATTTCTTATGCAAACATTCTCCACAACGAGGTAATATTAGTATTTTTTATCACACGCTATGTTTTAAACAGGTGTCACGTGAGTGAAACTTTTGTCAAAATTTAAACGTTGAGTTCAAAGAACGCATCAATCACGCGTTGATTTATTTCTTTTTTTGTAAAAATGAAGTCATTTCCCCAAGAACTTTTTTTACGTATGTTTTTCCGAGAAAATGTAATAAAATGTAACTTCAAGCTAACTTGATTAATTCTCAGAAAATGTGGATTCCTTTGCGTTCATCACTTAATTGTAAATAATTATTTTTATCATTCTTCTAGACATATCAACCCTTCCAAATATTCGTGGTAAATATTTTAGGTATCAATTGAATGTAATTTCGTGTAAAGATTTTGTAAAAGTTAAGACATTGTACAATTGTATTTTTTAACGATTTTGAAATAAATTTTGTTATACGAACTTCATGTATTTGTTGTGAATGAATTTCTTCCTTAAATTTTGAATATCAGTGGAAAAATAGTATAAAGAATAGTGCAATGGGATAATATGTTGAAAGGGAAAAACTATTGAATGAAACAGTATTTTGGAACATCAAAAGGCGTTTTGAATTTGTGACAGTGATCTTAAGCGCTCTTGTATCGTTGACTTCTGTTTCTCGGGAATATCCAGTGGCTTCTCGTTAATTTTCTTAGCACTGCCACCGCTTTTGTTCTTGTCTGTATTGATAGTTTCTTTCCCAATCTCAGGCAATCACTTAAATTAATTCATCGAATTTTAAGTTTCGGCACCTGACAAATCGTTTTTACGATAATCATCGGCTTACGATCACTCCTCCTAATGCGATTTCGCCTCCTGCCCTCACTTTCTTTTCTTACTCTTCCGTTGTCACGACATCCTCACCACAAATTCAATTCGCACCCAAGCAGCGCGTGACCCCAGGTGCGACTCGAAGAAAAATCTTCAGGTGTGGGATTGTGAGAGAGGGGTTGCGTTCCAAAATACATTTTCTTATAGTACACCTGTTACATAAGTTATATCAAAACAGAGTGAAACCTGTCCATGGATTGAATATCTCTTTATTATTAATGATTCATGCTGAGTAAAGAATATATTTTTTACTGAACAACTTGAGTCAATTTCCGGCTCGCCGTCATTTTCACCTGGCCACTTATCTTCTCTACGTGTAGGAAAACGGCTATACATTACCTGTTTTGTAAAAGTTCTGCCTCCTCCTGGATTGTTAGAAGGAATACAAATTTGTTAATTGAAAAAAAAATGGGTGACCATCTACATCAGTGACATAATTTAGATTCTTGTATATGCAGCACAAATAAACACAGAATATATTTGGAGTAATCTCGTGATTATTGTTTACATCCCTTGTTCAGTATCTGCATGAAACAAATGTTAAATAATTAGGATTAATGTTTTTTTTAGAATATATCCATTCGTGAAAAGGAAAATTAAATATTTTAGCCTAAATTCATGGGGGAAAATAGATCCCTTTTTTCGGGTGCATTGGAGCCGCCTTTGCGTAGCATTTGCCTCGCGAAGTCCGTTCGGTGCGGCACGGCGCGGCGTATGCGCGTGCGGCCAAGCGACTGAGTGACGTGCTTTGGAGTGCGACCTCTCGAGCTCTGAGTCACGCTGGCGACGCCGCTTCCCTATCTTATCTCAGTGTTCGGCAGAGGGATCCCCGTCGCACTACGCGCTGGTGGCTTGCGAGCGACGGCGCACAGTGGGCCAGGATTGTTTTCAAAGCACGCATGCAAGAGATTTGAATTGAATACCTTTCGCTACCTAACCATGGCGCCGAGGAATTCGGACTAAAACGCATCGATGTCGCACCGCCACATCATTGAGGATGCAATGCCAATTCTATTCAGTCTCTCTCAATTTATACGGGGATCTGAAATATAAGATGTAACTAAAAAAAGAAATATATTGTTTGCGTTATCAAACGCTTACTAAAATGCACGGCATTTCTTCAGTGTAAGCGGTTGCAGCTAAATTTTATGTATTTTAATACCAAATGAAAACAGCTTCGAAACCATGAGAAAATAGTGGCTTCGTATGGCCGAACAAATTACATTTTAAACACTCGAAATTTTTACCGTTGTTTATAAACAGGAGTTTTTATTTTCATAAAAAGAAGCTTCTTGGAGCTTGGGTTTTGGACGGTATATATTTTTGAAAACAATTTTTGTCATTCGGAAGCCCTATTCTCCTCTGTATAAAGATATTCGATCCATCCACCGAGGAACTTGATGAAAAAAACATTTCATTCTTTGTTGCGATGCGCGCTTTTTGCAGACATTCTAGCCCACTGTGCGACAACACGACTCCAATTAGCGGAAAGCGCATCCTTGACTTCTCTTCCTATATTCACGTCGATTTCCTACTCGGCCATACTAGAGTATATTTGTGTGGGCTAGGAAGATGAGACAGCGGAAAGGTAAATGGAAAAAAATGTGTTAGTTGTATTCACGGAGGGCATAATTGATTAAAACATTTAAAGAAAAAAAGTATAACAATGGAAGTAAAGAACAGTTTAGGGAAGAATGACATATTTGAAAACATTCAAAAGAATGTAACTCAGATAGGAATGATAAATATATAATTAAAGAAGAAAGAGGAGGAGACGCGAGGACGCATCCGTTAGGTGATAGAATGGTGTGATTGAAATTAGTTTTTATCAGTCGTGTAATGACTCTGTTGAAGACAAGGCATCACTGTACCAATGACCTACATAAAAGAAAAAAAGGACAGAACAATAAAATTGTCATAAGTTATCATGTTTTGTGTTCAGAAAATATGACCGCAAGAGAGGGTGTCAGAAATAAAAGAAAATAAGAGAGGTGTTTAATAATGTTTTAAATAAAAACAGGGCCTGTATTGACATATTCATGAGTGAATATATAAAGAAATAAAAAACGTCCTATGTTAGAAGAATTTTTTATCGTAATTAATGGAAATGAAAATATTTAACTTAATTATATAATTGTATTGGACAATAGAACAGGCATTGTAGAATCGGCCGAATGATAAAGTCGAAAATTTTTGAAGAAGGTGGGGCGTAGTTTCATTCTGGAAAATATGAAAGTCCCTCCACGTCTTATGAAGGATCGTAGAGGTTGTCAATTTTTTTGCAATAAGCCCTCGAAATGCGGAATTGGCGAATTTTCATGTGCTTTTATCTAGTAACTCGGGACTTTTTTATCTAGTGATTCTTTAAAAAATTGTTAAATAAGCCAGCTATAGGTCTTAATAAAACCTATAAAAAGAGACGTCGTATCTTCAAATATGTTTATTAACTATCGCAAAAACTTCAGAAAATTAGTTTTTTGTGTAATAATTATCGCAAAGATCAATTATTTTTTATTTTAATGTTTTTAAAAGGCAGACCTAGCAATAACAAAAACAACGATATAACAATACGTTAATTAATTGCTGAGATACGTTTAATTACTTATCGCGATATTTTTTGTTAACAATTGTGCATTACGCCAAACATTCCACCTAAACCTAAGTGGAAATTATTTGGAAGAATCTAGTTTGTTTGTTTTTTTAATTGAGGAGTTGGGGCTTACCAACGTCAAGGTCATTGGAGCCCTGACTCTAGTTTGTCTACTATTAATTTCCATTTTACACATATGTAGAAGAAGAAAAATATCCTACGACCATTAGAAGTAGAGTTATTACACGAATTCGTATATTACGATAATACTGCGCCCTACCTTCCTAAAATTCTTCGACATCTCCACCTTATTGCCTGGCCTATTACATTTTTTCATTCGGTTGAATAGATCTAATTTTTATTGACCATGGTAAAGTAAATATTGTTTATAGAAAATTTCACTGTTCCAATTAGATGTACGGATAATTCATACGAAATTTTTGCGAAATAAATAAACAATTGCCCTCATAGGTTAATTAAAATTCGTGTGCTTTAGTGTGAATATGAATTTTTTTTTCAACATTATTTATTTTGTGTCGCGAATGTAAAACGATATGCAGCGTGTCCGACAAAGAACGAAAATAAAATTTTGACGAAAATGTATAGTTGGAAGTAATGAGTCACCTTGGATCAAATTGATTTACTATCTTTCTGTATTTTCATCCCTAAAATGTGCGATATTTCTCTTTATATTTCGACAGTTTTTTCACTTAGCTTTTTCAACGGGATTTTAAGATAAGTGAGTGACATATCTTAATGTGATTTTTCTCATATGTGAATAGTATCTAACTCCTCATCGAAAATGATTCATTCGTTATCACCAGTACAGGATACGCATCTCCTATCACAAATATTTCACTTGGTGGTTGATAAAACATTAATTTTGTCCAATCTTGCCGTGTCGTTGTAGGTTATCAGTTGAGAGGAGTACTTTGTGTGATTTTCGTAATGTATTGTTTTTTAATTTACTGTTATTTATTTTTATGTTACATTTCTTTTCTAGATAATATTTGTTTTATCTTCATGTAATGTTTTTATTATTCGATGTATACTCTTATGTCGGTAGATTTTCTTGTGCTTCCTTCTTCCTTGCAGCACTTATCCTAAGAACTTTTATTGGTTGTCTGAGATGAACTTGTTCTTACACATTTCAAGACTCAAATTTCTAAGTGATCTGACTACTTGTGATAATTGAGACCATAAGATTTTTATGAACATTAATGAGGTCATACCTGCAATAAAAAAATATTATTATGGTTATTGTAATTATAATTGTACTTATCGACAACAGTGAAATTTCTCTACTACAGGCACTCCTGAGACCTTTAAATTTGTCCGCTACTGAGAAGTGTCCTCTATTGGGAATTTAAAGTCAAAGTAGAATAAAATGAGGGATAGTGAAAAAATGTCCGTTATCGAAAAATGTCCGCAATTAGAAGCGTCCGTTAATAAATGTTTCACTGTAATATTTTCAATTAATCTTCCATGCTAAATACGAAAAAACAAGTACATTATAGCAACTTTAACAAATTTCATAAGTTTTTATTAAAATTTAGTAACTAAATTGAGGTTCTTGATCACATAAAAGAAAACACTCAGAACTTCATCGTCTCACGACATCACATCATAATAAACAATCATGTGAGTACATGGTCTACGATGGCGGTCGAAATCGCTTCATCCCCCTTATCTTCGAATTAGTAGGTAGACCCTGTTTTTAAATGCCTATAGTTTATAACAACGTGATGTCACAACCAAAGTCATGTCCATTCAAGCGCTCCGACGGATAAGTTTTATCATATTTTTAAAACAATGTTTTTATTGTGTTAGATATAATATTTTGAATAGCATTTTTCGCGGTTTTAATTATTATTAATTATTTAATGAACTTACCTAAAATTCATCCCGGGAGGCTGCTGTAAACGTATTACTTTCTTAAATAAGTAAAAATACATTTTTGCATCCAAATAATTGTTCGAGTTTGGGAAGTCTCGAGTGATGTTGAGGCATGTTGTCAAATTTTGCCTTTAATGTACCATACAATGGTGCAAGTAGTGTAATGCCTTTCTGGCAACGAAATATGAAAGTAATAGTGCTTGGATTCCAAGCTCGTTTCATAGCAGTTTGAATTAACCCTCTACATTGTGGCACCTCAATCATTACAATGTACAACCTCTAACTGGGAGTGAGTCAAAGCCAACCCTCGTCCCCTTTTGTGTCCTCTTTGGGAGCGACCGCGGTCGCCAGTGTCGTACCACCGGCATAAAAGTGCAGCCACTCGCAATCAGCGGGCGGTCGCCTTGCTGGGTTTGCCATGAGATCAAATGATATTGGAGCTTTCTGAGTTGACAAAACCCATGTTGTCGAGCGAATTTGTATTCCGAACATTTCCGAACAGATGTCAGCATTTGTTGTGACGTGAGATATAATATCACCTTTTACTTTTTTCTTGTGTATATTTGCAAATGGGAAATGTAGCGTGCTATTGAAGCTTATCTACATTGAGCGATAGGAGGTAGGAGTTGGGTGGTAGGTCATTGTTAGTTGGTGGGTCGGTTTGCTGGGTTTACCAATAACGTGACCCACGTGAAGGGGTTAGTAGAAGTAGTTGGTAATAGTAAGAGTTATTGTAACTAGGAGGAGGAGGATAGAGGAAGGAAGGGTTGCTTTTCAGTAGTCGCAGCTATATGAACTGGGACATTAATGTGAAAAGCTACAAATTTTTCCACGGCCCCACCGAGAATTGAACCCGGGATGGCTTGGCAAGAACGCCAAGAGAGGGACTGAGCCACGAGAGGGGGCACTTATTTCTATTCGTGATAATGCTTGAGTTGATTAGCTACTGTCAATTATTTTCTTCCCTTTTCTTTTCTGTCGATATTTTCTCGTTGTTGCTCTGGTCAAGGACCTTTATCGCTGGAAGCCATTTCAATCTTTAATACCAATTACAGGTGGTATTATTCTTCAGCCGTAAAATTTTCTCTCGTAAAAATAATAAGCGATGTAGAGCTAATATAAGAAATCCTCAAGAAATAATAGAAAATACTGTCGAACATTAACTGAAACAAATCGAAGTAACAGAAAACACCAAAATTACAGTTCATTGTTTTCTATACCGAAAGAAAATTCCTACTATATAGTTGACACAGTACGATATTATCTATCCGGACAAACGAAAACCGCTATGTCCATTTAATCTAATATTAGGATGAATGAAAAATAAATGATAGATCAATGTAATGCAAAGAATATCCTTATTCTTTATAATAAATATGAGACAAAATAATTAACAAAACACTTGAGTACTGAAAACGAGGTAATGTGTCAATACATAACAAGACGTGCTTCGTGGATGGTTGACGGGCACACGCTCTACCGGTCATCTCAACTAAAGCTAATAGGGCACACAAAATATCCTATTAATTTTGTCCTGTTAACTTTATCGAAATAATGTACATAAAATTAAGTTAATCACATAATTGACGTTTTCGCTACATGGTACATACACACGCCGCTTTAATTTTTTTCTTAAGCAATTGTACAAAATTGCATAAAAGAATTATATTCTGACTATAAAACTTACTAGGATAATCTGGAGATCCGGATAAACGACGACCGGGAAAACGACGTTCTACATTCTTTTATTTTCTCTTCATCACTTCTCTATCTACTTCAGTGGTTCGTATTCAGTGCCAATTCAGTACTCGTTGTACTTACCCTTCCCACCCCTATGTGTAATCGGAGATACTGTGTTCCCCTGTTGTATACTTCAATACTGCCAGGCTGTTAACGGTCCCTCGCTATTCACGTTTTCTATGGTTGCAATTTTTGACAGGCATCGTTCGCCAAACCTGGCTTATCGTATCGAGCTGCTATTTCCAAGCATTTGCCAATTCTTTCCTTTTCTTCTTGGTTTCTTTTATTTACTATTTGGGTTTACTTTATTTGACCTTGTATTGGATTCGATATTTGCATTCGGATTCGACACGTTTTCGCTTCCTTGATCAGTTCCTGCTGAGCCTATAACTGGAAGATATCGAGGTGGGGATACTTACAATAAAGATTTAGCTGAAGTCAGTGTTTTATCTGAAAATTACCACTTCAGATAATTTTGAGAACGTTGGAATCAGTTGAATACCTTTGTTGTTACAGCATATGTTTAATCATTCTTTTCTGCATCCGATGTAATACAAAAGAAAGGCTTAAATTTTTCTCATTGACATACTGTGAGAAGTGGCAAGCATGGAAATGTAATGGTTCCGAACTGTTGCTGTGTCCATCCTTTTCATCCCCCCGCAACGACATCCCTACCCTAACTGAACTCATTCTCTCATCCCTGGACTTATTTTGACCCGGGTTTTTCCCATCCTGGCCTGGTTATTTTCCTTCGGATTTTATATACAGACTCTCTATGCGTAGGGGTGGCGGTCAATTGTAATAATTAATCTCAAATTTAGAGTTATTTTAATAGTTACGATTTATAAATAACAAACTCCAAATAATCTATAGTTCGATAGTATTACTAACTTGTGAACTATGTTTTTGTGTTTTATTAAGTACAAATATTATAACGTAGCTAACTTTCTATTCTTATCTTTTCTATCCGCATCTGCCTTAGGACCCTTGATCGGAATTGATGAGATGGTCCCTTGCTCGCTTCCGGAGAATAAATTAGTTGATTGTCCTCCAAGCGGTCATACGCAGTTTGTAACTGCTTTTTTGACAATAAATTTATCACAGAGAGTCTCTCCTCTCCTTCAATAATCCCATTGCGCAGAGAGGCCGCTCGTCTTCGTGTTTCCCCATTCTATCTCACCTCCCTTTCCCTTGCTGCGGCCCTGCGCGTCAGCCCTGCCCCATTGATCCAGCGGGGGCGGAGGACGAGAGTGTGACGGTGGTGGTGGTTGCGGCGGTAGGCGTCGCCATGGCAACGGCTGGAGATGGAGTCACGGGCGGGCGCTGGCTCCGCGCCGTCATTCACGTGCCTGCGGGGCGCCACCACCCCCGCCACGGCCTGCACAACCGCCCCCGCGTGCTCGCGCTCGTCGACCCTTCCCTCCCACCCTCCAGAGAGCACTCACCCGATCGACGGAAGCGAACAGGCGCTCACGGGGACTATGTATACGCGGTGCTGACCCACCCGCTGAGATCGCATGGAGAGATCCCTGAAGCGCGTGCGCGCACGGACACCGCTGCTTTTGCGGACGCGCTGCTGATCAATTTCTCCTCATATTCATGTAACTCTTTATTCATGATATATTGGTTCATGGTCGTATACATGCCTTTCGCGGATTCGCATTTGTATGTCACGTTCAAAGTGAAAATTTTCCGAGGGATTTATGAAGGTCCGTGTTAAATTAAATTTAGTTTGGTCCGTGATAAATTAAATTATGGAATTCCACACGACGTATTTATTACATTGAATCTACATTTTGAAAGTGTTATCTAAATCGAAGATGAATCTTCAACCAACTCACCGTAATTGTTGTCTGTAATTGAGATAATTCCTCTCCGGAACGGAAATTCTTCTCGTACTTCGAGGAATACTTTGGGGACGTTATTGTATCTGAAAATCAAGTAACAATACGAGGATCCAAGTATGTTTGAGCATACCATTTTTTTGGACGGGAGTGTGAATAGCAATTTCTGATAACATTGTAAATTTATTAGAGTTGTAAGACTTATTTATATTTTAAACTATTTTTGAAATCAAAGAAGAAAAACATGGATAATATTATGCTCTTGTTTATTTTGTTGATGTCCACACAATGAGTATTTTTGTAAACTCCAAATAATCCATGTCTGGAGAAATCCCCCAAGCATTTCAATAGTATCTCCAAGGGGTATGATTATATTCGTTAAATTGGGAGTCCGTTATTGCGCGATCGATTCCCATAACTAGTAGTTTCTCCTGCTCGGAAAAGGAATGTCTGTGATTGGATACTGAGGGGGAACTCCGCGAGCGCGCACGGGATGACGTGGCGTCGCAACGGGAAGTGGGTCTCCGCCGTCGCGCTGCGGTGGCAACGACGACGCAGCCAAAGAGAATGCCCAACACCGGACGCCCGCTTATCGGCCGGCGGACGGTGAAAGTGGCATGCGGATATTTGGACGTTCAGGCTCGGACTGCGGAGGTTTCGGACCTTGTGTGATACATATAGACGTGTGTTGAATGTCTTCAAGAAAAATCTTGATTCGAGAATATTCCTAATGCAGATTGGACTACAAGAGAGTACGTATAAAAATGTATACAAGATTTCCTTTTGCGGGTGACGACGGATATTTCTTTTTTACTGATGAAAATTTCGTATATAACTACGAAGATAGAAATAGTTACTAATATGCATTAATGTCAACGCAAAAAATGTAAACTGTATTAATGTGATCTCCAAATATTTCTTTTCACGCTTCAAAAGTTTATCATTACTAGGCACAAATGATTAACCGCGGTTACTAAATAATAAATTTCATGAAAAGAAACTCTTGTGATGAATTGGATGTGATGTTCGTCACCAGTGTGTGTCTTAAATTCATTATACAAAATTAGGTTCACTGACTTCTTTTCTAACAGCAGTTGTAGATACGAGAATTTCGTGCTAAATACACATTAGAGCAGATGTCAGGTTATCCGCGAGGCAATAAGCCTCTTTCCACAGGAACTCCGGATCTCGCTAGAAACGCTAAAAAATCCTCACTGTCATTACGCGGTCGTGGTAATTAACACAACAACACCGAATATGAAGCTTAGCTTTGTTCGCGCACTTACCGCCGCTCAATAATTACGCCGGTTGTAATGAATCTCTGTGCCACAATGCGATGATTTTCCTTTCGTGTCACCGCGCCGTGTCGAGAGAGAGAGAGCTTTTCAGAGATCACATGTGCGGCGATGAAGCTCAACCCAGACTATGCTAGTATTTAGTTGCATGAATGTGCACTCCGCTCTCCCACGCCGACAAGCTTTGGGTCTGTCTCTTTTCTTTCAGCTTTCCGTTTTTGTTGTTTTCGTTTCAGTCTTAAATGTCCATACATTCCCTTTTAAGATCTAACGACCTCTCTTGTTCATAGTTTTGCCAATTCAGATTCGATTACTGAGAAACTTAATCTGTCTTTGTTTTTTCAAGTTATCCGTTAGAAGTCGACGAATGGAGTATTTGCTTTAGAAGAAATTCTTTTAAGAGATGATCATTATTTTCATTTTTTTATCAAAACAGTTGCTGATCTCATTTATTTTACTATTTTGTACCAACATTATTCCAAAATAGTCCGAGAATTCTAGTAAAAATACTATTCATTAATCTGAAGTTATGTTATTTGCAGTTATCTCACTTTTATTTTCACTTTAAAAACAGAGAAGATTTTTTTCTTTTAAACCACTAGTTCTTAAATGAAACTTTTTGGTGGGTACTTTTACTTGCAAGGATAGTTGCTCAATTTTATTTTTTCTGAAGAACTTAATGAATGTTCAGTTTGCAACTTATTCAAACCACCCGTGGCCAACCAATATATATTGTCCTGTGCTAAAACAACTACGTTTGGGGGAAATCTTTTCATGATTATTTATGTTGTTTTCCGTATGTGTCTTCAAATATTTTCCTAGTTGATTCAAATTACTTTTGAAACAATTGTGACGACAACAATATTCTGGGCGAAATATTTCGTTATGCTTTGTGCCTACACTATCCTCTTGCTGAAGGAATCCCGAACCTCTTTCCGAATTGGCGGCCCCGTTTCCATCAGCACCCTTGCCCTAGTAGACTGCGTCTCTCCTGAGTCATCCCGTCTCCCTCTGGTTGCACCCTCTCTTTCCTTCCGCGCTGCGTACTCTTCGGGTTCGCGGTGGCGGGCGGCAGAGAGCTACGACGTAGGCGACCCGGGGCTTTCCCGAGTACCCCGCGCCACCCCTGCGACACTACGCTGTCGTTGGAATAGCGGTAGCGGGGTATGGCGGGGATACCTCGAGAGCTTCCCCACCATCCCCTACTCGGCGACCGGATTGCTGGCGGCAGCGTGGCCCAGTGGCGGTTCCTCGAACTCGCTTCCGTCTACTACGAAAACTGGAGAGATTTGTTGGAAAAAGATTCCAATGCAGTTTGATGTTTGAACGTTTGTATTATGTATTTGACTCTGGTTTGGAGGTAAAATTGTGAACAATAATTTCTTCAACTTTTACTAATTTATGAGAAATATTTTTATTACTTTTTTTACATGACAGGATCAGGATTTTTATTTATGTAATGAATGTGGGTTAATCAGTGTTTCGGAGCGTTCCATGGCGTAGTTTACTTACTGAATACAACCCAATGAATGAACAGAAATTAAAATTTAAAAATGTACTATTAAATATACTGTTAAAATTATTAGTGCCGTTTACGGTATTACATTTTACCGTAAACTTGGAAAGTCTGTACTATAATGAGAAATAATGTTGTCTTTGAGAGGATATTAAAATATCAGAATTTGTGAAGTAATTTGAATGGTTATAAATTTGCATTGAATAATATGCTACTTACGAGTCATGAAGCATGTTTTTAAAAATCCTTGCTTGATACTTTTTGAATAATTAGTAAATCGTTTTGAATAATCTATAATGGACTTAAGTATAACGTATCATTCTCGCATAATATCCCTTGCTTAGAAACAAATGGCGCATACCAAAGGGCAGAGAAGCTCAGGAGCGATGGCAGCCCATCCAAGCAAGGGTTTATAGGACGCATCGCGCCTGCGCGCTACTGGTTTATGAAGCTCATACACAGATCATCGCAGACGCCTGCTGGCCAAGTACCGTGCTTTACAAGAGGATGGGTTCGTGTCCTGTCCCCATTTCAATCCTTCCGCTTCGATCTCTTGTCTCTCCATGACTTGTCTATCCATTCCACATGTTCCTCCCTTCGTCGCTTTGTATTTTACATTGCTCTCTGTGGCCTCGAAATGTTGTGCTCAGTCTGGCCTCCACGCAGTGGGTTGCGTCTCTCGCAATTCCAGTCGTTTAGCCTCCTCCACTGCTCACGCGTCACAGTGTTGTGCCACTATCGACACCAAGTGGTTTCTGTGGTACCTCACCCCCCCCCCCAAGTTAGGCCACTGTCTCCCATCGGTGCGTTGTCATACTCAGTGGACGCCGTTACCCTCCCCATGTGTGTCAAGCTGTATCCCTCTTCAGTCCCCGGCGCGCGTTTATGCATCCGTTCTTGCGGACTTTACCCCTACTCACTGCACAGGATGTATCTGTCGTCTCTCTCCTCCATTCTCTTCCTCGCACACTCCCTGCTCAGCCAGCCGATTTGCTTTCCATTCTGCCACGCGCTCGATCAACTCCCCCTCCGAACACTTTGGCGTCTGCACACGCCCACTTCGCAACCCACATCGTTAACACAGTCTAGCTCACCTGCAGTCAGCATCCAGTCAATCCACTGTCTTCGTCAATTGTTCGGAACGGTGCGGTTTGAAGTAGTTTCCCCTTGATGCACAGTTAGCACCTGCGCAACCGTATTAGGGTTGCTTGGACTTTGTATCATGCGTTCACCGTGTCTCTTCCTTCGTACCGCTCTCCTCAGTTCCGTTCTCTATATCTAGCCGATGGATAATGGATGACTCCAGTCCAATTACCATTTCTCCCTATTACGTTTTCCCGTCCCTAACTTCTCTCGCCCCGCCCTCTACAAGGTTCTCCATCACACATCATTATACCCGCCTCCAGTGGTACTGCTCTCTATCCCTTGCTTTTCATTCTTGCTCCACACTTCTTGCCTTCGGAGCTTGTGACCATATTATGAAGACTCCGTGTCTCTCCTCCCCTCGTGTCTTTCATTTGATGATCCCCCACTTCCCACCACGCTTATCCCCCCTATCCTTCCCCCGTACATCCACCGCCACCCTTAGCATCACCCACAGCGGGGCAATCGATGGCTGTGACATTTTAATGTTCGCCCGTGGGTGGGTGAGGAAGTGCGGCCACACTGAAAGAAGCAAAGTGCAGAACGAAGGGGGAGGACGAAGTCGTGGACGGAGACTCGGGGCGCGAATAGTCTGTCGCCCTTCTTCATTCCGTCACCCACGCTGTGCGCGGGGGCGGCACGATAGCAGACTACCGCTGTTGAGAAACGCGGATTTGGCGTTGACTGAAGGACGCACGGAAAAAGGGATGAGTTTAAAGGGGTGGCGAGCAGCTGGCGAAGCAATCCCGGGCGCGCGGCGCCGCTAGTCCAAAAGCCCTCTTGCGAGGAGATAATGGGCCAAACCGGGCGAGCGGGCGCTAGGGTTGTGGCTCTCCGCCCTTGCAGTGTCCGCACCACCCCCTTGCGCATTGCCTCCCGCGCCCCTCCCACCAGTCCGTCGCTGGACCACGCGCTCATCGATCCGCGCCCCCACCTGGTCGCCCGCGTCGCTGTGCCGCGCGCGTAGGCCTCTGCCGCAGCGCCCCCCCTCCGTCCTCCTCTCTTTCGCCCCTCACTTCATTCGCACACACTCGACGAGCAACGAAAGAAACAAGAGGGAGTTTCCAGGAATTTCGCGAGTCATTCCTTCTCGCGCCTAGACTTAGTGTGGTGGTGGGTGTACTTGTAGCATTCGCGAGAGGCCTATCGATTGATGCAGGCGGGAGGGACGGAGGAGACGCCCGTGGGCGTGCGACGCCGCCAGTCGCACCGTTACTCGAGGCTTCCGGGTGGCGGGGCTGCGCGCGGCGGCCTTGCGAGGTGAAAGGCTATGGCGGCGCGCGGGCGACGACGGGCGAGGGGCAGGTAAGCAAGCTCCGCCGGGCGCTGCCAGGATCTGCACTCGACGCTGCGTCCACACCGCCACTGCCAACGCGACCTTCCTCGGCCTCGCGGACAACGAACCCGCGAACCTTTGTGGCCGCCAAAGTTGCTGCTGCTACGGTCGCGTCCCTCCTTCCCTTCTGCGCGGGAGCGCCTGGCCTGCGGAATGTGACGACGGGGAAAGGGGATAGGAGCCGCGGGACGGAGGAGTTGAAGGGGCGGTGGCGGCGGCGGGAATGCAGTCTGGCCCGGGTCTGGGCGGCGGAGCGGCGCCCGAGTCGAGCCCATCGTATTGGGGGCTACGACTATGGCACCGAACTGCGCGCACGGAGCGGCGAGTGCCGTAGCGGCGGTGGTGGGACCATCGACGCCCGCAGGGGCTTTCGTGAATGAGTCAAAGCACCCGTCATCTCTATATTCACTCGTCCTCCTACTCAGGCGCGCTGGACAGCCCTCTTTTCGGAGAACCGTATCCTGTACGTCACTCCTTGAGTAAATATAAATAATTTGTGCGCGCGAAGAGGCGTCGCGATCGCAGGGCGTGGCGGCGATACGAGGGCGCAAGAGAGTGGTGGGCAGAGGGTATGCAGCGGCAGCGCCCACCTGTTGCGCCGCCCCCTCACCTGGCTTGGTGGTCCGGAGCTACGCCGCCGCGGCGCGCTGCTCGGGCACCTGCCCTCTGCCGCTGGGCAGCTGCTGGACCCGCACGCTTCTTCACCTGCCTTCCTTCCCTCTCGTTGCTGCTGCTGCTTGCTCTCCTTCGAAGAAAGGCACTCCGGTCAACTCACCAAGCGTTCCAAAGCCTTTGTCCTGTCTTACCGAACTCCACCTTCTGGGTTGTATTTACAACGAAGTGGCAATAGAATTGTAGGATTTAGGTGGCTTGTTTTCAAGTAGATGTGACTCATGACTTTGGAGTTGTCAGTATTCAAGCAAGTTCAAAACGAAGTATGATTTTATTTTGTTTTAGGGTTGTAGAAATTTGTTTCATTCCTCAACACAGCTTTATGCGAAAACGTGTTTTGTAATTTCGCAATGAGTCATTGGCTTTCTGTAGTCTGTTGCAGTTTTGCATTGTGTATTTGTCACAAATAATTCTACTAATTATTTATTGGAATCCTTAATAGTATGCGTAATTCTTTGCAACCACTGTGATACAAGTAGTAATTCTACGTACACCGAACGGATTTATATTCTTGAAACCGTCCACTGATGCAAGGTACTCTAGTCACCTTTGTTTGGAGTACTCTAGAGTCACCATATATAGGACACCAAAATTCCAAACATTTCTTCTGTATTCGTGTCGTGCACACTGCGTACGGTCCGGTCCGTGCGGTGGGCAATGGTGGTGGTCAGGGCTGATGTCTACTTCTGGGAAACGCGGCGCCCGCCCCTGGGGGGAATGCCTCCCTGAAAGGCGCTCTTTCAGCGGCCGACGCTCCACCGCCATCCAATGCCTTTTCTTGTTTTTCGTCCTCCAGCCTCCTTTCGATTCGCTATCCGTCCATTGTGCTTCGGAGAAGAGTGCGCATTCGGAGAAAAATGCTCTCTTTTTACTTGCGTCTTGCGTTAGTCACAATGGTGTACACTGCTTCTCTCATTAACTACGTTTAAAGTCTTGGATATATATGAGACAAATGGAAGTAAAGGAGGTCCTGAATTTATTTTTTGTTCTATTTTCTCGATAGCTGAGCGTTTACTTCAAAAAGTGGAGTTTCAAGGAATGGATGCTATAATTCAAAGGAAAATGTTTTTCTTCACCCGCTAGTTCGTGTTATAGTTCGATATCTAGAAACCTCAACTTAAGTTCCGCAGAATTTTTTATGCCTGCGAATTAATTACTGGACATAGAATTAATAATTACTACTTTTTTACGTTGTGGGTTGCGTGTTTTAGCTCATATTTATATTTGAAACATAATATACCGTGTGGTGGCGCAGAAAAGTCACGCTACACAAATTATAAGTTTACAAGAGCGAATATCTTATGAATGAATACGTATAATATTTTATCAAAAGGGGCAACAATACTTCTGAACGGAGAAATTTAATTTTACTTTATGGTTCACATAAAAAACACAATTAAATTTCTCCGTTCAGAAAAATTGTTGCCCTTTTTGATAAAATATTATACGTATACATTCATAAGATATTCGCTCATGTAAACTTCTCCCGTGTGTAGCGTGACTTTTGAAGTTAACAAACGAAGAACATATCGATACCTCTTTTAATGTTTGTCTCATTATTCTTCTGATAAGAAACATGTAATCGTATTATAAGACGATGAAAACCACATTTTCAAATCGGTTGTTTGAGGGGATTGAACCTATAGAAAAGTCTAAAGTTTGTGAAAAATTATATTTAATGGCGAATGCGTATAGCTAGAATCTGTTGAGCAAACAGTCCGTACAATGCAAATTTGCAAGGTAGCTTATAAAGTAAGTACCAGTTGTAAAATACTATGTGGCAGACAATGAACCATTTTGTGGCCCACCATTTTCTCGCAACCAATACTTGGACGACTCTAATATAAAATAACATATTTTTGTAAATTTGTGCCGCAACCAATGTCTGTCTAACAACTTTTGTTTTGCCTCGATAAGATTGCGCTTCAGTACTTTGCTGAGGGTAAATGTGTTGCGTACAGCATAACTCGAATCAGAATTCCAATCAGACACGAGTTGCCCGGATAAATTGTAGGGTCTGGTGATTTGGAACCATGAAATGAAAATAGAATTAACTTGTGGTATTGAGAGGAATACAACAGTAATAAACACGTTGAAGAACATCGGAAACTTTTTTTAAAAAACTCTTGTGAGCTAACGGTTTTTTTTAAAGGAAAAGTAAGTTGAATGAGGAGCTACTACGCCAGTGCCACATCATTATCGCTACCAGACCCTGATGCCTCTGTGTGTATCTCATATCCTTGTAGTTAGTCATTGACAACCGGGAAACCTGTCACCACGTCGCCAGTGCGTTCCTCCGTTGCACGAAGGAGGTGCTACGACCTCTCCCCCTCTCCGATCGGGAAAGAGACGAAGGCTTCGCGCTAAAACAAGCAGCGACGCAGATAGCCGCACCGATAGGGGGCGCGCACGTTCCTCGGCAATAAAGCCTCAAAGGGACATTGTGCTCGGCGCCGCGCGGTCGTAGGAAGGGCGCACGCCGCGCCGCCAACAGACACCCGCCCTAGCGCGGCTCCGCTCAGCGCCAGAAAGGCGCCATTGTGAAGTGCACTGTTGTTCCTCTTATGGTAGTCTGACGCTTGTACGAGTTTTCCTGATGCATTGTGTCTTGGGAGGAAAAGTTTCGAATAGGGAGATATGTCCATATTGTGGATTGAGAGCTCAAAAAAATGGAGTTGTCTGCATGTTCTTCGTGGTGAGTATTATTTTCTGCTACATAATGGTTGATTACTAGCTCTACAATGAATACACTGACACGCTTTCTCTTGTTGCTCACTCCATTATCTTGTCTTATTTCTACGTACATTGAGAAAATATTTAGCTATGATTTGGAATGGTAATTAAAGTTTAGTTCTGTTTCCTACTAGAATACGAACATCGGGGGACATTTAAGTATGATGAGGTGATGAGGTGAACATAAATCTACTCGTTAAGAAATCAACAAGCGTAATTTCTTCTCGAGCTGAAGTTTACTTTTAGTTCTTGAAATATCACACGGTACGTCTACTATCAAATGAGCAGATGTTCATTCAGAAGTGATTTTGATAAAAGATGTTAGAGTCCACAACACTTGAGATAAATAAATTGTAACTTGTTAGTCATTAATCTAGTGAAATCTACAAGTCTTCTCAAGATATATTGAATCTGTTTTCCCTTTGTGACGTCAATTACTCAAAATAGTACTATGCTTCGTATCGGTGATTAGGGGGAGGGGCNNCCACTTTTTTAAGGAAAGATAAATATTTCATTTTAACCATCTAAAACTGGGAATTATAAAAAAATTACACCATCTTTGATGTGGTAATCACCAATTGTCTTTTCTTTGATTTATTTCATTATTTAAATCAGCGGAAAATGCCGTGGTAATGAATATTGTCAATTTTTTTGACCCCCACTTTTGATTCCCAATCGCCGCTATTGCTTCTTATCTGACGAAATAATTTAAAATTTCGATGTGTACCCCAAAATCAATAAAATTTGTAATACGCCCAAAACTTCATTACATTCCACGTCGGGTCAATTAAGTAGTCCTACACCTTGTGGGTACATTCTTTTTTAATTTGAACTTAATAAAAACAAATTTCCTAATTCTTAGAATTACATTAAACTATAAGTACACAGCTGTTATTGTCGATAACAATCCATAATGTATATGTCATTCATTCTTCATGTCATCCCCTACCCATTGACAAATTTGAGTGTGATGTCTGTATATTCATGGTGTTTCTGAACACTTCTTATCTGTGGCTGCATTGGATGGCGGGTCTACCTGTGTGGTCGAAGCATTCTACACCGTATTCCTTCGATTTCAGCAAACACTTGCTCTGCACGCAGCGTCGGTGCGGCGTTTGTGAAATGTTATTGTTGGTGCTATCGGCGGCGGTACATAGCCCATCGATAGCGCAAGGGTGGGGAGTGTGGGTCGCCGACGCGGCTGCTTGTGTAACGCACTTATCAGGCACCGATAACCGGTTTCCCGGTAGCAGGGGCGATAGGGCGAGCATGGCAGGGTGGCGGGAGAAGGCCTGGGCGGATTGCCCGACAGCGACAGAGATGCAACACGCGGAGAATCCCGCACAAGGCAAATATAGCCATGGCGCTCGACCGATTGCCACAATGTACTGTTAATTAAACGGCGAATTCCGATAGTTTGCAATTACGTATGTTGCGGGACCGAATTCAATAGGTACGATTGGTTTCATTTTGTGTTAATCTTTCAAAACTCATTGTACATAGGAGTCAAGTACAGTAGACTCCAATTATCCGAACTCAGTTATTCGGTGCGCCAATTACTCGGATCGTTGGGAATTATGTATATTTAATTACTGTATACTAAACTATTCTTATTTTTTATAGTTTACATGAATAAATCAATGTCATTTTTGATTGTGTAAATAATACTAAATTCGCTAATGTATAAATAGCTTCTTGGCGTCCAAGTGCCTTTTTTCTAACAAGCAAATTGTATTATTCTTTTACGATAAGACATTTGACATGTACGTCAAGATAGTCATTGTTTCAGAAGAATTCTAAAGAGACAGACACGAATAGTGATGAGACGTTATTAAGTTAACCACAAAACATTATTGATTAAATCTATTAAACTGCATATTTGAGAGTTACACTTTAGAGGAATTCAAAGAACATCATACTTCTCGTCTCTAACTTTTTTGCATCAAGAATGAAATACTTTGGGGAATTAAAGTTTAAAGCTGTAAACGCGAATTCTGCAAGTTTCAATCAAGTTGTGAAGTGTGGTGGGAAACGATTGAACATGAAAATTGACGTTAACCAAATGAATGTAAGAACTACAAAATGTTCTCAGTGATGATCTAGAAAATGGTCTGGCCATTTTTTCTTCTGTCTCTAATCCTGAATATCTGGCAGCAGGAAATTAATATTGATGCTCTTATCAGTAAGCAGTGAAACACTTTCTTTATCTTTTGACAATCCCGTTATTTGGGAGGTTCTTACATGTCACTAGCATTCCGCCTGCTGAAAGACAAAACAAATGGAAATTAATTTGAAAATTCTATGATGCAATCAAGAGGAGCTGGAACTGTATTTTAATCCCAAATTTGTCTTCAAACAGTCCAAACCTGGGAGTATAAAGGGGTTTTAGTTCACGCATTTTTCGTGCGATTATTAATTTTACTAGAACGTAGCTTCATACCAGTCGATTAAACGTAAACAAATTGATACATCTTCGTTTGAAAGTATTTCGCTCCCATGAATTAATCCACAATTTATTTTCTAATTTGGATGTAATGTTTTTTCTTTCATACTATTATTTTTACAAAATATTTTTTCCTTTCATGTCGATTTTGGAAATTGATTATGTTTCCCTAACTCAAAAATTTTAACTTGTAGGTTTGTGCAAGTTATTTCCCTATCCCCGGAACGCTCCCCACTCTCGATTGTCGAACTTATGCATTTCCCCCTCAAGTCAATTTTGAGAGAGATGCTGAATCCAAGCGTTTGGTTTCCTTCTACAGGTAATTGTCGAATTCGTGCGAGATGTTAAGATTAAAGAAAGTTTCGAAAAGAAATGCCTATTGTGTTTCTTAGCATTAAAAGGCTCTCAAAAATGATAAATGGATCTATACTGAGTTGCACAGTGACTTCAGGAGTGTTACAAGTTCAATAAAAGTATAATTCATTTATTTGAACTCTTGTTACATATCTTTTCGTCGTGAATCAAATTTTCTTATGAATTTTTCTATCTTTTTTTGTCTTCGAAGCCCAATTTCCATTAAATTATTATATTTAATTATGCCTGATCAAAATACAAATGCATATTGATCCTTTCATTTAGAGGAAGTGGAACATATATCCATCAAATATGTAAAGTAAAAAAACAATATCTTCCACGCAACTGTTTCTTTCAAGTCGAATTGATTCTGGACCTCATCTAGTGTTCATATAATTTCAGATATTAGTAACGACTTCTGAGACTTAGGACACAGCCACCCATGTTCTTCAGAAGTGGCAGTGACGCGAAGAACTCACGTCTTTGACAGAGGGGGTTGGGGAGGCGAAGTTGAGANATTCTTGATATCGCCTCAATGCGTAAGAGGTACGCAAACATGTCCGCCTGAAGTGTTGACCTCTGAGAGGAGGGTTGAGAAGGCTGGATGATTGTAAGCTGATATTTCTGTTTACGTTGTGAGATTTTCAAAGGCCCTGGTAGAGCGCAGAATTGGCGGCTGGAACCTGGTTTCGTCAAAAATTTCAGGGGATAATAGTTTACTCGAAGTCGGAGAATTTGCATAACCATCATAAATGTCTAAAAATCAATTTTGATCATAAAATTATGCTCTAAGTAATTTCGATTTGGTGTAGTGAATTATTTTTCGTTTAACTGAATAATTCTTCAATTGACATTTGAGGGGGCGATCCTGTCTCTTAAGCCCCCTCCATAGTGCGCCCCTGCGCCTGTCTCTTATACACATCTAGATGTGTATAAGAGACAGTATATATATATATATATATAAGAAGATACAATAGATAGCATGCGTGTTTAGGTGTTTTAAAACTACTTTTCTTCCAAAAAATGAGCAAATCTCGAATTTAAGTTTTTTTTTACATACAGTTACACAAATCAAATAGCTTACACTCTTCCTACCATTTAGAAATTGTTTTACCGATTTTTCATCCCATATTTTGTTCCCCCAAGTGGGTGTACATATCTGCACTGAATATGTATGTTGAAAATTATTTTCCGGTGTGGTCTATTTATTCACCAATATTACACTTAATTTGTCCATCTTCGCTCCACTATTTTGGCTTTTTCTTAATATCAGCTATTCAGTATTGTGAAAATTAGCAACTCCATTTAATAATTTATTATTTTTATTACTTGAAACTCTAATCGAAATAAAAGATTTCCTTATAGAACGATTTAATTCTACGCCATAATTTTGCATTTTAAATGTACAATATTTTGTCGAATCTGCTTTAAATCCTGAACTTCTTACGTCGATTATTAGATATTCTAAACGTGTCGTCTTTTTCCTGGACTTCGGAGAGAACAAAATCGTTTTCCCAACAACAAACTTTTCACTTTTTTTCCTTCGGTGACGTGAAATTCTCTGAGCAAACACGCGAGAAAATTCTGGGAACTCGTTCCTATATGCTACTTCGCAATCTTTGTGTTATTTTCATTCACACTCTGTGGGAGTTAATGTGTTTTCTGTTATTTAACCTTCAGTTATTATATTTATCATTTTTTCGTGTTAACGACACGTGTTGTGTAATACACTTCGTGATTCGAAGTGAAATGGATATATTTGTAACATTTTCTTTTAGTCGCAAACATCGTAGTTAGACTAGCTAATTTTACTTAAAATACTATTAAAGACTAATAGAATTTTCTGTTATAAATTACGAGTCCTAGCATTTTGTAGCTTCAAGTTAAGACGTATAAAATTAGAGGTTTTTAAATCTTTCATATAATTTCACTGTTTAGCCTACATCTTTTCCTTTTGATAATATGATTTGTGTATTACTCCTTCACTGTTCATCTTTTCGTTATGAGTGTTAGAATCAAGCAATAACGGAGTCCAACAATCGAACCCCAGAAATCGGTGGGTAGATTTCCCACTTTTAATTTTTGATGTCGAGCTGACTTTACCCGAAATCTGAAATACACGTAAATAGACAATTTTAAGTCAAATATAGATATTTTTACTAGTTTTCTGGTGATTGTGTTTTGGAAATTGCTATTAAAATTTAAAAACAGAATTATCTTTAAATTTGCATAATGTTTTATTTAACGTTTGTAATGTTATTATTCCTCGTGAAATGGAAATATTTAAATGATAGGATGGGACATCTATCAACTTACGTTTTTTCATGAAGAATTTCTCTTTTCATCAGAAGGAATAAGTAATGACTATGACTTTGGACGTTAAGAAAACATTAAGTACATGAGTAAATTATATGTACGCGTGTTCGATACATTTCGGGATAATAATGAACTGACTAATTTTGCTGTTTACGTTTATTGCGTCCTCTTTGGAGTTACCTTGTAAGGGTTTGTTCATTTGTCCATCTGTAAATAGTTTCTTTTTTTTCTTCTCCAATTTCGACTCGTAAACTAATTTAAAAGTCTATACGAGTGAAATGTTTCTGATAAAGTTATTTTAATCTGACTACGGTGTACGGGTTTTATATAAAATCTGCAAGTGTAACGTCTTGTTTTCGCTTCGGAGAAACCCCTTGTCTGCCTGTTCTGTGGGGTGGGGATTGTGAGAGGGAGACTATAGTTCGGTGGCCCGTTTTGTCGCCCCTTTTGCTTCTTGTGTTCGTGAGCAGGTAGCTGGAGGTTTAAAGTAATTTCCAATGCATTGAGACGAACAACTTCGTCGTGCCATCAGTTGAAATATTATTGAAATTTTAAGAAAATGACGTTTTAAGAATTACAGACACTAGCTTTATACCTAGTTTTCTGCTGGGTGTCCAAAATAGGTCTGTTTATTCCATTTTTTGTCTTATTTTCTACAATCTTTCGAGGAATCCCCTTAGGTCACAAATGAAGTCCGCTTGATGGCGTGCCCGTCGTCGTATGGAGGAGATGCGCGTTGCCAACGGAGGCGGTGGGGCGAAGCGAGCGGCCTTGGCCCTCGCCCGCCATTGTGCCTCCTCTGCCACCGCTGCGCTGTGCTGTGCCGCCGACGGTGCCAGCGGCGCGTAACCCACGACGCGCAAATACGCCCCTGCGCAGCAGCATTCGCTCTTTCCTGCAGATTGTAGTCACCAAAAGTATAGAACATAGTGGAATTTTAGTCCAGCGACCTTTCAGTCATCATGATTTTTTAGCTGGATATATCGTAGACGTAACAAGGGATATGTCTCCATGTTACTACCGAAAACTTCTGAATTCCCAACTTCTATCTCTCAATAGAAAAAAACTTTATGTTACCAATGAATATGCACTAGAAATATTTTTTGCAAAGTTTGTTGAAAGTTTCTTTTCATGTTGGAATTATGTTTTAAAATTAAATACAGTTCGCAAGCTTAAATTTTTTCCAAACTTAAGATCTATATTACGCTAATTTTCCTGCTGTACGCGTGTGTTGTTATACAAATTAAGGTTTTTGGCTTTGGAAGTCATTTTTGTAACGCTTTTATACAAAACAGAAAATATTTTTAAGTGCGACTTAGAAAAGTGTAAAAAGAACCCCAGTATTGTATTATCATGAACTATTGTATTGGGCATTTTTTTTAACCGTCGTTACAGGCAAATTTAAATTACCGTAGCAAAATGTTAATATTTTTTATTTGAAAAAGGTATCTAGCAATACTAAACCACATTATCCCTATATTTCTTTTCTTCATCTCAGAAATAATTATAGATGAACCGTTCCAATAACTATGAAAATAAATTAATAATTTCCATCACGCTCCGGCGATGAATTTCGAGAACAGGACAGCGACCTCGGAAATTGTTTAACACCTCGATTTGTTTACAAACTTCCACAATCATAAACACTGTTGAGGAGATTTCACCTATGATTAAATAGAAGAGAGACATTCCATTGCGTAGTGGGCGATGCGGAGGGCGAATGTATGCTTATAGTGTCGGAGGGCGGAGATTGAGCGCCCCTGGCGGTGGAGGGCGAAGGCGGCGCCGCACAGACGCCACGTGGTGCGACGGAGGTATTCACGGTGGACGGGGACTGGCGCCGGCGCGGAGTGGAGAGGAGCGCAGGGGTGGAGCGTCCCGACGGCATCGGCGCCCGACTCGTGAGGGGGAACAAAACGACAGGAAGAGCAAGACGGCGGGCGGACGACAAATAGAGAGCATAGGGGCGATGCGAACGTCCTGCAGTCGGCGGTGTCTCCGAGAACACGTTTGTGCAGCTCAACTCCCGAGTCGCGTTTTTCCTGGAAACCACTTGGCTGCTTCCTGGCGTCGCGGCGTGACGCACTGTCTCACTCCACGAGTTGCGGCCAGAGGAGGGGACGAGCGTCGCGAGGCGTTCTGACTTCTTTCCGAGAACGAACACAACGAAGTGCTTCTTTTGCGCGCTTGTGTACTCGAGTTGCTCAAGCACACGGTGGGTGGGAGTCCCGCTCGTAGTGAGTCAGGCGTCGAGGTTGGCAGCACTCGTGCAAGGCGATGGTGGAGGTAGCTGGGACGGCGCAGCAGAGCGCGCGGTCCACGTCATTGCCTCCACAGCCGCGCTGAATGAGGCGGGGCGAGTGACGTTTGCCGCCGCGGCGCAGCAGCGTTCAGTCCCACCTCCGCCGCCTCCGCGCTGGCGCGGGCCACGCTGCGTCACAGCGACGCCGCGTGGTGTGATGCGGCCTAAGGTCGACGGAGCGCTGCCGCGGGGATCCCGGTCCTCGTCTCCCCCCTCTCCACCACTCATTCGGTCTCCGGCGCGCGTAGCCTCATCCGCGCCAGCTCTCGTTCGCTTGCTTCTTCTCTGCGCTTAACGTGCGTTCTCGCCATCTCCCCTCTCATCACCCGCGAAGTCTAGTGCTACCCCTGCCGCCGCTACCACCACCGTCGCCGCAGCTGGCGGTCAGTGCTCCTCCCGCGCCCCGCTTCCGACGGTGGCGGCGTTGGTGGTAGTATGGTGGCGGGCGTTGCCACGTAGTGCGCGGATGGTTGCGCTGAGGAGGCGGGGCGCTAGCGGACGCCGCCACCACTGCCATCTTCCGCGAACCGAGCTAAATATACGCGATAACTTCTTGGAAGTATCGAAGAGTGCGCTGGAACTTTGGTTCTCCAGGGAGGAGGACGTGGTCACCATGGAGACGAAGAGGACCGCGCGAGAGACCTGTTGCGTCTCGGTGCCCTGTAGCGAGCATCGGCTTCGCCTAGAGTCGCGTGTTCCCCGTCTATCGGAAGCGCGCCCGAGAGAGATTCCGCCGATTTAACATAATATAATGGGGGCGTATACTGTCTCGCGAGTTCTTGGAAATGAATGACTGTCACGTGGTATATTACATGTTCAGCGGTTGTATGTTTCTTAATGTGGGTCGCTACCATGACTGATATCCCTAATTATCTTGCTTATGGACGAAAGATAATTTTTTTGTCGTTTTGAATTGTGGAAAACATGCCATTTTCCGTGATTTTTAATAACAGTATTAGTTTAGCTCATTAAAGAATATTCACTTCCGGTACCGTTCGTCGAACACCGGAAGCGAGTAGCGTGCGCTTCGCAGAACGCCAGAAGCATTTCGCTCTTCCGTAAGCGAGTTTTGCTTACGAATGGATGGATATAAGGAAACTACGGCCCCATTCAAAAACTCTGGTATCTCTATTTTGACCATGAAACAATTGTTGGCGGGCGATGTTAAACCGTATACTTTGTTATACATTTTGCACGAGTTGAATGAAATCGAATGTACACGAACTAGCTTACAAAACTATTTTTTACATTTACCAATATAGATCACATACTAAATTCAACAAGTATTTAATCGTTACCACATTGCAATTATATGGTTTCTTCGTAAGTCTGATATTTTTGGATTTAGGACACTATCTACTCCTAAATGTTTTCTATCTCACTTTGGCAACGAAGCCTTACGTATGGGACTTCTTAAAAATAGTTTCTTTTTTTTAATTGTAAGCACAGTAAAGACAACATATATCATGTTATATTTTTGTATGTGTTGTAATTGTTTCGCTAGTATTTGGATTTTGGTTACAATAGAAACTTTCGTTACAATAGTTTACAATATACAATTTACAAATTTGGTTACAATATTCCATTTGATGAAAGCGTCGCGTGACACCGATTTTATTTCAAGGCCTCCTCGCTAAGATATTTTACGTATTTTCGATCTGGTACGAAAGACAGTAACTCAGGCAAAAGTCTTAAAAAGTGTTATCCTAAAATTATAAAAATGTCGCATCATACCACAATGTTAATATAATTAATTGAAAAAGTTTCGAACACTAGCTCGTCTACTTGTATGAAGCTCTAGTGCCGTCTTTAAAGTTGCTATATTTGGGTCCCTTATTGTTCCACTCTTACCGAACTCGATATCTTATATCGTCAACGTTATCTTATCGTTATTACATTAATATCTCGAAGGACTTTGAATTCCAACTGGGTATACTCATGCACTTTGAAATTTCCGCATGGTTTCATTCATATCGACTACATAACATTAAGACTATCAGAGGAGTTACATAGTGAGTAGAATGATAATCCCTACTTGGAGGTGTATTCCTGCATAATGTGAGCAGGTTTTGCGTTGACTAACTTGAAAAATATTGTCTGGTTGCTTCGGCCTTGACAACAGTCCTGCAATGGCCTTCGAGCTTGGGCGGGGGACTACGCAGTGCGCCTTGCTAGTCTTCGATGCAATATCCTTTTCACCTGTATTTTTAAAATGTTCCAGCGTTTGTTTAAAATGGTATCGTAAAAGCTCCGAGGTTTTGAAGAAATGTTCGATTGAAAAGTGGAGAAAATTATAAAGAATTGACTATGAGACAATCAATAATTATCCAGAGCTCTGTCCTATTGCGAAGCACATTACTAAAGTACTTGCAGGGATTCTTTATTTTGGTAATTAATACATATGCTTTACACGTTTGCAATGTATTCGTGACTGCATCAATATTGGAATGTTTATTTGTGTAACACCTAGGTAAGGGAAAAATGTCACTAACTAATTTTTATCGGTTATTTTAATCATTAAATTCATCCATTCCGATTTGATAATTATTCAAAACATGAACCTGCATAAGTCTCTTTAAAATACAAGATCTCTTTCTTTACTTCATTTCTCGTAGATAGTTACCTGGATTTTACTCCTCAAAATGGTATTCCATCTGACGCAGTCCATTTCTTCAGTTCTACTATATAAAAATAATGTGAATTAAGTATTTGTAAATGGGAAATGTGACCTGCTATTGAAGCTTATCTACATGGGGCGATAGGAGGTAGGAGGTGGGTGGTAGGGCTATTGTTAGTAGGTAGGCCGGTTAGCTGGTTTTACCAACAACTTGGCCCACGTGGTGTTAGTAGGAGTAGTTAGTAATAATAAGAGTTAGTGATAGTAGGTGTGGTAGGAGGTGGATAGGAGGAGGAGGGTGAATTGTTAAGGTGATAAATATAAAACCTTCAGCATCAAAAAACAGGTAAATCATATGGTTGAAGGAAATACTGAAGAAGGTGTATAATTGACTTCGATATAAGCTATATTATTAAAAGTAAGATATGAATGTAGCATGAAACTGAAGTTGTGTAAATTCCTAGTAAGCACATTGCCAATTGTCTTTCTTTATTCTCTATTTTCTCTCGACTATACTCATGTTCTATTTTGTTGTTTTGTTTGTCATGTGCGGTTTGATTCACAATTGTTTTCTTTCGTCTCCGATATTTTTCTATCGATATCAGTGGGGATTAAATATCGAATATTTAATCAAGACAAAAAAATTCAAAACCTGATGCGAGTGAAGTCACGAAAACTCAACTAATACTAAATAAGACGTAAATGTAATGTAGTACTAAATAAGACGTAAACCGTGTACACAAAACCGAGTATTTGTGTTCTTAAAGCTTCGTATCAAGGTAGTCATGGCAGTGATCGTGAAAGACCCGCGAGGAACTCCCAGGGTACAGACGTTCCAGGAAGAGGAGATGAACGTGACCTCCACTCAACGTTTTCTTCCATGAGTTGCTGCTATTTATAAGAAAAGACCTTCCTGGAAGAATGACATGCGCAGGAAAAGACACGATTTAATGCACAATTTATATCTTTGTATGGATTAATGTTTAACGCGAAAGAAATTTTTATACATTCAAGTACATGTTCATTTCAACTTGTGGATTAAATAATCTCCTTTTTGGATATTATGGAGGTACTACAAAGCAATGCATGCAGAAATCGCCGACGTTGAACACGTCGTAACGTGTTTCGACGTCGAGATCGCATTGAAGATCGTCGTCGAATAAACGACGCTATCCCGACGCCGGATCGCCCGAGACTTGAAGTCGAGACGACGAAAATTAACTGCTTTGTCACGATTTCGAGAAGCTGTACCTTAATTTTTATTGGTTAATGTTGTCCAATACCGAATGGTTATTTTTAATATTGATATTTTCAATTGTATTAATCTGATTAGAATAAATTTCAAGTATATTCAAAATAAAAAAACATTGGGTTCTTAAAAACAATATTTTCTTGGTACATCTTATTTAAGACATCTCTCTCTCTCTCTAAAAATTACTATTTTACGTGTTTACTATTCATGACAGCGCAATCCAAGGGGATAGGAATTAAGCTTATACCGCTGTGAGGCAGTAGCTCAATGGTAACTTCTTCAACTCAAGTACCCTGGTTCAAATTAGACCGCTGTCGAGTGCGTGTAGATGGACGGTAAAGAAAAACGTCTTTAAAACATTGTGTGCTATACGCTTGTTAAATATGATTAAACAATGTAAGACGATAGATAATATCCATAAATGTGGTTTCCTGACGTCGAATATTATTTGTTATTTACGACGTTGGGGTTTTCTAAAACGTCATGTGACGTTAAATCGTACATGCGTACGCGTCAGCAACGTCGTCATGACATTGTTTTTCGATGCCAACACGACATTGACGTGGATTCCAGTCTTTACGACTGGATATTTCTACGTGGAATAAGTTTACATAGTAAAGCATCCACGTCATATGTATCGTTGTTTTGGACCTTGATGTATGTTTATCTATACGTATATGAATACTGTAAAACAATTTAGTGCGTACAATATTGACCATTACACCTGTCTGTGAACTTATTTTTAATAATTAAGAGAATGGAAAAATGGTACGCATTTATTTTCAATTACCATCATCGTACTCAATTATTTTCCGTTCACCTGTTTTTTTTTTGAAATACTGTGCGTAGCATACCGTATGTAGTCTTCAGTGATTATATCGTTCTGTTATATTTATATGTCTCAAAAGCTTCGAAGCAGGGTAATGTTTATTATTAATTGTATATTTACTGTTACAGAGTGTTATGGGAAAATGCTAAATGGTCCTAAACTACTGAAGTGTTTAACAAGATTCACCATGATGTACCAAATGATTAGTGCATGTGAATTTCTACAAAACGTAAATGACTGACTTTTTCTTTGTACATGGAATTTCTATCCCAAGTTTTCTAACGTAAAAATCTTTGCAAACATTATGACATTTTTTACAAGACTTCAGTCTTATACACTCCGAGAGTTAAATGTCATCTTAGAATTTTCGGATGAGGGTCTGTGTACATGTGCATTATGTAGATAAAAGATGTATCTCTCTTGAAAATCACTGGAGTGTAGAGGTATACGCGCAGTTTGTTTCTTGCAGTGCAGATTTGATGTCAGTTTTCGCTATAATTTTTATTTTACACCTTCGTGCTGTCGTCGTCTTATGTAAATATGTCTTATGTTGATTGATGAGGATCATGTGATTGATAAATTGCGGATGACTCAGGAGGAATGGATGATATCTGCGTTCTACCTACGAATTAAATCATAACTTTTATATTAGGATCTTGCGATGTACATGATGTTATTATCTGTGTATAAAAGAAGACTTTGTGTGGGAAGCCCAGAAGACCGTAGCGCAAAAACAATCAGACCCAGAGCTTTAGTATTCGGCACATAGATTAGGCTCGTGTGGGCCTTCCAGCGAATTTCGATTAGTTTTTTATATTATTTTTTTAAATATATTTTTTTGGGTTGTGGGACCCAATTTTTCGTAAAAATGCGTATGTATATGCAAACAGCAATAAACGGGAGTCGCAATTAACTATTCATGACAGCGCAATCCAAGGGGATAGGAATTAAGCTTATACCGCTGTGAGGCAGTAGCTGCGTTCTACCTACGAAAATCAACATAGTAAGAAAAGTTAATTCAATCAAAAGTTAACTAGAAGAAAGGTTTAACGTGTAATTTTTTATTTTTATTTATTTATTTATTTTTGGATGGGGCTTTACGGCACATCGACAACGAGGTCATTAGAGCCCTAAAAACTTGTACAGATAAGGAAAATGCAGTTACGCACTAAGGAGAGCCAACATGACTCTCCCCGCGTGTGGGACTCGCTGAATGACTCAACCATACCCACTAAAAAGAAAAAGAGGAAGGAAAAAAATAAAGGAAACAAAGAGGAAAATGAAAGATACCCTAGCCCTCGCAACCTAATAGCGTCGGGATCGAAAAGAACAAGAGGTGACCAAAAAAGGTCAGGAAAAAGAAAGGAAGGAGCCTTCCACAAGTAAGTGGAAGTAATGTAAACCTCAGCTCGGGGCCCCGTGTTTGCCAAACACGTACTTACTAGATGTAAGTCCCCTGGGGGGAACGTGCAACATGAGAATATTCACGAAATAGCTGGGGATTCAAGGAAGAATATATTTAATTAATTTTGTCAGTTTTCATAGAGTTAATTAGATAGCTAATTGTCAAGGTGAAGTGGGATTTTCTCATCTTGATGTTTCGTGAACAGGGAATAAATCCATTTGAACCGGAGATATCCCGAGAGGGAAACTTCTGAAATACAAGTATGCAAATGACTATTCTGAGCGATAACATTTTTGTTAAAAGAGAGATTACTGTCGTTTTTGGTTTGGTCGGACAGAGACGATTAAGTGGAGAAGACGCATTTTGCCCTTATTATTTGAAAGTAATAAAAAATAAATAAATTTATTGTCAAAAAACAGTACAAACTGCGTATGACCACGTGAAGGGAAGAAAAAAAATTAATTTACTCTCCGGAAGCAAGCAAGGGACCATCCCATCAATTCCGATCAAGGGCCCTAAGGCAGAGGCGGATTCAAAAAATTCAGCAAAAGTTCCTAGATAAGATAAAAAGTTAGCTGCGAGTTATAATACTAATAGAATGTCAATATGTTTGTAATTTTAAGCAAAAAATTACATGTAAGTTATTATCGAACTATAGATTATTCTGAGTATAGTGCTTAAAAATTGAAATAACACTAAATTCACGATTTATTGTTACAATAGACCCGCCCCTAGACAAAGCCTAGAGAACCTGTATGATAAATCCGCCTCTACCCGAAGGAAAACCGGAGAAAAACCCGGGCCAGGATGGGGCTACAGAATTTATGTACACAAACGTGCCAATGTTGAGTACACATAAAACTAAATTAATATGAGCCATAAGACAACACAATCATGCAAGAAAATAGTTTTTGAAATTGTTATAAGTTATTTAAAAAGTACTACAGCAATGGCGTGATAAAGTACAAGAAGAATTTAACTTTTGTTAAAATCAATAAATTCTTTCACATTGTAGAAGCACTGGTGCAGGAGGTAGTTTTTAACCGCTGATTTGAACAGATTCAATTTCATAATATCTTTTGTGTTCTTGGGCAGAGAATTATATAGAACGATTCCCGAATGGTATGGTCCCTTTTGGCAAAGAGTGGTTGACACTCTAGGGCGATGAATATTACTACTATTGCGTGTATAGTGTTCGTGAACGAGACTGTTTCGTATAAAGCAAGGGTGGTGCTTCAGTAATTCGGTCTTAACAAACACGACTGTTTCATAAATATAAATGCAGGGAAGTGTTAAGATATTTAATTCCTTGAATAAAGGTTTACAAGAGTTTCGGGGGTGAGATTTACAAATTATCCGAACTATCCTCTTCTGAATTCTGAAAGTTTGAATACTCTGACCGGAATTACCCCAGAAGGTAATGCCGTAACGTAAATGGGAGTAAACGTTTGCAAAATATACGCAACGGGAAATACGTGGACTAACTGCGTTAACTAAGATTCGGAATGCGTAACACAATTTGCTTAATTGGGAATTAAGATTGTCAATGTGACAATTCCATTTGAGGTTGTCTTGAATATGGAGACCTAAGAATTTTGTATTTGTAACAGTTTTTAATTGTGTTCCGTTTAAAGAAAGAGAAACCTGGGGTAAAGATTTTGTGATACTATTGTGAAATGACATAGACACTGTTTTGTCAGTGTTTACAATGAGACGATTTGCATGGAACCAAGTCGAAAGGTTAGACAAAACTTTTTGAGCATTGGCGTGTTTACATAGTAAATTAGTGTCATCAGCAAAAAGAACCATTTTGCAATCTGATGTGGATGATGACATGTCGTTCACATACAATAAAAAGAGTATAGGGCCGAGAATTGATCCTTGGGGTACTCCGCAAGTAAGTGGCTTTGTTTCTGAAAGACAACGCTGAAGTATTTTATTTTTAGTATAGGATATTTCTACCTGTTGATATCTATCCTTTAAATAAGAAATTAGCCATTGATGCGGAAGTTCACGAATGCCTAAAGAATGCAATTTTGAATGGAGAATTCCGTGATCGATGACATCGAAAGCTTTGGATAAGTCAAGAAAAACACCCTGAGGATTTTCTCCACTGTCTAGAGATGTGGTAACATCGTTTAAGAAGGAAAATATGGCGCTTGTAGTGGAAAAGGATTTCCTAAAACCGTGTTGATCATCAGAGAGAATGTTTTTTTTTTATAAAAAATCTAGAAGACGCTTATAGAATAATTTTTCTATGATTTTTGAGAAAGTGGATAGTAGAGATATTGGTCGGTAATTTCCGATATTCAGTTTGTTACCTTTCTTGTGTAAATGTTTCACTTTAGCTCTCTTAAATATGTTGCGAAACACCCCTTCCGATAAAGAACTATTAAAAATATTTACGAGTGGATTTAATATAGCGTGGGACGAAGATTTAACAATAAACTCAGGTATATCATCTATGCCTCGTGAAAATTTGTTTTTTAAGGAGCTGATGATTCCCATGACTTCACTGGCGTTAGTTTCGGAAGTGAACATAGAATTGGGTATGTGGGTGGATATAATTGGAGGACATTGATTTGGATATATTGAGTTCGTTATTTTACCAACTTATTATTAAAGTAAATATTTCTGTTTTCTGGGGTGTGTTTAAACAGGTATAACAAGTCCAGCAGATTTTTTCTTCAGTTAAGGACTTCGATAGTTTTTGGAAATATTTTCATTTTTTATCTTTTTATGTATCTTTCTTATCAGCTTAGGTGACCAAAAATTCTACAATTGTTTTCGTATTTAAATGTCTATCTTATTACTTCCAACAAAATTGAAATATGTTATATCAATTTTCCTGTGTGGCCTGATTTTTATTCTAAGCAAATCAAAATAGCCACTCTTTAGAACAGAACGTCCCGGCGCAGTTCGATAAAACTGTAGACGAAATAAACTCTTTACATTTTAGTCACATCTTAATTATATCTGTAATATTCATTCTTAACTCATAGCATGTGACGGCTTTGGACAAATTTGAAATACTCTCAATCTAAAAGTCAGTTCTTCAACACCCTCTTATGAAATAATTTACCATCAGCTTTATCTCATAGCTTTACTAATAAACGCTTGTTCCAGGGCATGCGAGTGATTCTGGTGTAAGTTCAAATATACGGTCAGCATCCTGCTTAATAATGTACAATTGTTAACTAGTAATATTAGTGAAGAGAAGGGAGTGCTTTAATTATATGAAATAGCTGACCATGATAAAAAGAACTTCTTTTACTATGATATCATTGAGCTATCAAACCATTTATTAAGATCCCGTCTCAACACAAGTGATGAATACTTGTAAATGAGCCATAGAGTGATAAAGGAGTTGAACTGGAATGGCAAAGGATTTCTGTTAAGATGTTAAACGTAAATAACATTTTTGAATTTTGTTTCGTTTTATTACAAAAAAACCTACAAAGAGTTGAAAAAAACTACGATGATATGAATATTTTAAACTGAAGAATTGTAATAAAGTTCCCAACAGAATCCGATAAGAACTTGGCTGAATTTTGTGTGCGTTTGTTGATGGCCACAGATGGAACAAAAAGTAATGGAACACAAATTAGGAATGAACTCTTCGGAACCGTAGTGGAGTTGTGAAGTCTCGTATTAGCTGTAGTTAGCAAAATGCTTTCGTGTATTACGCATTCGGACAGTCATAGTCTACCATATTCGAAGTGTGTATTATTATGAAACAAAATTAAGGTCGAAAAAATGACAGGAGTTTGGGCAGTTTGATATTAGTGAAAGAATCTTTCTTCATATTGGAGTGTCAACTTTCTTTCATTTCGTACGAGTGAGGTTCTTCATTTGTTATCAAACTGTCTTTATCGTGGACAGTTAATTCACTTATCGGATGTTCGTTTAATGTGTTCATCGCGTGAACATTTACATTTTTCTGATTTCCGACGCAGAATTGCAATGCGGCAGATCTCCAGTTATCCGAATCAATTGTGAACCGGGGCTGGTCCGGATAATTGGATTTCTTCCCAAAGAAGGTTTTTAAGGCAAAATGACCAAGAAATATATTATTGGGCAAAAACAAAAACTAATTCACATTAAGACTTAAAAAAGAATTTTCTAATGTAATATGTCCTCAGTGGTAACAGTGAGCCAAGTATAGTAAAAACTAAATTGTTTAATTTATAGTAATTAAAAATTCTAAAAAAAATATTTCTCACATTGATCCGGATGATTGGAGTACTTCCGTGTAAGCCTAAATCATGTGTACTAAAAGGATTGTATTCGTAGTCATGAAATATATTGAAATTATGTTGTAAGTTCCAAAACTGGTCGTAAAAGAGAATGCAATACGACCTCTGATCTAAACGATGTGAAGCTTCTGTAAGTCCCTCGGAATCGTCCTCTGAAGGAAGGCTCATCACGTTTGCTCTGTGTTAGACATTTGTGGCCGCCTCCGCACCATGTGATGTCATCGCCGAAGGCCGTTTGTCCTGCGCATTACACAACCCATGCAACTGCGGGACAGACACATAGGCACTGCATGCTCAAGGATTAAGGAGGCTCCCGCAGGTTGAATAAGTTACATCAACTCCAAAGACCCTTTAGATGTATTAACATGTAAAAGGAATACTCAAATTCTTAAGTTTCAATTAAAAAAAATGAAGTACAAATCCAAAGATCCGAATGAATTGGGGGTCGGGCTAATTCGGATGTGTGGAATTGTGATTCGGAATTCAGAATCTTAGATCTGTTGCTCAGGAATTAACATAAAATGAAAAACATCTGGCTTTCATTGCTGAAATGGAATGTACAAGTACGCACGTTACGTATGTAGGAAAACTATATGTCAAATTCTAGTACTGTAAGTACCATTTGCAAGTTACTTTTAATTATTCTGAACAACATGGGTGAAGAAAAATCCGGAAGGTTTAAAAAACGTTTTTTGTTTAAACCTGTTTTTTGTTTAAATCACAACGTGCACTTTATATGTTTGAAATGACTGTGATCTGCTAACATTATTCTAAAAAGAAACATTGATCTTGCTGGATGACTATATAGTACAACCGATTTCAGGGTATATTGAGTGCTAGAGGTGGAGATGGTCCTTAATACCAACAGGGTCATAATATCCTCTGAGACCTTACTTGCGGAGATAAGTGTTATACATTTGTGAGCTTCTGCAGACTTCAGTATTTAATACAGAGAGTATTTCATCATTGGTACAACATTACCACTCGATTTAGGTATTGAGGTATTTTTTATTCAATGGATAGTCGTAGATTCTAAAATATTTGAATTCACTAAACATAACTTATTAAGTTGTTACGAGATTGTTCACGGATCTTCTTCAAATATAGTACTTTAAATTTGATAATATATTTTTAAAACTATTTCACATTTATCCTTTTTTCTTCACTTTTGTGTCCTCGAGAAGTGTTACTCATAAACTCGTATTTCTAACGTTACACTCAAATCGAAATATTGAATCCGCTATATTTCGCTATGTACTAAGGGGTATTGAGTCGAAAAAAGGAGTGTACTAATACGTAATAAAATGAAAATAAAACTTTATGCTTTTTAGCACATTTCTGTATTGTATGAATGAAAATGTTTCCATGCATTATTATATTGAGTTAATTTAATCATTGTTAACACGATTTTTCACGCTAGTAGGCATAGCTTAGTTCTACGAATTGTTGAATGTATCACGTCACAAATATTACGTAATCAGATTGATCACAGTAATTTAGATATTACGATAAATTTGACATTTTTGTTGTTGGGTTTTATAGCACGTATTCAGTATAATACATTCTGCAAGATTTCGGATTCTGTGTTTAGTATGTTGCAATTACTATCTCTGGTGGAGGTTTTAAGAATGGGGTACAGTTATGATTGTTGTGAATATTGCCATTACATTGTTACAATATCGATAAATTATTAAAATTAATAATGCATGTGCGTCAAAAACAGTCCGGTTTGCACCTTATTTCGGTTCTTTTTGTGCGCAGAAGGCGAAAAATCCTAGACATTGGTTTATGTACGTAAAATTGAATCTACGAAAAATCTTTCTCAAATGAAATTTTTGGAAAGATAGTTATTTTTATTTTGAAAAAATATCCCTGAATTTAATATTGGAATAATAGTGGAATGATTTTCTGCAGATTGAAGACAAGCGATATCAATGGAAACTGCAGTATTGCGTAATGATCTTGATAGGACAGAAGTGTCAGGTGAGACTGAAGGAACGATGGAACTACTCGAGAATATATTCTTTGAGTATTAGCTCATTTCCTTGAAGTTTTCTTACTACTTCTCGGTATTATATTGAGAGCGAAGAAACAGTATGTACAAGCGCTTCTGAAAGATGGGGAACGCTTCCAATATTTGGGAACAAAGTTTTGAGATATATCGGACGTACGACTGAATGAATGTTTTCTCTTGGGGTTTGCCGTATTCAGATTCGAAGCTCCAAAAAACATATTATGCACGTTGAATAATCAAAATAGTTTTCCGTCAAAAATTGCAGATCTATGTAATCTGCTTCTTGATACGAATTTGCTTCTTGTTTGTTCAAGAAAAGTCTTATCTCTGACATAGTAATGGTATGACATTGATTATCTCTAGTTCTTCAAGAGGAAAGTCAATCTGGATTCGAATCATAACTTGGCAGTTTATGGCCGTAACGATTTACTTAGTGCTTAACTCTTAAAATTTCCCTATTTTCTTACCTTAAAATGCAATTGGAATTCTATAGGTAATGAGTGAATGAATAAAATAACAATGAAATGCGCGATAAGTTCAATACTAATTGTTATTTACGCGTTAAAATTAATACTGACTGAAAGCAATCCGGAAAATACACAGAAATATTGACAAGAGTGAAACTGCAGAATGTAAAGTGTGCACATGAGGTACCGAACAGGAAGATTTACATCTTCGTTGATTAGGACAATGGCGTTTCATAACTGCTGAATATCAAAATATATGAAAACTGAATGTGCTTTAACATAACAGTTATAGAAAGATGGGCTGTGTCTAAAAAGGTTCATTGGTAGGCAAATGTTCCTCCAATAGTATACCACACGATTCGTGTTAAATATGAATTCAAAAATGTATGTAATTAGTCCAAATTAAAAAAGATTTGAATTATATCACTTTCATCAAATCATCGTTATATCAGGAACGATACAAAGGAAGTATTTTATAAACAGAATTGAAGAATTTGTTATAATTATGTTATTTAAACTGTATACGCAGAGTTACGTAAACAAACTTGTAATTTATTTAAACTGTCTTACGCCTTATTTGCGGTTTTTGATGCCTTACTGTGAATGTGGTGAAGATTAATGATGTGTTGGATTAGAAATATAATGAACATTTGAATTTTAAATTAAAATGTGATATTTACTCCAAAGTAAAGTCTTTAAAATTTTACCGAACATATTCATGATAAGTTTGGGCGAAAAAACGTTATGAAAGGAACAAAAGAGAAAAATAAATAGAATAATATTTATTGTGCATGTGTTGATAAACAATAGTTGTACTAGCACATGCATTCAGTAAATTATATCTTATTCCGCAATGTTATGCACCTTCCCACGAAGCAAACTGATAAAATCCCAACCCCGAAGAAAATAATTATAATTCTAAATGAGGACTCAGATTGCAAATTTTCCTGCGTTTTCGGGTCGAATCTATCCTCTCGCGTCAATGTCGCCTAGTATTAGAGACTAGTTGAATTTATTCTTCATACTTTTGATGTATTCGAATGTTTTCTGTGAAATATATGTCATAACTACGACATTTTCCTTGATGAGGAAATTACTCCACCACAGGAAGTATGTGGAAAATAAGATAACTCTCTACGGAAAAGAAGACACCCCTCAATTCCTTGGGAAGCGTGAAATGATGGGGAGTTGATGTTGAAGAATATCCTTTGTTTTCGTTAATGTAGTAAATAATTTCCAAAGGGCTACCGCATTTTCTGTCAAACTTGTTATTGCACTGGTGGACATCTCCGAACAGAAGTTACTCTTGCATCAACTGATGTTGTTGTTTGAAATAGTTATTCTGTCATGTTCATCAAGAGATGTTACCGTAGTGATGGTAATGGTGGTTTGTGGACTAGAACAGTCAGTGAAACCAAAGGTCATGGTCAGCGAGCGATGACGATATCGCCGGAAATGTGGTCTGCATGTGTCAGAAACGGAAAGGGTGCTGTGACAAGTCCTACAGTTTTTGCGCAATATCTGGAATATTATTGCGTATTTGGTCGTTTTCACGTCTCAGTTTACCCAGGAATTTTCTCATGATTAGTTATGTTAAAGAAAAAATTTTTATTATAAAAATATACAATCCATATTTTTGATACACTTTACTAAATGTATGTAAAATTACAGTATCGAGCTGAGGTGAGACACTCTCCGTCGTCAAACATGGGGTCTCATTGGAATCGTCGGAAATTGTATTGGGGGAATGAAGTTTCTTTGAGACCCGAAATGTTTATCTTCATTTTCAGAAACAAAATCGTATTATTTCAAAAGTTAAAACTTTCCCTGTATTCGTCCAGTAATAATGCGCCCTTCTTCTTGATAATGCATCTGTGCACTAATTCTTAAAATATTAGTACTATGTACTTCAAAAAACATTTTAACCATTAATGTACATAAGTGGCAGAAATTGGAATATTAAAATTTTGCTGAAGTATACAAATTTTCCTTTTTTCCGACGTATACAAGTTAACGGAATCGGTCCTTGGTATTTGGAAAATCATGCAAAACACCTCGTGAAGCGACGTGGAACAATATTAGTATAATAATAAACAACAATTTGAATTTCCTTCATGTCTGCCAGTACTAATTTTTTATGTAACAATGGAAGCTAATTTTGGTATTTTCGTTTTCAATTTCAATTACTGCTGATTCGTATGTCTCAATACAGAACGACACTGCTCTAAATGTGATAGCAAGGGGAGAGCTTACATTAAATTCATTTACACGAGAGTAATTGTGCTAATGCGTTTAGGAGTGGTTGGGATTCATCAAGCAAAATTGAAATATTGAATTCCTATTGATGTTACTACTGATAATGTGACGATGTATTTTTGTAAATTTTTAAGTTTCTTTTTATTGTTGTTGCAGGTGGCACTTCAGCGACGGAGGAGCCACTGCCGCGCCGGAAGCCCGCCGCGGATACCAACGAGGACCCTGGAGGAGGGCGATCGTGCTCCGCAACTCCTTCACCCGCTCTCGCCCCGTCGCCCGCACCTTCCACCCCCACGGCAGCGCCCGCCCCCGCCGCCGACGGTGGACTCAATCACAAGTACCTGCACAAGAAGTTCAAGAAAATGGCGTCTGCCGCTCCCGAGGAGGTGCCCGTCTCTGCGGCTCCTATTTCCATGGGAGACACGGACTCGGACCCCGTCCCAAATAGAGGCAGCGAATCGCCTATCGGTGCAGCGACTGCCGTCTTCGCAGCTACCGCCTTCGTCAATGGAAATGGCGGGGGCGGCGGGATTGCACCCGTGGGGAGCGGCGCCGATGCACCGGCGGGGAGCGGCGTCGGGAAATATGTGTGCTCGTACTGCCAATTAGCGTGTGCCAAACCCAGCGTTCTGGAGAAACACGTACGCGCGCACACCAACGAGCGGCCGTATCCTTGCAAGACGTGCGGTTTCGCCTTCAAGACCCGCTCCAACTTGTACAAACACCGGCGGTCGCGGGCGCACGTGCTACGCTCTTCAGGAGAGGTGCCGACTCCGGGAGGGACGCCGTCGGGAACGCCGTCCGGTACTCCGGACGACAGCCCCGACGAAGACGGTGCACCCACACCTCCCCCCGCGGCTACGCCCTCACCAGCGGCATCGCCCGCGCCCGCCTTCACGCCCTTTTCAACATGCACTCCGATCCCAACAGCCCCTGCCCCGCCGCTCACCAACACGCTCGCAGCCAACGGAGCCAACAAGATCTACAAACCCAAGTTCCACAAGGCTTCGCTCTACAGAGGGGAAGAGGAGGAGGAGGAGACAATAGGGGCGTCGTTGCGAGTGGGAATGGTCGCCAGCCCCGTCTCTGCTGTGTCACCCGTCCATTCGCAAGGGTAAGTGCAAGGGTCCATCTACTGCTTTATTCAGGTGCGTTGGACAACTTTAGAATGAGGTGGGTGTAAAATATTCCCGAGGTTAAGTAAAAATTTAGATTCCTCATTTTGGTCGAGTAAGTGATGTTCCATCCTGTGAACCCATTAAATGTATTTCCAATAATTATACTTTCCTCTTCCCCGTTAGTTCGATTCCTCCAAGAGCAACTTCGCTGAAGTGGTGTTAAGCGGTCAACTCTTTCAGGTCAGCAGTGACTTTCAGAACTTTCAGTGACATAAATGCATCTCATTACTCTCATTACTCGTAATCAAGTAATTAAAAGACCATTTGAAACATCCATGAATTAAATTAATTGTAAATAAATGAATGTTTGGTGTATAATGGGCGTCATATTTATTTTGAATGTTTTTGTATACATCGTGAGTGACTTTCTAGAATCGAGAGAGATTCTTCGTGCTTAAAACTTACGTGACTAGACTAGAAATTGGGTAGCATGCAATTATATAATGACACAGTAAAAGTGGAACGCGTCTTGTTTTTGTTTGTATCTTCGAGTGTTGACACTACATTGTTTCGTACCAAACCTTAAGAAATCGCGTAAACAATGGCGTAAACGCTATTCGTTGTCAAGAGACAGAAATTGTATGCTTGCTCTGAGTTGAGGCATTTACATCTATTTTTCTTAGTAATATGCCAAAAATAAAATTCTATTTTGTTGATTCATGAGATCACGAACTCTTACTATCATTCAAACTCATTACTATCATTCGTGAATACTATCTATATCTAGAAAAATAAACGAATATCTCGAGCACAGGAGTTTGTCGGTTCTTCTGCGTCATTGTAGTCTGTTTCTTTTTGTTTCTGACTAGTATTATTTTCATTATTATATCTGCAGGGTGTAAAGGTCATTTTTCATTCAATGTTATTTTAATGCGTTTTATGACTTCTAGTCAGTATTTTCATTTTCTATGGCATGATGAAATCATGTAAAATTGTTTTCATGATGTAAAAGAAGTATACAATTTACGTTTTTACTTAACACTCGGCATTGTCATAAATTTTATTTCGAAATAATGATAATTGCAATGTTTTTCAGCTATGCTTTCTCCTGGTGACAACTGTATATAGTTCAAATAAAAACTATATACAAACGAAAATAGAAATTAAATCTAAATTTGCCTTTATGCTTATCCGATTAAATTACAAAATTTGTTGAACTTAATGCCACAATGATTCCTTGTCAGTTATACTTTCAGTATTTATAGAAACTTTTCAAGAAAATTTCACATGTATTGATATTCCCATACACTCTGCGATTCATTTTAACACTGTTTTGTTTTGCCTTGTTTTGAAAAGTTCCTATACTTCATTTATCATCTTAATAAAATACAATTCTTTTATCAGTTATTTATGTAGATCTTATTCATTAATTTAATAAATGCACACATTTTAAACTGTTTTGTTAGAATTATATGAATAACAGACTATCTAGGGCACCCCGATCGTATTTTTCTTCGTTTTAAGAAAGCTGACAGCTTTCTTAAATTAATGTCATGATTTACTCGGAAATTTAAACGAACAACTGTTTTTCTTAATCGATTTACGCAAAGTATTGATGATCATAACTTTTAAAATATAGTATTATTTCACCTTTTTTCTCTCATGTTTTGATATTTTAGAATGTTCGTCGCGTACGCGAACGCATGTCTGCATTTCTGGTGTACTATCTTCCGAGGAGTGAAAATTTTACGAGTCATTTTTTGTAGAATATTAAGGGAACACGTTTCATTGAAACTTTTGGTCATTGTGTTTACTCCATTCTAACTCCAGTGAACTTGACTCATATTCATTGTCACCCACTGATCTCTGGGTGATTTCTCACTCCCACTGATCTGTAGCAGTCGTATCAGTAAGCATTCATCCCCAGTAAATCAACGTACTATAACTTCTATAAAGCAACCAATATTTGATTTGTTAAACGCTCTTGATCAATATTTATTATTCTTTGCACAGCACTTGCAACACCTGTTAGAGAGAGATCTTTAAAATTTTAGAGCAATTCATCAAGCACGTTCTTTGATTCCGACGTTAGATACTCAGTTGATTTGGATCTGGGAATCGGAATTGATTTACGAACATCAGTTCTTTCAACTTTTTTTCACTCTATCTTACAATTCTGCGAGAAAATTTTTGATTAGAAGAGGATGTGACTATTATGCAACATTTTGAAATACTATGTTTAGTGTCAATAAAGTAGTTATAGATTGCGTATGACTACGTGGAAGGCAATAAATTAAGTTACTCTCGAAAAGCAAGCAAGAGACCATCCCATCAATTCCGATCATGGGCCCTAAGACAAAGGCGGATTTAACATGTCAGCACACTCCTAAGATAAGAATCAAAATAGTTAGCTACATGTTATAATATCAATAGAATATCAATAAATGTATATTAATCGTGCTAAAGTCGAGATTAAATGTAGAATAGTATTATTTATTCTTTCATTTTTATCTTTCTGGGGACATTTAACTTTGTCACCAACATTGTCATTGCAAGGTTTATTGTTACTTTTCATTTTTCCGTCCTGACTGCCTTTCGACAGCATCTCTTGGCCTCCTACCTTGTGGCTTACTGTCACCGCCCCGGGGAGAAGGATTCTTCATCAAATTCTCCTTGTCTCTTGGCATAAATACGAGTAGCGTGTCTAGTCCAGTTGGCCCTCTTGCTATGTTTTTAATTTTATTGTCTCTTCTTTTAGATGTCTGTTAAAGCAGTTATCCTTTATCTTCCCTTTTTGTATTATAAATCCTCCTTGTTCAAAATATCTTTAACTAGTCCTTTTTTGTGACATATTCTTCGTATGTCTTATATGTTTCCTGTTTTTTTATTAATTCATATGCCAGATATCTCTTTCTTTCAAATACCTCACATCTTTTGCTTTTCCCGTAAAATACACAATTCCAGAAAACATTTCCTCCTTCCACATCTCCTTTCCCGCACTTACACTCCGCTGTTTCTGCTATTCCTATTCTTTTCACATATGCTCTGAAATTAACATGCTGGGTCAAAACTACATTACAAACGGGTTCAATACAAACTATTAACGATTCTTTTCTGCGAAATTCACATCCGGGATATGTTCATGTGAAATTCGTTCTTTTTCTTACTTTTCTCCCACCTTAATTGCCACCCTTTTAATGATTCTGCCGTAATCCTTCTCATCTTTTCTTTTCCTGTCCCCTTGATCAATTTATACTAACTGACTCTCTCTTTCTTGCTTTCTTCCTGAAATTTATTTTGTGTATGTATATACCTAATGATATTACTCCGTTCAGCATTTCTAAGGCATCAGTTGATATTGTACCATAGCCTCCTATCATGCATCTTAAACGTAATCGTAGCGTCTTTTGATACTCTGGAAATACTCTCTTATGGCCCTAGACACTGCTGCCGTACACTAATATATTTCGAATCGCTCCTTTTTATAATTTCACCACTCCATCCATCGTCATTCAACTAATCCATCGTCATTCATATCTATCTAGTGCTTCAATAAAGGTATCATTTAAATGTTATATTATTAGATATGGCATTGGTATGTTTTCCGTTGTTCAAATGCTTCGTGTACTACGCGGATGAAACAATACATCTTGCAAGGTAACGGTAAACCTTTATTCAGAGAATTAAATATTCTACCTAGAAGAATTTTTTTTACAAGAAACTAAAACATTATTTTAAAAAAAGATTTTAAAACAAATTTTATTTCCTGACACTCTTGTTTTGACTTTCTTGTGCGATTTTACATGAAAGAATACCTCTCATTTCGCATGTATGTCCACTTGTTAACTTCCTGTCTTCTTCCCTTGCATGTATCCCACATCCCTTCATTCATCCTCGGTTCTTCTCTCTCTCTCCTTTTGCTTTTAATTTTAATATTTTCAAACTATGTGAAATTGTGTCGTCTTGACTTTCATAACACTGAAATTAGTCGAATTCAAACTTTCGTCAGATTCTCCATTAATCATAAGGATCCTTACGTACATAAATTGAACGTATATGTGAGAAAAAGTACGTCGGTGAGTATACTCAAACTTCAAAAGTAGATACTGCCAAGACAGGAATCTTTCAATGGTGTACACCTCTAGATTCTCAGTCAATCAGGAAGAATGTACTATCCCACCAGCTGGAGAACGCAGTTTCGACGAAATGCAGCTTGGAAACATGTCACGCAGTAATTTTCACATTTTGCGTTACACGATATAAAAGTGTTGAAGAATAATTCACGATAAGCTTATCGCAAAGAACTTTTCGTGTAAAGCAACTTTTTGCTGCAGCGAAACAGTTGAAACGCAAAACCGTATACTATTCATAAATGAAAAATAATAAATACATTTTGTTCCCTGGGATCCGTACTGACCCCGTCAGTAGTCAATACTATAGTTTGAAACAAGTTGTTAAATTATTCAAAATAAATTAATACAATGATACTGGCGCAGCGCAGAAGTGTGCCGCACATGCCTGCATGACAGTTCTGGACTTGCCATGAAAAGCTATGCCTCGCAGGCGTGCCCTACGCTGCACTGCGTGCGCGACTGCGTATCTATGTGCGCCTCGGGTTAAGGGCAATTCTGATTCTGTAACTCATGTAGCGAAGTCTGATAGTGAATTACTTCAATCTGTCGCATCATACGTCACAAATCATAGTGCGGCGAGGTAGTAATATGTTTTAGTTCAGATAAACATTCTTCAAGGAAGAGGAGTATTTGTTGGAGTGTTTTTCTTCTTCTGAGGAACTGGTTTTTAATTAGGTTTTAGGGTTCGCCAACGTCTAGGTCATTAGAGCCCTAGAAGTTCAGGAACTTGTATTTTACAGATTTTAATTTTTGTGAACATAAGTGGGTTGTTTAATCAACTTTTGGAACCTGCGAAAATTTATTTTATACCAGTCTTTCATACACAATCATTATCATTACTTTTTAAGCCAATTCAGAAGTAAAATTTGGGATTTAATAATAAACATATTTTTTATTTTTTGTTGTTAGTTTTAAATAGAGTACATATAAATTTTCATTTTTCAAAATTGTTACGATCTCTTGACGCAAAGGCTCGAAATCTCGTGAAACAAAATTTCTAGAAAATTGTTACCAAACGACAACCATTTTCTAGCAATCGCTGTCCTTACATCTTGTCCTTTCAATTTGTACTGTTGCCAACGTCAATATAGATTGGATGAAAATGGTTGTTGTATGGTACCATATTCTCAGAATTTTGTACAGAATCCGAAATTGAACTAATTTTTAGTGTTTTACTAGCTACTTAAAAATTACTTAATTTCTTTTAAAAATAATTTGCATTAAGAATGATCTCCACGGTCTCCATCCAGTAGGTGAATCACTCCGGTCCCGAAGCGTAAGGAAGGTGATGTCAGGGCGTATCACTGGGCCAAGACGTCTCGGAACGATGAAGTGGTGACCGAGCGAGGGAGGTAGCCAGCCGACTCCCGATATTTTACTGACTATAGTCTATAATAACCACAGACATTTTCGTATCTTTCTTGCGCAGTTATCGGTCAATGTAGGATAAAATAAGCTTTATTTCGTACATCTAGTTTTCATGTGGACCACGTTGTACACAAGCGCAAACTAAGATATATGTTATTTTTATTCAAATAGAAGTCAGTTTTTCTAGAAAAGTACACCCACTTCCCCTCTGGACCAAAGATTACTACTCAAGGTCGTGCGCCCAGATGGAAGTAACAGTCGCATTCCTTGCTTCGTCGCATCCGTTCTATCAAGGAAGCGAACTCGGGTGACATACTATTGTACAGTATCCCGAACGAAGATTATTAGTATTATTCGTCTGGAACAAAGGTTAGTAGTCTCGTGTGGTACATGTATGCATTCTTCAATGATTTATTTAAGTAACACATTTTTTCGCAGATACTTCTCGAAACATTCTCTAAGACGTCGAGTACGAAACTTGTAAGAAAATATCGTTACTTCCAGGAAACTTCACCTTTCCATTCAGAGCCTAGTGACGAGAACGCGCTTATTGATGGAATGTATTTATTGAGAATGCAGTACCTAAATTTTTTGTTCCATTTTTTAAATTTATTTTTCAAAGAGTTAAAATAATGTCAAAGTGCTCCAAAATGCATTTCACATAATGATTAGGAAATAATTCGTTATTCCACAAAATCCTTGGTCCTTTACTCAATGTTTTTCATTGTCTGTGTTGTCCTTTTCTGCTTTCTTGATTTGTTATTGGTCGTAGGATAAATGAAAGATCGACTGTTTTGCCTTTGCACTTCCTACATTTTTTCTACGACTTTTCGTTGTTGAAGACTCCAGTATCGGACTATAATTACGTTAGAAGCGATATTTATGCAAATATTATGATTTGTGGTATAATAATATTTTTTTAATAAAATTCCTGTATCAGACGCAACAGGATGGGATCGATTTTAGTGAACTTCGGTACGGTCATGTACGCAACTGTACGGTCATGTACGATTGACCCAATTGTATGATTCTTCTGAGACGGAATTACACAACGATGTAGGAGGTAAACTCGCGCCACACCATTGTTATTTAATAAATTCACATCGATGTAAGATGCATTGTGAAAATAGGATTATGTACATTGTTGTTAGGCACAATTGTTTTGAATATCATGTTAATTAATATGCTGATTTTTTATCGAGAAATCTTAATTATAATGAATAGAATGGTAATAGGGAGGAGCGTAGGGATAAGATGAAATTAGAGGAATCGAGAATATAATTTAATTAATGAAAGGTAACTTCGTTCTCTTTCATTAATTTCTGACTAGTTATCATAAATAATGTCATGCAGATCACGCGTAAATAAATTCAAAGCTTCGTAAACTTATGAAGTGGTCCTACTCAGTAGATATGCGTACATGATGCACATGTAGAATATTGTACGTCGGCAATGAGTTCATCGTCTTTCCGGTCGCCTACGAATCGACATCAGTAGGCAGCCATCCAGCGAGCGTAAGGATCGGCGGTTCGGGCCCTACAGTGCCCGAACGTGTTTACAAAGACCTATAGGAACTGACAACTCTCGTGTCGTTGGAACGACCGACGTGCTCAAGGCCGCGCCGCGCTACAGCTCGTCGGAACTAGGCTACTGCCAGACAATATTTGTTTATATTATTGCATTATAATTTATACATGTTTCGCTATTTAGCTGTACACGTAAAATAATATTATGAATTTCAAATAAAATATCAATATGAAGGAGACGAACCAATTTATTGACAAACTCATTGTCGGACATTAAATAACATTCGTCTTTAGTAGATACGTAACTTAGATCCTAGAGTACTCTACAGTTTATTAATTTCCCTCATCAAAATTTCATTAGGGTACAAATGTTAGACGTTGAATTTTTTCGTCGTTTCTACGTCGCATAACGACGTTGTCTCGACGTCGTCCTTCGACTCGATTTCGACGTCGAAGTACATCGAAAGTCAGCTCAACGTCGGCGATTTCTGCGTGGTTCTGTTCATATCTCGTAGCATGCATTCAGAACTCCTTCATAGTCATGCGTGTTGTAGAAAGTGTGCCAGAGTCCACTAGTCAAGTCACCTTGCGGTTCTTTATGTTCCGGGGAAACCTCTCTGAACATACGTGGAAAGATGACGCATGAGCACGCGCTCCTCCCTCGTGCGTTCTCCAACAGCTGGCCATGCAGGTGCTGACACTGACTGGAGACCTCGCCGCCCCCGCTTCGACTACCTGCCCCTCACTATCCCCACCACTCCCTCCTGCATCGCATTCCTCCCTCTACACGCGTCATCATGTGTTTCTTCCATCCTACCCGATGAGTCAGCGACTGTGGCGCACTCCGAAATTTATTGAGGATGAGGATATTTCCTTACGGTGTAAGAAAATCTTTTCAAAGAAATTTTTGTCATCGTTCAGAAATAGTCTCATTTTCAGGAATTGACATGTTTCTCAATGTGTCCGCTAAAACATGTTGACCTCCGACATTGGTACTGTAGGTATATTTTTTTATGTAAGTCTTATTCTGAAATTAGAGTACATTAGAAAGTTAGTGTTCCTGCCTTAAAATCTTTCTTATTGGTTCTATTCCCATTTAATTTAAAAAACTAAAGCCATGACCGTTGAATTTTTTGTTTACTATTTAAAATTGTTTATTGATCTCTGTACAGAGAATAACTCTCTAGTCTAGTCTCAGTCTAGAGAGTAACTATATTGTAATTGCGAAAATATAACAGATTTTTCCAATAGGACTGTTTTATGACTGTTGATGAACATGTAAAATGAAAGTCTACGTGTGAGCTACATAACATCTGAACCAAAATTAAAAGTAAAACTGTTGATAAATGGAGTGAAAATGAATTACGTATAATTTTTTGGGGGAAGAGCAATAAAAATTATTTATCTTTTTAAGAATAATGTATGAAATTTAAGGTATAGTTGTGCATTCTGTAATATACAATTGGTAATTGAGGTATTAACTTGAGCGTCTCACTAAGTTCACTTACAATACTACAACCTTGTCGCATTTCTATTAATTTTCCACTGAAAATTTCGCAGCTCTTCTTTGCAAACAGTGCTTTACTTACTATCTCTGCAGCAATCGCTGTTAAATGTTTACTGGATACATTACGATACGGAAATCATGAAACTGTATAAATTCTAATTGATGTAATTTTACGTCTGTTATTTTAATTAAAATAGTTAATTCGACCTTTTTTGTTTTAAGCAGACAGTTATTGTTTTTAAAACCTCTGATAAAAAACATATAACACATTAAAATTTATTGTTGTGGTAAATGCTCCAGTGAAAACACAACATGTCAAAAAATGTTGTTAAAATCATATTAAAACTATAATATAAATTGTTTGTACACGTTTCACCTTTCTGTTCAAGACATCTTCAGGCGTGTTACTACCGTACAAGTTCTCTCCATACAGATATCCTGAGGGCATCTTCGAGTATTTATGTTTAGGGTACTTTGATCTTGAAGTATAATAATTTTGATCTATAACGTAAACATATATTCGTGTTTATCCTCAGCCCTGGGTCGCCGAGTGTGGACGTGATTACGCGTCACATCAGCCGCATCATCAGCGACAACCAAGCGATCGTGCAAGCGGCAGGGCCGGACCCCGCAGCGCTGTGGCCTCCCGGACGTCGCCAGCGACTAGCGTCCACGTCGAGCATCGTCGCCTGCAGTCCACCGGCGTCTCCTGCGTCGCCTGCGCCCAACACCACCGGTGCCTCCGGCTCAGCCGCCGCGTGGCCGCGCTCCAAGTACCAGCGGCAGACGTCACTGCAACCCAGTGATGCGGTGGCGACGGCCGCGGCGGAGGCGCCGGCGGGCTCCAAGTTGGCGTTGGCGCTCTTGAGGCCAGCGGCGTCTCCCTTACCGCCCGGGGTGCCTACCACCGGACGCTCACCGCCCCCACCCGCATCTCAGCCACTCAATCTGTCGGCACAGGCAGCGCCGCCACGGAAGAGGAGTTACTCGGAGTCAGTTGCTGGAGCGCCTCCTTCTGCCACCTCGGCAACTCCAGCATCCTACAGAGCCCCGACAGGTCCCATCAGCCTATCGGCTGCGGCGGCCGCCGCCGCGGCGTCTGCTTCTTCTGCTAAGGTGTTGCTTGATGATTTGCTCATGAAGCAGGCTGGAGAAGGTGAGATACATAGAAGTCACTATTGCATTTAAATTTAGGTAATGATTTAACCCAAGTTAAGAACTTCCGGAATTCGTGATACGACATTGGGATTTCCGCGTATATTTGGCGCGTTTAGGAAAGACGGAAGAGAAGATGTGTTCATGTGGAAAAGGGAGAAAAACATCAAATCATTTACTAGGGGATTATGAGATATATGCTGAACGGAGAGGATGGTTTATTCGGCAATACATGCACCAGGATGTAATAGACACGCGAGAGAGTAGTAAGTTAATGGAAGCAGAGGCAAAGTAATTATTATTAGAGGAATATTTAAATAAAATATGTGCAGTACGAACTGCAGTATGATAAAGGAATAAACAGCTAGAAATAGTATATTATGCGCTCACCTGCTTGTGGCAGGGACGGACAACACGTAACATGGTCAAGGTGCGCTGTCTAAATTACCACAGCACAGAAAACAATACTAAGAGACAATTCGCATTGCTATAGCGAAGGAGACGAGGTGACCAGAATCAAAGGAGATTTTAAAAAGTGTATTTAAGTTATGTTTATTTTTTTGCTTATTTATTTTGTGTTTGTTTTTTAGCGTCAGTATAATTTTAGCGTTTGTATATATTCAGAGGCTTTGATCTGTGCCTGTCCTATTTCATTTTCCTTTTCCAGATGTATTTCGGTAATGTAATTTTACTTTTGTGCGTATGCGACTTGAATGAGTTCATGAGTATAAAGTTGACTGAGCGCATTGAATCGTGTCCTGTCTTAATGATGATTACCAGTATTCGTCCCATAAGGAGTACAAAATATTACCAGTATTCACCCCATAAGGAGTTTTTTGAAATAAAAAAAATCCTATTTCTTCCACAACAATATTCGAAGATGTCAAAAATAGGATTTGTGGTGTATTGGTTCCTCATTCTTTCGCTCACGGAAATTTTTTTTCAGGATGTATGAACCAAACGGTAACAAGAAATTACTACTTAAAATTAATATAATTATAACGGGTACCGTCTTTAAAGCAGTTATATATCCTTGTTATGACATTGGACGCCTCCTTGAACCACTTCCGATGTTCTGTTTTCCTCTTTGTACGTCTTATTCGTCTTGTTTTCTGGCATTCATACGACTATGAATTTTATAAATTCACTTCAGTAATAAATACAATACCTACTATTTATAGTTACAGAAACGAAAATACTTTTTTACATAATAACAAGACTTTATATTAGGTTGATAGTTCGTCATTGAATTCGAACTACTATAATGGGATTTACTATTGATTTACATAATGTTTTTTTTTGCATTTCATTTTGTCTTCATTATGGTATTTGCAAATCAAATTAATGTGAATAATTCGGTCGAAATTACCAGTTTCTACTATTTATCTTATCTTCGATAGTTGGAGTTATCTAAAATAATAAAACTTGTGTAAAAACCTTATGAAGTTTCCCACATCACAAGAGAAGGTCATGTGTAGGGCTGAAACATTGCTATTATACTTATCTTAATATACTTCATCGGCATTTAGATTGACGATGAAAAGTCTTTAATTGTATCGTCGCTTGTTTTATTTTTCCCTTTAAACTTGAGTATTATCTTTGATAAAGTTTTTTTATATTTTAAGATTTCAAGTTGTTTCATTCTTAAGTTTAGATGTTTCAAAATAAGATGAATTGGTGTTTTTTAAAATGCATTATGGTCGACACTTTGTCCAGAAATTGGAAGGAACAAAAAGAGTCAGCTTGTGAAGTTTCGATTGCCAGAACGCTAGGTTTACTTCACCCCTATTGGTGTTTGCGATTTTTGTGCAAAAGATGCTACCGGGAAACGAACCACGTGGATAACAAACTGAACACCTTACACACTAGAAATAATTGCGATCGTAGTATGCGTTGCAACACTTAACGTTGCATAACCACATTCATAATTTTACTCATATTGTCTTTATGGTTAAATAACTCAGAAAATTCTGCGCTTTTTGCGAATGATTCCTGTAACATGACATATTTAATATTATAACATTACATTCCTTGTTGATACAAAAATCGAAGGAAAACTACTTTATTTAAGTTTTATGAGGAAGTGCTCAAATAATCTTACTCCATTTGTATGGATGAATCGACTCATTAGGAGATATTTGAACAGGTTTTCTCTATTTTGTTGTTAAATATTCATTACGTTATGGCTGGTGTCGGTTACACCAGACTAAGTAATATTTTATGGTATAAAATATACAATTGGAACATAATGTGACAGTGTTTATCTAATCAACAAATTGAATGGTGAAAATTGAAGAATAAATACATGTATTAAAGAAATCTGGACATTCTATGGACCAAGGAACAATTCTGCAATTCAAAGCAGCCTACGAAAGTATTGCAGACTACTTTTACTTCAGAATATAGAAAAAACTACTATTATTTTTTAAGATATCCGAACCGTAACATATTATCAGTTATCCTATGAATATTAAACATTTTATTGAGTTATATTTCTTTACATATCTGTTGTATATTCTATCTTTCTTCGACTGTACTGTACTTCAACCTGCAAGTGAAATCTTAATATGAGAGACGTGTCATGGCGATCCAAATGACACTTAAAATTGCTTCTCGTGAAACAACTTTTTCTCTAGTCTTCGTCTCATGTCACCTGGAAGGCGACCAAAAGTATCCTTGCTCACGCACAACTCTCCCTTGAGTAACATTGAGATAATAGCACCTGTAATATTGAGAATTAGTCTGAATGTTTAAAAATATTATTCTGTTTTACCTTCAGACCATTCTGACCTTTAAAAATGATTCTAAAACTATATGTTTTGCATATTTAAATGTTCAAATCAACCCGCAGAGCTTTAAGCTCGTAATTTTTTATTATTTCCTTCAGTGAATTTGTTTTACATAGTAAGTCGAAGTTCTGTAGAGTAAATCAGGTTCATAATCTCTCTGATGTCTAGTATTTCTCTCGGAAGAAACAATTTCTTGGAAGAGCTCTCCAAATTCATGCACGTATATTGTGTCCTTGTTTCGAGATCTTTTGACCCAATCGGCCTTGAGGGCATAATTAACCGACTGAAGAGGCCACACAGATATGCATTGGAGCAAAATTGCTGGGAAAGTGAAATATAAATTTTTATATTTGTGATGGGTGATCTCAGCTGCACTACGTGTTATTTAATCTTACTGCTCCTAATAATCATTGTATGTCTCTGGGACAAATCAAAATTAACGTTTCATAGGACATATTTCCACGATAATTGGGAAAGTCGTCAACAATGTTGATACAAATGAATGTTTAAAAATTCTCAGTGGAACTTAAATTTAGACCACTAGTTCAGCGAGTTATCCTCTACACTACGAAATTTACTTGAGTATGAAGAATTTTGCTCTTTATAAATTTTGCAGCAATTAGTCACTCTACCTAAAAAACATTTAGCATGTTCACTGTGTAAGATTGAAAATAACATGAACTCCAGGTGGAAAATTTGAGATAGAAACTCATACGAACGAAGAGGAATGGTAGTTTCGTAAAAATTCTCATTCACTAATCACATATTACATCAGAGTAAATCTTGCTCAACACGTGAATGGCTGTTCTCCACTTTTCCTGTGTATCCCCAGAATATGTTACCATGATGTAACTTTTTTATCACGACATTCTGCTAAAATAAATCTAGAATTTACGTTATTAAATGATTAAATCTTCATAATGACATCGCTCTCAATATTGGGAAGGTTTACTAATACATTTTCAGTGTAATATTAGTGACAAACTAGTTTGGTAGTAAACCGGTTGCTTTTTTGAGGGGATGCAGGGGATTGTTCTCTTCATCCTCCAATGTTTGCATGGAATGCGTTGCCGTTATGCCTAATGCAAGCGTATGACATGCCTACAGCGCCTTCAGGATCGTTGATCAAGGAGCTCCTGATAAAGGCACACGCTGCGGCGGCGGCCGCAGGTGATGGTCCTCTGCCACTAGCCGCCTCCGCCGCCGTGGCCGCCGCCACCGCCGTCGCTGCCTCCGCAGCTTCCTCCGGCTCCTCCGAAGACCTCTCGAACATCAGTAGCGCGGGTGGGGGCGGTGCTCCTTCTTATACATGTCCTTTCTGTCGTGCGGGATTCCGAACGCAGGACACTTTGGATGCGCACACGTCCTATTATTGCGCTCGGCGTCCCGGTCGCTCCCCCGCTTCCGCCACTGTTCCCGTCGGAGGTCGCCCTTCGCCTGGCCCGTTACTGGGCGCCACGCCGCTCGTGGCGACGGCGCCCTCTTCTCCACCGGCGCCGTTACCTTCGTCGGCCTCTTTCACTGCTGCTGCCGCCGCCACCGCCTCTCCGCCCCCGCCCAAGAAGAGGCGCTCGCCCGGTAAGTGACTGGCACTGAATCTGTTTTTGGTATTTAGTATTCTATAACTAAATAGTCAATTCGCTATCAATAGCCTATAATACTCTTACAATATAGTGAACCCGCTAGCAATGAACCAGTACCGCGCTGTTTAAATGGCGGCCTGCGAAACTTTTTTTACATCAAACGTTGGGGGAACACAACTAAGTGTTAAAAAACTATGCTGTCAGAATTAATATTTGACATGTCATGTCCGGTGAGAGAAAATAGAAAATTGTGTTCGGTATCATCCCGTCATACATTACAATATGAATACATTTTATTACAATTCTAAATATTGAAAATAATTTTTGAAAATAAAATATATACAATTTATTTTTTCCATCTTAAATAATAAAAATTTGTTGATCAGAATCAAATTTTCGTGTTACAAATAACTAAATATGACACAGTATTTTTATTTGTCGGGTAATATTTTGCCAAACCCCATTCGTGCCGACCCGATCAATCGAAAATATATTGAAAATGGCCTGGGCGCTACAATTTGTTGGACAACGTAGAATTTGTTTGCTAGCTTTTGCTATCCCTATGTAACAAGACAGTGAACTCGCTTGTAATGAACTAGTACACTAGTTTTTTGTACTCTCTATATAGAGTATAACTATGTAGTTTATTCAAAAGTATGTAGTGAACTCGCTACTAACGAAGTAGCACACCTGAATATGTTTTGCATTAAAGTCGAAACATAGTGTTTTATTTACAGTACGAGTTTTTTATGTGAATTATTTTTCTAAATTGCAACATGCAATGAGTTTATTTTAATTTGTATTCAAAAAATTAAAACAAACTCTGGTAGTTTGTTTCCTTACTTTAATTACTATTCAGAAGATTGCAGGCGTCAAACAATACTCATTAACACTTCTAATTTGTATGTCCTTCATCTTACGGTTGCTCGAAAATGCATGACTCAATAGTTAATTTTTACCCAAATATTAATTTTTAGTTCAAGGAAACAAACTTAATATTGGAAATTACCGACCAATATCTCTACTACCCACTTTCTCAAAAATTCTAGAAAAAATGTTCTATAAGCGTCTTCTAGATTTTTTATCAAAAAATAACATTCTCTCTGTCGATCAACACGGTTTTAGGAAATCCTTTTCCACTACAAACGCCATATTTTCCTTCTTAAACGATGTTACCACATCTCTTGACCGTGGAGAAAATCCTCAGGGTGTTTTTCTTGACTTATCAGAAGCATTCGATGTCATCGATCACGAAATTCTCCTCTCCAAATTGCATTCTTTAGGCATTCGTGGACTTCCACATCAATGGCTAACTTCTTGCGTAAAAGATAGATATCAACAGATCGAAATATCCTATACTAAAAATAAAATACTTCAGCGTTGTCTTTCAGAAATAAAGCTACTTACTTGCGGAGTACCCCAAGGATCAATTCTCGGCCCTATACTCTTTTTATTGTATGTGAACGACATATCATCATCCACATCAGATTGCAGCATTGGTTCTTTTTGCTGATGACACTAATTTACTGTGTAAACGCCAACGCTCAAAACGTTTTGTCTAACCTATCGACTTGGTTCCATGCAAATCGTCTCATTGTCCCGGGTTTTTCTCCGTTTTTCCTTCTGGTAGAGGCGGATTTATCATACAGGTTCTCTAGGCTTTGTCTAGGGGCGTGTTTATTGTAACAATAAATCGTGAATTTAGTGTTATTTCAATTCTTATGATTTTTAAACACTATACTCAGAATAATCTATAGTTCGATAATAACTTGTACATGTAATTTTTTGCTTAAAATTACAAACATATTGACATTCTATTAGTATTATAACTTGCAGGTAACTTTTTATCTTATCTAGGAATTTTTTTGAATCCGCCTCTACCTTAGGCCCTTGATCGGAATTGATGGGATGGTCCCTTGCTTGCTTTCGGAGAGTTTTTTTTCCTCCACGTGGTCATACGCAGTTTGTACTGTTTTTTGTCCTCCATGTGGTACCTGCACGCAGTTTGTACTGTTTGTTTGACAATAAATTTATTATTATTATTATAATTTATTAGTATAGTTAAGTAAGGAATTAGATATTCCTGGAGACAAGTCATATTCGTCATTTCTGCCTGCATAATGCTTTAACATATCTGTATCTGTTTATAAATGTCTGCTTTCATCTACCATGACTGATAAAGGAATCTTGGAGAGGGAAAATATGCAGTTACATTTGTGTTCGCTATAACAATAACTCCCAGAAACTTGTAACATCCGAGTATGAGTTCGTTTAGTCATAAAGTTCGAGCAGCGTATACTGAGATAAGAATACAGAATAGCCAACAGCATAAATATGGAAACGAGCATTGTATGCAGGTTTAGAAATGTAATATACATTTTTTATTGGTTTCACCGAGAAAGTTTGCGACTTCAACGAAATATTTTCTTTTGAAAATAAACTTCTTGTTTGGTTCTGGATATTTAAATTGAGCTTGAAATGAACAAAGAAAAGATCCTAATATCATTGTGGTTCTTCAACCGGTGTTCATCCACTCTGATGAAACTATTTGATGACTTTCCTTCGCCTGTTGCACCCGACGCGGCAACACCGCCTCTTCATCTCTTCTTCCCGTGTGGAGCTGGCTCCCCTCCTTCCAGAACATGCGTTTGTTTCCAAGCTGTCTCACGTTCTGCGGCCGGACAGCGACAGATGCAGGGGCGTGCGGGGGCGGGCAGAGGACGTGGAGAAGACAGCGGCAGCGAGTCGCCTGCTACGACGAATTCAGACGCACGCGTGAATGAACGAGCGAGCGGCTCTCAATGAAGGCGAAGAAGAAGGTCTCGAGCTTTAACTACCTCCCTCCTCGTCCTCATCCTCCACCCGTTCTTTCGTCCGTTCACTCACTAGCCGGAAGGAGGATAAACCCTAGAGGAAGCGGCCGACAGTGAATGGCTGCAGCGATGGCGGGAGGTCCCCGCGCGCGGACTCCTGAATGGGGAGCTTCCGTGAGGACGGCGGTGGTGACGTGGAGGACGGTGGTGCTGGTGACCTAGCGCGCGGCGAAGCGGCGGCGGAGGCAGATGGAGAGAGATTGCGTCGGTCGGCCGCGGGAGCCGCGCTGTGCCGTGCCGCACCGCACCGCGCCGCCGCGCCACCGTGGCGTTCGTGAATGGGAAGTTGAGTCACCAGCGGCGATGGCGGTGGTGGAGCACACGCTTACAAGAAGCGCATGGATTTTAGGGAATTCTAAATCTATTCCCACACATAGTGATTTATACACCCTTCAGCGAGTCACATTATTTCATTTGTTTCATATAATATTCTATTATGTTGAAAATAATGACAATGTTACGATTGTGTTAAATATTACTGAAGTAAAAAAACTATTTTTCAGTTTGTGTCATAGGACCTGTACAATTTCCATGGATAAGTTCACACTTTTGACATTTTTGTAATTAACTAGTATTCTAAGATTTTTCCAGGGGGTTGTGAACAATGGTGTCCCTTAAAACAAATTACAGAAGCTTACATCTAATTTTTTGTTAGAATAAAATAGCTTTGCCATCTGTCAATAATTTATTAATATAGTGTTCTTATGTTTTCCTATCCGTTGCTTATACTTTGCTTACTATTATATTTAGGTGACCACCTACTCCTGTGTTCCATTCTTCTCTCAGAGGAATTGGAATTCTCTAAAAATATATGAAAAGTGGGATTTGATTATGAGTCAAACTAAATTTTCCAATGCTACGGTTTATTTTTAAAAAAGTTAAATAAATTATTTGGGTTGATCAGTGGCGGATCTATGGGGGAGGGGGACGAAGGTGGTTATAGCCTCCCCCATTGGACGTGAACTCTCAACAGATTAAGTTGAAATTGATGAAAGACATACATTGTAAATGTGTTACCGAATTTTTCTTACACTTAATTTACATGTTATACGTAAAAGTAATACAAACTTGGATTATAATATCTGCGTATTTCATGCACTGGTTGAAGCGACTTGTAACACAGGCGTCATCCATGCAGGTTAAACTATACAATGCTTGTATAAACGAAACGACGCAACCGCGTTCCCGGCAGCACAAGCCACGGCTAGCCTCCAATGTATTAACGCTTTGAGGAGGCTGTAGCCTACGTCTTTCTTTCCAGGACCTTAACTTGCTTCACAGAGGATGGGATGGTCTTGAAACGTTCGAAATTTGTCTTTTCTACATGCTTCATGTCATTTATAGACGGAATGCGGATTTCTATTAATTTACGGTATGCCGTTTTTCCTTCCATTTGTTGCGTAGTCTTTATATGCGTTATCTGCTGTTTGTTATCTCACTAGTAGAGTCTTTATTTGAGTTGCGCACTATTCAACTTATCTGCCTGCGCGGCGGAGGGTCAAGCTGTGGTGATGTGGGCGGTAGTCTACAGGGTTAGACAAGGAAAAAGTTTACAGACTATTGTCGCTGTCAACGTTTGACCCTTCTAAAGAAATATAAGAGTTATTTCACTAGACACTACATTTATAGTTCCTTCACCGTAGTAACAGTTAATCTACGAAAATAAATATATTTACGAATATACACGGTATATTGCTAATTATCCAATAAAAATATATTTTAAAATATTTTGATTTTTCTTTTGTAAGAAACTCTCATTCTTTGATTTAAAAATTTGTAAATCTGAAAAAATTGTTCTAACTATTAACTTATTTCTGGATTTGGATATTCCAAATATCATTTTCCGCAACATAAAATGGTGCCAAGAAAAACGAAACCAGAAGACATTCGTCCGCCATCAGTTGAAAATTTAAATTCCATAACAGTCCCCACCTTTTGGAAATTTCGAAAAATTTGTTGTTTTCTACCTATATTCTCCTATACAAGAACAACAACCCGTCAAGAACTTAATGGCTCTGTTACTTATTCTCTGTGTAGATGAATGAGCAAGTCAACAATAAGTCACAATGGCGTAGTATGTACAGAAATAACGAAAATCTAAAGTCAAAAGATGTCCTCAAATTCTTATCTTTTAAATTACTTTCTCTCAAAAAACGAATTAAGTCCTTTCAGAATAAAAACAAAATGACGTAATAAATCCCATCTTCATCCATTTCACAGTTAAACCAAAATTCAATAGTTCAAATGTTACACATACCCAAGAAACAATACGAACCTTTTGAAAAACTGTATGAAAGAGTAAGTGAAAGCAAAACATAAGAAAAAATCTGTTAGATTTATATTATGATTTTCACCATTTTAAGAAAATAAAAACTTCAAATCCATTCCCTTTTCTGCGCAAAATTACTACATATTTCAAAAATGACAAAGAAAGATAAAAAAAAGGAACTCTCTCGAAACATAAGTGTATCAACACCTAAAACCACATGAACAAAATGGGGTAAATTAATTTACATGGAAATATTATAATATAGAATTGGCTCGTCAGGAAAGTGAGAAATTCTGTATTCGAAGGAATGTTAGAAAGAAACTGTTCAAGTGAGGCAAACTGTTTATTCCCTATCAGCTGTTATTCGCCGAGTCCATTTAAATTTATCTTAACAGTATCCATTGCATTTTTTTGGTGATTAGTAGGTGCGGTCCAAGAGTGTCACACTGGCGAGAGCAACCACTGTGTAAAAATCCACGAAAATATAGTGCTGGATACCAGTTATATGGTTAAGTTAGATAATTTCATCAGTTGTGTAAATTAATGATTCATGTAACCATATTGCTCCTGAAGACGAAAGCTCGTGGGAATGGGTTATCTTGACGATGCTGTGAATAAAATATATTTCTCTCCTTAAGCATTCAAACTACACTTCAACAAATTGTTCGCATTGCATTATTTAAATTCCCTCTGGGTGAATGATTGAACAAGTACAAATGTTTTGCTTAATTTGTTTGATTTTACTCCGATACTAATAAAAATAAATAACAAAATTAAAATATTTAACGTAATGATCATTATTTCGCCTATTGTTAATGATAAGAAAAATAATTCCTGCGAAGCAACAGTATTATGCATGACATTTAATTATGCATTCAGTAAGTAGGGGAATTAATTCATGAGGATAGTTCATAAGGATATCATGTAAAATATAGATACAAACTTTTACATCTATTTAGGTACAACCATTTATTTGAAGATTTTTATGAGGCTTTCAGTCGACTTTTGTCGTTTCCAGTGAACACCAGGTGGAGGTAGTCACTTTTCGTTCCCCACATGTTTCCTCGTAATTTTACACAGTATTCTTTATCGAGATCATAATTTGGAAGATTGATTCAAAATTTGGAAGGAGGAAACATACTTGTATTAATTCTGTTAAATCTAGCATTTCATTGAAATTATTCTAAGTGAAATAGAACAGCGAAAAATTCACAAATACAATCTAATTTATCAAAATATGAATAATGTAAAATCTCAGACTGATCATTCCAATTTTTGAACGTAGGTCACTTTTTGAAGGAAAGATTTTATATTCCCATCCTCTTCTAGTTTCTGTAATGACTTCGCTAAAGCATCACCAATCTTTACTGACGATTTTTTTCTTTTTTTCCCTTAAATATCCAGGTTTATTTTTCCCGCATGTTTCCATAATACTCAGCGTCCTCTCTTAGATTATTTATCTAGACTATCTTAGAATATGCCGCCTGCCACAGCAATTCCACATGTTTCTTGGCATGAGGATGTTGTCCAACCATTGGTCTACGAAGTAATCGTTCAGTCCGTGAGTTTATGATTATGAGTCACTAGGTTTTTAAATGTAAAAATATCCTAAAAGGTTTCATATTTTATTGTTGTCAACTATTTTGTTTAACTTATGTAAGCTGTTTCTCTAATATTATTATAAATTCATTCATGTTGAAATATACAGAATTGTTACGAGTAAATAACGTCACCATTTTGAAGTCCAAACATTCATTTTCGACACTCGTCAACTGATGCAAAAAATAAGTTACAAAATTTCATTATTTTCGCTGCAGTTCTAAAATTTGTATTTTAAAAAATTACCAGGAAAACAAGAAGTGAGGGGAATAACAATACTGCAGGCTCCGATTTCAACAATTAACAGAAATAATTGTTGTATCTATTCTAGTATGTTTATTAATTTCATAGCGCTCATGTCTTTTCGTCTGGCGACAAAATGATAGAGAACATAATTGGTTGGAAATTAAATGTATTATACATTATTTCGGTACAAGAATGTTGCGTTATAAAAATTGTTTTCAAGATATAGACGAAAATATTTTTAAAAAATTGATATTTTTTTGTTTCCTTGACTTGCTTCGTTTCGTCACCTAATTGCTGGACAAGAGGTAAAACGTGCATTTGATGTCAGTAAGATTGTGCTTGGTATCATTTTTCATCGTTTTTGGCGCAGACTCCAATTATTCTAAAACAACCAAATTTTTGTGAATAATTTTTTTGGTGACAAAACCAACTCGGAGAAATAGCTACCCACCGTCCCCATTGACTGGGGATTCACGCGATGGGCACAGGTGGACCCGCGTGAACCTAATCCTTAAGTCCAACCCTTGGGACTACCACTGACATCACCACAGCTTGACCCTCCGCCGCGCAGGTAGATAAGTTGAATAGTGCGCGAGTTGAAAAGTGCGGACCCCCTTTATTTATTCGTACTTGTAATAAGACTGTACCTCTTCAAGACCATTGTTTTAAATAATATGTCCAAAACAAAACTCTTGAGTGGGATTTTATTTTACAACTTCATATATTTGTTGTTTGTTCATTATGTCTGCATTAAATATGTTTTATTTTATTTGGTTTGTACCTTTATAAAATTCTGATTTGGTCATGAAATCCTTATCCTTTAGGATAATTAATAAATTTGGTCACTGTTTAATAAATTGTAAATTATCAATTTGAAGAGTTGATACATTTTATTAAAAGATAATAATTACAAAATTTGAGCTGTAAAACCATAATTTTCGATCACGAATGCTCCCCAGAACCCTCCAAGGTTAGCCACCGCCCTTGATTAGGTCTAAATCCGCCACTGGTGTTGATAGGATTTATCGTTTTTAATACGCGATTAACGTGTAAAACTTATAAGTCGATATTATAAATGTAAACACAAAACTATTAGGTCTGTGGATTCAATGCATTTACATTTTCATTTTATTTACTTTACGAAGTGAGAACTTTCAAATACTACATATAATCTTTTCTTATATATGGGTTATTATAGACATAAATTTTTGAGGTCAGTAATAACTTGTTGAATATCTGAAAAAGTCATGGAGTGATTGGCGAATATTATAAGAGTTTGTGTAGATACTGTGGTTCTGTAAGAAAATAAATGTTTAAAAAATTGTGAGATATTTTTAACATTTTTTATGGTGTTCAGTATTACGATCCTGTGAAGCGCATATTGGAATCGAACATGGAAACAGTCACTATCAAATTTTTTTGCACCGGTTATATCAATTTTTCTTGAACCATTTCCTGGAGATTAATAAGTTAATGTACTAAAGTAATGTAAGTTGGCGGATGTAAAAGCTTCTCTGTTTAGTATACCAACAGAAATATTTGTTGGAAGTTTCTTCTCTCAAGGTCTCATGGGTTTTCCATCTTCTGAGTACCACCGTTCAGTGGTATTTAACCTTAAACGTCTTGCTCGCTCACGAAGCACTCCAGTCGTTGGCGATGACAGTAACAGCTGAATGGAGCTCGTTTCAGTAGGATGTATGCATGCATACATGCGGGCAGGCGAAATGCCCCTCCCTGTCTCATTTCCGTCATTAATTCTTGTGAATTCCTACGTGTTCCGGGAATACAGAAACGGGACGTTGGACATTCCCATCCAGTTCGTAAATTGAATATTATAACGAGTATTCTTGGAACAATCTTGAATTACTATCATTATGTAGTTCCCCTCTTTTGGTAGATCAAACGAACCTCCGGAAAAGGTTCATTGAAATCGTTTGCTCTTCTTAAGGTTAAAGGTTAGGAAATCCTCATACTGGACGGAAATGAGACCTAAATATTGGGCGATTATTTCTTTTTCCTTTGTCCTATAATGAATTGCATTGACGGGTTCCATTTACTAGCGCATTTATCTCCAGTTATAGCGAAGGATCAATGGCTGAAATATTTTTTAACATTCTAAGTTTTGGAATAATTTTAATTGTAAATTTGATGGCAGATAATTTTTGTTTTACTTGTTGCACAAGTATGACGTTGTATCCATCACGGATGCAACATATACCATATACTTATATTTTAATTTAGTAGGACTGTATTCATTCACTGACCTGTGATTTATGTTGATATACGATTTGAAATTTTGATGCGTAAAATAGTTTCCTGTTGGGAGGTGATACCACGGTTATGAAGAAAACCACGGAATAATGACCCATAAACCCTTGGGGTAGTGTACAAAGATAATTACCAAATCACATGTTATCTCACGAGAACACGCTTGGAATAAAAAAGAAGATAGATTTTTAAAATCCTGTATAGTACTTCATTTCCCATTTTGAAATGGGTATTTTACCTATAATTTAATGTGTTGTGTCAAAATACTACGGACGATTCAGTTGTGACTTAGTTAATTATTACCAAAGATCAATACAGATCTGATATGACTGGTGCTAAATCATAATTAATTGAAAAATAATTCGAAAGACGTAGCGTATATAGAGTCCTACATTTTATATTCATCCTACAAAAGGTTAAAATTTTTCTGAAGAATGGAGCAAGTTGTGTTGAGGAAGCTTCGGTGACTAAAAGAGAGTTAAATGATTTAGACGCGAATTACATTAAAACTCTGTATTTTTAATTCGAATCTCTGGGTAACCCTAGCGTACTCGCCTTCTACCTCTGACGCTGGTTCAAATCCTGTCTGATTAAAGGAGAATTCGCGGTGGAGGACGAAGCAGAGTTTGCGTCAGTTTTCTCGGGGTACTCTCGTTTCCCCAGCCTTTCATTCCACCACAACATTCACTCATCATCATTCCCCTTAGGGAAGCGCAGTAGATCAAACACGGGACGTATATTACCCTCCCTAACTAACATGTAAGTTTCAATCTGTGAAAGAAAAATGCCGCTTTATTTCTATCTCGTTATCTAGTGAAGAAAAGGTATGCGCTATATATATATATATATATATATNTATATATATATATATATATACCAACTATCATTTCCCAGAAGAAAAAAATTGGATTCTGTTACGGGTAAAAAGAAATGATCAAACATTAAAAAATTCATTGTATATATATTTAATGTAATAATGCACGTCATTATCCCAAATAACAACAACAACAACAATAATAATAATAATAATAATAAGATTAGTGGAAGTTTGACTGTTGGCGCGATGACACTGAATGTATTTCGGTTCACAGGAGCGGTGGCAGCTGTGTGCCTTCGCTTGGACGATGCCAATAGCAGCCTCGGGCGCCCACCGCGCCCAACTGGAACGGCGTCTTCGTTGCACCTCTTCGGAGGTGAGGTGCAGATCCTGGATGGAGCAGGGGAACGGAAGACGATGCGAATCGAGCCTCTGTCGCGCTCTCGAAGTCCCGGGGGTGGTACCGGGGGTGGCGGAACGGGTGGCAGCCCGGGGTCCGCGGGGACAGCCGCCGCCGAACTGCTGTTGGGTCTGCGAGGCTCTGCATCGCCTGCCCCCGGGGACGTTGTTGCCGCCGGCGATATGCGTGACTCGCCGCATATCGTGTCCACCATTGCCCGGTCGGGTCTGCATTCCGGAGGAACCATAGTTCAGGTGAGGTTCCTACGACTCCTCTGTTGTTATTTTCTTCTTTGTATTTGTGTGTTTGTTCCCACATTGTATCACATTGCAACGGGTTTTTATGTTTTACAATCAAAACTGAACCACCAATTACATAAAAAATGTGTTATATAAAAATAAATTATTTCACATAGAAATGTTACATAAATCTATTAAAATATTCTTCATAAGATGTGATGGAAATTAAGAGAGTTACAAGATGGATCATGATTTCTTGGTGATGAAAAACTTTGAAGCTGCACACTTCACCCATAGGTACTTCTTCCAACACTACAATATAATTCCTTTAATGTACACTATTCATAGTTTTGGAGGATTGAATTGGTACATCTCCATATTGTGTGGACTACATTGGAGTGATTTTGGAAGGTACATAATGAGGAATTCTGTGACTACAGAAGAAGAAGAAAAAAACTTAATTTTATCTTTAAACTAAAAAAAACTAGTAACTTATCCTTATATTTAAAGCATGTCTTGATGTTTTAAAGCTTGATAAAATCTCAAAACCATGTACGACAAATTTATTTACACATTTTATTTTCGTGCCCATACTGTGGTTTATCCTGGTGGAGTTAATCGTCTCAAACTATAGACACTTTGCTGACTTTCACAAGTGATTTTCATTCTGTTCTATTCTGAAGTGACTTTCAAATTCGTCTGTGAAAGTAAAAATATAATTTCCAGACCATTATTTTGCTGAATCATAAATAAAAATAATAATTAGCTTCCTAGATGAAAGCTATGTTTTTGCTTCAAAAATGCTTTTATCCATAATTATTTTGTCATAGATTTGCGAATCGGTATATATTTGTATTTGAGTTCCATATTTTAGTTTGCATGTGTTTAGAAAAAGAGAAATTTGTAATAAGTTACAAATTCAAGTCATTTTACCACTCTTTAAAATTTACGTAATGTTGAAGTCATTGAAATACATCTATATATCTCTAAGAACGTACATAGTCATGTGTCAGTACAATTTAATTTGGTGCATATGGATTTTCTGTTAACGAGTCCTAAGACAACCTACCAGCATTTCACGAAGTAACTCCAGCAGCACTCACCAGCCAATTGCCAACTTAAGCACACTCCTCGTGCTCTTCATCCATAACCTCTATTACACTGATGTTTCCCCGACGGAGCATCCCTCTCATTCACTTCAAAGGATAATGTTGTTTACAGACGGGATTTTGCTCCTCTTCCGACCTGACAGAGCGGTGAAATTTTCATACGCGTGTAAACGAGAAAAAAAATCACGCATAATAATTTTTAATTCAAATTCATTTTTTGGAACACATATCTAAGGACGTCGATTTTACAGCCATTTCGACATAAATGAGAAGAGGTCTTTCCCATTGATCTTTGATTGGAATAATTATTATTTGCGGTAATGATTTATATAGTTATGAGAGGCGAAGAAGGTGAATAAAATAATTAAATACTTAGGCAAGTTAAATGTATTTATTGCGTTCTTTGTGGAAAAACTGTTTGCAATTTTTACACAGTTTTTATATGTTTTAAGTTTAACTTTCGGTACGTTTAATTTTCAGCTTTTCAAAATTATTAATTCAATGGAAATTATTTTCAAACATTTGCTAACAAATTCGAAAAAAATGCGTTATTATTTCACTCCTCACAAACCTAACAATGATAAAAAACAACCCTCTCTTGCCCTCGCCTGCCCACTCGCTTCTGTCATTGCCACCCTCTGGAACTAAGACTGGCGCGATGCAGGTGCAGAAGCCGACACCCCCAGTCACCGCTGCTGCTGCCGAGTCGCCTCCGCCGCCAGGGGAACCCCCACGCCTGCTGGTGCCCATCGTGCCCAACATCACCGCGCCCAACCTCTCGGTGCCCGGCATTCCGGCGCCCTTCGGCGCTCTCCTCGGTGCAGCCGGCAGCCCTGGCGTCGTCACCATCGTGCATGGCGGTCGCCACATCCCCTACGTCCCTGGCATGCCGGGCCCCAACTCGCTAGCGGGGCTGCAACCTTTGCAGCCGCAGCATAGCAATGCGGTGGGTGGTGTCAGCGCGACGCCTCCGCCTGCCGCACGACCCTTGGACCTGGCGCCGCCTCCCGCGGCACGCACACCCTCGCGCCCGCGCAAGCTCTCGCTGCCTGCCATCCGCGTGGATGCTCCCGCACCCACCTCCCCGGCCCCCGACAAGTCCAAGCCCTCCGTTCTCCTCGCGTGTCCCGCCCGAAAGCTCTCTTTTTCCAAACCGCCCGCCCCGCTTCCCGAAGAACCCAAGGTGGGGACGGCGACGACGACGGGGCCGACGAACGGCGAGACGGGGACCCCCGTCGCGAGCGCCGCCGCCTCCGAAACCTCCACCCCCGCCGCTACCGTCACAGTCACAGCGACGGCGAGAGGCAAGTTCCTGCGACCGACGTCCCTTCCACTGAAGCCAGGCACGTTCACGCCGAAGCGGCCGGGCCTCACGCCCACCGTCCCGCTGGTCTCTCCAGAGACCCCGCGGCCGCGCAAGTCCTATGGCCAGCTGTACCTCAACGGCCACGCGTACACCTACTTGGGCTTGAAGGTGTCAACGCGCACCTTCTACTGCACGCTGAATCGGCCGCAGCCCATGTATGTGCTGCAAAGCCCCGACCACCCTAGCCTGTCCATGTACTCCAACTGGAAGGTGCGTGCGCCGACGGGAAAAGGAGGAGAGGGGGTCGCTGTCGACATGTGCATGGATCGGTCTCGCGAAGCGACTTTCAATTAACTGTAGCGATTTGTCACTCGTGTGTTATGGATTTATTATGATAAGCGTCCAAATTCTTTATTGCACTATGAAATTGTCTTCTATTTACCATTTTGTATTTCGAAGGAAAACGATCGTGGGAGTAAAAAGCCTGTCGAGTCCGGTGAATAATGGTGCCATTAATTTCGAGATAAAGTCTTCCCGCAAATGGTCATAATTGCGTTTCTGGTTGAGATATTAATGACAAATGACTGAGTATATCGAGTTTACAGTTTGAATGAATGCACCTCTGTCGCGCCGATAGCAAACTACTTCCCTAATGCGTCAGTATCTTCGTGTATACAAGAAATTTTAGAAATGTAAATTGTGAAGGATGTTCCTTTGAGTTCTGATGACCATTAAAGCCGTAGGACACATTTTGTAAAAATTCTTTGTATCTTATGGTTGTGAAAATACATAATAATTAGCGAAACATTGTCGTTTCGTGTTTTCATTATTACTGAATTGCATCAGCGAATATATTGGTCAGTTATAGATTAGAAGCACCATCGAATTTTCTGTCACAAACCAATGCTTTTAGGATTATTTCGGTCGCTTTAATAATGAAATAGAAATAAGTTTCAATACTCGTTGCTCTTTACCCCTGTGTGTGTTTTGATTGATCTCTGAAACTTTCTCGACTTTCATATCGACGATTAAACGTTTCTTACTTATAAAATTCTTGAAGTATATTAACCTTCGCAAGAGTAGTTTCATTCGTTTCGGTCATAAATTGTGAATCAAACACATAAATTGCCAATTGAACACTTTACATTTTGTGTGTTGTCATTATCGTTAGGGATTTGAAAGACATACAGCGCACCTCATGTACCTTTTTCATACGTATCACTTTTAGTTTAATTAAGAAAAGGCAATCAGTGAAAGAGATACAAACAAAAAATAATAATTTAACTATATAAATATTTGGTTGACAGATAAATTAGTTTGTTTGTATTTTCATAATAACGTTAGAAACACAAAATACCATGTTAAATTTTGTGTATAACGTATTTGCACCTTATTGTAAACTACATTTATTCATCCGGAAATGTAAAAAAAATTCATAAGAGTAATTAGTCGATACAAAATGTCAAAACACTTAGAAAATGATATTTTTTAAATTTCTATCACTCATTTTCCCATACGTTAAGTGGAAATTTAAATTAACCGCTTTGGAGGTTATTAGAGCTTGGGCACCGTCCATATACGTTTGTCGACAGCTAGCGACCGACAGCGCCCCTCTCTCCTTCGTGCCACATTTTCATAAACAATTCATTTAAAGAGCATCGCTCTGTATGGCTAAAGACACATCTACGTTTTCTCCGCTCCCCTTGTGCAAAGACACACCTAGCGGAGCGGGCGTCAGCGGGCAGGAGTAGGGGAACGTGAGTAGGGGTGGAAGGAACAAGGTCACTTCAGGACGATAACAGACATGCTTCGCGCAGGTCTTGTACAGAGCATCCATGCAACTTCCCGCTAACTACACATCGCATTTATTGTAATACACATAGCTACATGTTATGAAAATGTTTAAAGTAATATTTATTGTTTACTGTGCAATGAACACAGCGGTGACTATTTTTGTATGTTTTAAATAATAGAAATAGATCTACTATACACAGATGACAATATAACAGTAATATTGAAATATACTTACATAAGAAATAAATAACATCGTGGGATCTTTTTACGGACGATTACGATATATATTGTGCTTACTAAAATATGTTGCTCCGTTCATGTTTATTGTTACAATGTGTTACCACCAAACGACGACTCAAACCATAAGTCGTTACGTTGTTCATTTTAATAAGAACAATATGTATTGTAATCGTCCGTAAAAATATCGTAAGTTGTAATTTATTTTATATATATACGGATGTTAATAGTAAAATACAAAAGTATTTAATTCAAATATAATTCCCTTTTAAAATGTACTATTACCACGTAATTTATCAATAATTATTGATAGATAACTACCTTCCAAAATACTTAACGTGATTGACTCAATAGTTTTTAAAAAATAGTTTAAACTTTTTAAACAGTTACGGAGTAATATAAAGTTTTAATACGCTTTAAGGCCAACTGTAGGACAATCTTTCATCTATGTTCGAAAATTGTTAATATCATATAAATTTGGTAATTAAAAGCGAACTGTACAGACAAAATTACCCAATATTTTGAAACTTCCCTACTCGACAAATTTCTATTAGATTTTTAGGAAGTCGTGTTTAGTTCGTTTCAAATACACGGACAATCAAAAACACATCACAATGCAAATTCACAATATGACACAAAGATTCACAATGACTTCACAAAAATAGTACGACATGGAACTCAAATTGTGGAGCAAATATTACAAATAATTGAAATGAAAAGTTTTAAAATGTAGATGTGAAAATGCGCATTTCTCTCTTTTTAACTAAAAACACGCCAAAATTTTTGATAATTTCATAACGAAAATCTCAAAAGACTAAAATTACTAACAGAAGAATACACGAAGAAGTAAAAAATAGTAAAACACGAAAATAAGAAAGCTTCAGAAAAACGAACTTTACTAAAAAGGTCGCGAAACGTTTTTTATAAAGAGGTGAAGAAGCACTAGAACAAATACTCAGTGAAATTATAACTCAGTGTTGCAATAATTAATATGAACATTGATATAATTAATAATCAGTCCGTAGAAATTGAAGGAAAGGAAATTCAAGGGAAGCACCGTGAAAGAAATCACCCGCCGTCTTCCTCGCTTCTCTCAATATACCAATCTATTAACACTTGAGACCTTAGCAGGCGACGAGGTCGCGCAGGAAGCATCGGAGATCTCCGCTCCGCGCCCGCTAGACGTGTCGTTGCCCATAAGATAACACTTGCTGTCTCCCCGGCGGTCCGCAGAAATGAGCAGAGATCTCCGCTGCAAGCATCGGGCGAAAAATCGCTGCGCACCCGCTCCGCTCCGTGCCCGCTTGATGTGTCCTTGCCATAAGATAACACAGGTCGCTCCGCTCCGCGTCAAAAACGCAGATGTGTCTTTAGCTTATGAGCTCAGATGAGCGAGAAACTGCAACACGTAGCGTGCGCATGCGCAGGTGTGCACCGAGGCGGACCCAAACCCGCTGGGCCTGACGCCGGGCCGTGCCATGGCCCTGTACGATTCGCGTCACCGCCCGCCCGCCTACAGCACGGCACCGCGGCGAGCGCCCTCCGCCTGCACGCCGGTATTGCTCACGCACTCGTCCTACTGGCAAGCACGCAGTCAAGCGCACGCAGCCGCCGTTGCTGCGACGTCTGCTACTACAGCCTCCTCTACGGGCGCCAACGGCGGCGGCGGTGGCGCCAAGACGGCGGGGGCCGCGGGAGCGTCAGCGGTGGCGGGGGCGGTGGTGGGGACACCGACCAAAGACCGCGACAGCCCGTCTGCCGCCAACGTCTCCGCTGCCACGTCCACCGCCGCCGCTGTCGGCGTCTCAGCAGCCAAGAGCGATGGGCCGCGCTGTGAGGTGAGATGCCCCTCGACAATACTCCTCACTTATCATCACCTTTTTCCTGCACCCATTGATGTGGTGTTGAGTGGCTATGGTGATTTGCTGGGTGAGACTGCTGCTTACGTGTGGTTATGAGGGTATAATTGAATGATTATAACAATAACTGAGTGAAAGAGAAACTAACCTATATTGTTCAACTGACGTGGGGTATTTTAGATACGAATGGAGGTGGACTGTTTTTTCAAATTTAAACGATCTAAAAACATACACACATAACTGATGTACGATTCTGTAACGTTCCTTCAAACGATGAGCCCCGAAGAACTAAAATAAATTGCAACATCTATTCAATTCGCCAGCAATTTTTATGCAAATGTAGTTAGTTTGCATTTGAACTTTGTTTTAAACGTATCGGAACGAAGGTGCGCATGAAATAATTGGAGTTTTCCGTGAAGAATTTATGTTTCACAGTGTTAACTTTTTTGAAACGATAATCTGTGAATATTCTCCCGAATTATCTTAAGATATTATATCCGTCAGAGCGACTAGATTTAAGTACCCTCAAAAAATGTTTCAAATGATAGTATGAACCATTCTCTATCCATTGGCGATAAATTTTCATACTCTTACAGCGCAAAATTTTGAGTTATTTGACTTTAAATTACTATGGATTTAGAAACTGGCGGGCTTGTGTATTTATGATATTCTGGCAAAAGTACCGGCTTAACATAGCGAAAAAAAACTCACTAAAACATAGAAAATGGAAAAGGGAATGCAATGACGTTTGATTTTCGTACCTTACGCTATGATAATTTACAAGAATAATTCACAAAAAATATGCGGAAAATACTTTTCTTACAGAGATGGCAGCCGCATTACGTAACGGCAGACAATGCGGCCCTTGTCAAAAAGAATCAAATGACAATATACATTTATTATCAAGTTTTAAAATAATTTTTCTCATTCAGTAGTAAAAATCAGTAGAGTGAACTGTTAATTAATAAGAACTACGTTGATGAATATTTCAAAGTTTCATGAAAGTTGGTCATGGTACTGGACTTGACAGTCATCGCGGATATAATACTTTAAGACAAAATGTTAGCATGAACTTATCATTCTTAATATTTCTTAATAGGTGCACTATTGCTTAACAATACTACACAGGGAATAATATATTCCATTTTGATACTACATCTTTTCCGCTGCGGAAGATAGTAGATAGTAATTAACAGACAGTGTCAAATGTTTTAAGTGAAGCGGAATAGACATTCTATCCACTTCCTGTTCGTAAATCAAGGATATTTAGAAATCCCGAGGTTTTAGGCGAAACGACGCGAACCTTACTACAAGCTTTCATTTAGCGGCAACCGTTGCTGTCGGCTGAGTCTGGCACGTGTCTCTACGGTCAGACTCCGCTAACAACGCCCCTCATGCTTCTGACGTATACGACCTTGGCAGGAGTTGTTTCAATATTTTCCTTTCTTCTTAGCTTCTTACTTACTCAACTCTCCATGATGAACTCACTTCCGGGAATACAAATTTTTTTAATCTTTTTAGCCTAATCCCTATAGTGTTTTATTTTAGTCGTGCTATTGTATTATCATAGTAATTATTTATTTATCGCCAGATATTTTTACATATACATTATAATTACATTTCGATTATAATTATTACAATGTAAAATCTACAGACGCATGAGTGATATTGAATTAAATAATATCTTGTTTGTCAGGGACAAACCGCGTTTTAATGGATAAAACTACCAACGTTTCGGCCATCATGCTGTGACCTTCTTCAGGGCAATGTCATAGTCGTACAGATCTAAGTCGCGGAGTACGACAGCGACCTTCGTCAAGTATCTTTATGATATCAAAAATATCACTTTCCACATTATTTGGTCCTGTGGTAATAATAGTGCTATTTACGTCTGTCATCATTATATAATTAAATTATAAACTTTGTAAGACCTTTTATAGTGAAATAACGATGTTTGATAATGATATAATAATAAAATTATGATAGAGTAAACTACTATTACCACGGGACCAAATATATGGAGTGGTATTTCGTATAACATTAGGATACTTAACATTCGCAAATCAGTTAAGAGACGTTGAGAGTTAAAGATAGTTACTTGTCTAAAAATGTCCTAAAAGTCTATAATTTAATAATATAATGATGATAGACGTAAATAGCACTACTATTCTTTTATTTGGTATTTTACGTACTTTGGTCTTTAAAAAATAAAATGTACAATGTTTGGCTTTTTAATTTTGGATATATTATACACTTTTATTATAGTTTTTGTGGACATTATCCATTGTTATACTGTTCAAATATTTATTTATGTGAAATAGCTTCCCGCTACGATTCGGACGTTCTATTTCAACATCCGTCTTCATGATTGTAGAGCATCAATACTCGAGTGAGGGTCTAGAGTATGCCAATTATGGCCGTGCACGCGAGAAGCTATTACTTGGTCACTAGGGTCAAAAACCCCTGGAGAGAACTGTGGTACCTGCCCAAACAGAAGACAGACAAGAGTTGAAGTAGAACTCCGAAACGTAACGAGAGACTTATACTTTTCTTGAGGTATTCGAACATGTTAAGATGATTGGTGATGTCCAGAAAACTCGAATAAAAATGATAAACCTTCTTCAGTAATATCATAGAGAGAATGTTGTAGGCCTATGTACATTTTCTACTCCAATAATGGAATAGAAGAAACCATTAAATAATTCAGCTACACTCTATCGTTTTTAACTGTTCTTCTTAGTCATAATTTTACATTTAAAAAATTTACTGTCAAAAAAGCTGTTAATGACCAAGTGCGGGTCAATAAACGAATTTACTCTTCGGTAAAACTGGTGGGTTTTATATTTCTACGAGAAATTATTTAATAATTAGGTAGTGGTATCATTTATTTATTTTACATTCAGCATTCTGCTTCCTCGTCTTCGTTGTAGTGCAAAAGGAGGCTCTTGTTCTTTTTAATTATCATTTGTTTTTATCTCTTGTCTGCGCAACTTAGCCGCCGTTGTGGCGTTACCCGTCCCCGCCATCGTGGAGGCGTGCGCATATCTTTACATATCTAACAGTTTTTTGATCTCTGATATCAATTTGTTATTCCCAAAATTAATCATAATTAATAAAATCACCCAAAAATCGAGATTAATAATAACAAGAGTATTAATGGCAAACCCGCCCCTAAACCCGAGTCTAATGGACATCCATCTTTGTCAGCTTTTTACAATTTTCATGCCATGAACTAGAAGTTTAGAATGGCTCTAGCTTCCTAGAGGTGACCTCCAATTTCTACATTGGGTTGGAGCAATGTCTGTTGTGTGAAGATCCGCAATCAGACGCGTTACAGCGTAACATGCTCCACCCTCAATCGCATTGTGCCTTCGAAAATCCCGGTTTATCCTAGGTATTGGTGCAGCCGTAACGTTTCGATTTCTATTTGAACGAGGATTTTATTGTTAATTAGGATTATGATTTGTGGGATTTTTTTCACATTTGCATTGGGAGATGTGATATTACCTCGTGTAACGCACTCTATTGTTTCAGGCGACAACGTCCCCGTCGGGTGGAGAATCCCCGCCGAAGCGCGTGCGAATCTTCGACGGAGGTTTCGAGTCCAATGAAGAATACACCTACGTTCGCGGCAGAGGTGAGTGGCGAGTGATCTCGCAACGCGTTTTTGCGCCTGCATGAACTGTATTTTTCAACTACTTCTCTGGCATTTAAACGGGAAATCTTATATACAACAGAATTTCACGTACTTAACCGTATGTCTTTTATTTTTATAGAAAAGCTGAGCAAATTTTGTTTTTCTGTGGAACAGTTATTTAAACTCCCCGAAGCACATTTTTAATCAGAAATCGTGTCTGCACTCCTTATACACATAGGAAGTAATGAAACACTCACAATAAATCATTAAATGAGACCTATGTTGAAAGGTAAAGTGAAAATATTTGTACATTCCCACAATTCGCGTGCTTTCGTCTTGTCCCCTGCAAAAGTTAACGTTATTCTTTCCTAGTTTTGCGAATTATCGATTATGTACACATTTCGGTAAAGTTTTCATCATATTCATGTGATAACAATTATAAGCAATAGGTAATTTTTTTATTAGGAAATTCCTTAAAAACGAAATGATGTATGAATTAAATTGATTATCTATTTCATAAGCATAGCTCCTCATTCAGAAGTGAATGAAAAACTTATTTTGTGTGCAGGAAAGTTCTTTTTCTACTACATTAATGCTGTATCCACTTCTTAAAGTAGGACAAAAATTGGAGCAATGATATAAAAAATACTTTGTCATTCTTCTTTTTCCCTTAGATGATGTGACATCACGCTGTTAATCTGTTCACAATCTGCCACTAGTGATCTTTATTGTGGTATCTAATGCAAGTTAATTAACTACTTCTTGTGGTAAATAGTATGAGAATATATCAGTTCACCAATAACTAGAATATACTTGTTTGATTCATTCTTTTCTCAGTCCTCACGAAGACTTGTGTACAGAAATACAAGTATTCTTACTACACATAATTACTTTAGCTAAAGTTATGCAGCTTCTTAGATTGCGCTGATTTCATATATTTTATGCTCAGAGTTCAAGAGTCACTGTGTCACAAATACATTTTCACTTTTTGAATTTTCCTTTAGAAGTGTGTCGATTGATATTCGAACATTAAAAATGCTTCTTCACTCTGCATGTAAGCATGCGTATCATAAGCCTAATGTCAGTGTTGCCTTCCTCTTATGAAATAGTTTGAAGATAAACCAACTTTTATTTTCTCTACTTTGTTAAATTGATGTTTGAATGTGTTAGTTCTATAGTTTTCACTTTGGTTTTAATGCTCTAAGTACTGTTTGAATTCTTCCAAGAGAGGTTCTAATGAAATGGAAATACGTAATGATAGATCACATTCATTTCACATTTCAGTGCAGTTTTACACAATTTCTTTATCCTTCTTTAAGAAGTTCTTAAATTGAAAATTCTTTTTTTAAACCTTTCTTATTCAAAGCTAGGAAATTATTATTCTATACAACTTGTACATAATGTTCAGACAAAATGACATAAATGAATATTAACTTCTCTGTTTGTGTAGAAGTTAAAGAATTTCCTTGGACTCAAATATCTGAAACTTTTGACAAAGTATTTCCTTTGTTATATGAGGTTCCTCCAATTTCCATCAGTAACAACTGAATGAAAGAGATCTAGACAATTAGTATGCTGTATATGATGCAAAGTTTTAAGGCAGTTCACACAATCTTCAGATTAGCTGCGCAATCAAAATTTAACACGACCTCAATATTTTTCATTGAACCACACAATAGATTTTTTTTTTAAGAATTAGGAGACATAATTTGTATGTGTAGTGAGTTTCTCAAGTTATTTCATGTGCGAATTGCTAATATACTGTACTGATAATAATTTGTAACTGTAAATCTGGTAGCACATTCGTTTCTGAATACAGCATATTCACTGGTGGAGTTAGTGTTACTGGCATAAGGAAAGCGATCATTGTTCTTAAAAACTAATCAAGATAATTGTGTACAAAAAAACTTTATATGTGAATTAGTATTCTAAGAGTTTAATGCCAGGGAAGTATGGTTTCCTTAAATCGCAGCACTTTTGTGTACATTATTGAAAAACACTTTTGCTTCTTGAAATCTCATGCCTCTATGCTTGCGCAAACCTAGCACGACTTTTCTTATCGTCAATGCAACTAATGCTTCAAACTATTTCATAATTATTAAGATCATTTTTTCTATTATGAAATAAAATTTTGTTGTTTGATGTACACATATTAACATAAAGGGTATTATTGCTATTAAGCACATCATTACATGTACAATGTTTCTATCACATTATTGTGTCATAAAATTGATGAATGCAAAGAGACAAAAGTTTTAGAAAATCCTTATTGCTCATATATAATTTGTTGTAGTTTTTACTTGGGTAATAGCAATCATATACATAGGAAGAGATGGAGTAACGCCGACATCGCATTTGAGTTTTAGATTTAGTAGATAAGTAGTAAGGTATTTTTTTCCTAAGAGTTGTTTAGGTTTTTGTCTAATTGTTAAGTTTAGGTCTAATTGTTTAAAAACAAGGTATTTTTTCCTAAGAGTTGCTTAGGTAGATTTGTTTATTGTCTTTTATTTATCTTTGATTATTTTATACATTTACAACCATTCTGCATTCGCTCAAGTTATTCTTCAACAATAATCATTTATGTTGTTTTATAAAAATGAGGTACAGAATATTGGAAAAAAAATATTGAACTGTTGAGTTGCAATGCTCTATGATAGTATTGCCAATGAGTATATTACTTATGAAATCGATTACTTTACATGTGAATTTCAAATCAAAATTTCACATCCTGACAAAGTCTTTTACTGGAGAAAAACTCGAGCTATCTCACCTCGGAGTTGATTTAGTTTTAACCAAAGTGAGTGTCGCATGATTTCTTTCTCTTTTTTTTTCTTTCTGTTTAATATGAGAAAAATGAAATAATAATAATATTTTCTTTATTTCTTAATTTCCCTATTACCTTCTTCGCTGGAAAGCTTCTCTCCACACCGTTAAGGTGGGACCGGCACTCGACGTTCGTGAAGCCAGTGAGAACTATAATTCTCTTCTTTATTTGTATCGTAATTGTTTTAAAACATAACAGTATGAATAATAATTACAAAAAAGTAATTTAATTTGTATGTCAGATAATAGTATGATTCAAACAATATTCAGGAACTCTCTTGACTCGTTTGAAAGAAATAAGAACATGTAAAAGTACGGCGACGCAGTAAAATATCTTTCTCAGATGACCTATAGATAAAAATGATGTAAAACTGATGACTACGGAAAATTTACAACGTAGTGAATGTCCATATCTTACTTGATTCAAAAGTTGGCCTTTTTTAAGAAACGTGTTTTCTCCATAACCTGCAATGTATTACACCATAAAATATAATTGCAATTATTTCATTTAAATGACCAGTGAGGTATGTTTTTCAATTTGAAATCACTATAAGTACACGTTACTCTGTTTACTTATGCCAATTTCAGGTGATTTAATTCAACCTATGTTGTACTACCTTCAGTGAGGCAAATGCTCCATCTGCTTGTCCTATGTGTGTGATTCGCGCGAAAGATACTAGCGAGCTAGGCAGGGGTGTTGGTGTGTAATGGGTGTTGTTCGCATTGCGGTCGCTTCGTGGAGTTCGTTCTCTCCAAGATGCAATCGAAATTCCAGTGGAAGGGAGTCGCTGCAAGCACTAGCGCAACAAATACCAAGGAATCTATCTTAGAACACAGTTAGTTTCATTAAAAAAAGTTTTATCTGACTCACGTTTCGTGATGAACGCTAGTTATGTACGTTTTCCTTGATTATTGGATATTCTTTATGACCTTATGATTGCATTGTGAAGAATAACTTGGCAAATTTCATGGATACTTACGGGGTTCTATTATGAAAAGTTACAGAAGTTACAGTTACGAGTTACAAATAATTTAATTTTTACTTTTGTACCACAGAAACATCTATACACATAGTAGGGCTATATATTGTACAATTTCTTTCTGCGTCAGACAATAGTAGAGTTTAATTTTGAGAACCCGTTGAGAAATGTGATAGTGATTCGAAGTGTATTTGTAATAAATTTATTCTGTTGCATCTGAATGCGCCCGCGCTATAATGATCGCTGAACTATTACGACTACGTTCCTTCTGCGAGACGTTCCTTTTTAATTTTTCAGTAGCTTCTGTTTGTTGAGTACGGTATCTTTAAAGACATGACCAGAGACATTTGTGGGAGGGAGTGACATTTGAGACTCAGGACATAATGAATAACGCGTTCAAGGACGAGGTATTCTTTATATAATTCTTATTTTTTATAATCCCTGAGATTGGATGATGTGGGTGGGATAGGGGTGGGGGTGCATAAGGTCGCAAAGGCCAGTTCTTGACGACGTGCCCGTGCGCGTGTGCGTGTCGCAGGACGCGGGCGCTACGTGTGCGAGGAGTGCGGCATCCGCTGCAAGAAGCCCTCCATGCTCAAGAAGCACATCCGCACGCACACGGACGTGCGCCCCTTCACCTGCAAACACTGCAACTTCAGGTGAGCCCCACCGCTCCGCTCCGCTCGCTGCCTCCTGCTCACCCACCGCCGATCGACCGCCAGCCATCGGCGTCGCGACGCTTCGCCACCATCGCCAGCATTGTCGTTGTGCGAGGAGGCTGAAGACGCTGTGCCGCCCGCCCGCCACCTCCCACTTGTGTTGTTCATTCACCCTTGTTGAAGACGGTTGCGAAGCGGCCTCTTCGTAGTATTGCCCTTGTTCGCACGCATGACCAAAGTAGAATTGCACTTTTAGAGTAGAGATTACCTCACGATTCCTGGGATGGATGTTGCTGGAGAAGCTTCAATGCTTCATTCCGAGAAGAAAGGACACTATTCTTTTTGTTATACGTTTTAGTCATGAAAGAAATTATAAAGTAGTTACTACGTTATTTGTACTGACACTTGCTTGATCATTTACAGTAGTAGTCCTAATATTTAGTCAGATTAGTTCTGATTCAGCGAAAAATTGTTATCTTATTATTTTATGAAATTGTAAATTTTAACGTGCACTTTCTTTTCCATAATTAGAAGTAATCTCTTCGTTAGAATGAAAATTCATATTTTTCATATTACGCATGGTTTGAGGATGATTAATATTTTAAATTTGTCAAAACGTCCTGTTGACGCCACGATGTGCTGAGAACTCGCAACATAGAAAACACTCAGAGTTTTAAATACGGACATCTAGCCTCCGTTGTTTTGTCCCCTCTATCTTTTAAAAACAAGAAATTATAATGATTATTAAGGTATACAATGCAATTATAAAGAATTAGTCTTCTCGTAATTTATCTGTACTACGTGTCATCCTCGTTTAAAAAATGAGCCATATTGTGCTCGATATTTGGAAGTTCATCAGCTGACTTCCAGTGAAACTTCCAGTTGTTGTGGAATGATCTATATATCCTCGGTTGGCGTCTTGCGCTGAGGCACCAAGCACATCGTCGCGTCTCCGAACGTCGCGACGCGTCGCTAGCGGCGTATCGCGTCCCTCCAACCTTCTCTAATGGACGCTTTGTCCTCGTCGCCATCGCAGCTTCAAGACCAAGGGCAACCTCACCAAGCACATGAAGTCCAAGGCGCACTACAAGAAGTGTGTGGAATTGGGCATCTCTCCCGTGCCCACCGTGGTGGACGAGTCGCACATCGACGAGGAGAGCCTAGCGCGGCAGCAGGCGCTCAGGTCTGCCAGGGCTGCAGCGGGCGGCGGCTGTGGCGGGGGCGGCAGCTCGGTAGCGGGCTCCTGCTCAGGCAACGACGACGATGACTCGGACGACAACGAGGACGACGATGAGGATGACGAAGATGACGACGATGAGTACGACGACGATCAACTGCTCATCGTGGAAGGTAGCGTCTGTCGACACGTCGTCGTAGAGGAGATGCTAAAGGGGTTGGGAAAGCCACAGGAAAAAAAATATGGGTCGAATAGGAGACAAACATTTGAGTAATCGACAGAATACAGAATCCGACACATTTTCTATACGTTGCCAGACATCATGCAAAACGTTGACATTGGGTTGTAGGGATATCCATTTTATTGAGATAACGATGCATCACTGATATTTTCCATTCATTAGTGCGATGAAATTCGTAAGCAAAATTGACAGTTTAGTATTTTTGTGAATATACCGTACTCTGTGAAATTAGTGTTCTTTTTTAAATCGTATTTTCTCTGACAACTTCAGAATTGTTTCTTCAAATATAATTGCTAGATAATACTTTATAACTGAATGAATGCGTTATTTTCGAAGCTGTACAATTCACAGAAGTAATATTTCTATTCCTTTTTCGATTTCACCTTCGATTTGTGAACACATGTTTGTGTCCATGTTGACAATATTGGGTCCGTTAGTTCGCGGGATTCGCTTCCCCTGCCGACGGCGACACCGTCATGTAATCTCCGAGCATCATGATTCCATTCCAAGATGTGTTCCTGTAGGAGGTTCCTGGAAGCAATAGAGCCTAGATGGTGAAACCACAGCTATGCGAACGTCATAAACGCAAAACAACGAGTCATCAGCGACTCACTGCTCGCATGAGGTCCGGTTTGTTGACGCCAAAGCCTGTTTTAATTCGAAGAACAAAACTTCCTCATAAAATGTCTCTTTTTAAGTGTTACAACCTAAGTATAGTATTTTGGTCATCATAGATTTTTGGAAATAAATATAATATTGAGAGGGTTTAAAGATATCGTTCTGGTGAAAGTTATCGTTTGTTAGTTAATTGAGAAATTAGGTCACACTTTGCATGGATTTGAATATTATCCTTCATTTCTGTACTCCTCCTTCCGGAAAGAGTAAATATAATTGGCATTCGAAGCATTTTTTATGTTGCACTATCACATTCAGAGAATTCAAGAACTGAAAACTCGTTAGCTAACGATCTATTTTCCATCAAATAGTACGAATTTTCTTGGTATTTGTTGCGCTGGGTGATCTATTAATATTTTCACGTATATCATCAAGAAAGGAATCACTATTGTTGTCTTTTATGAAAACCGCAAAAGTACAATTATGCTATTTGTAAAAAAAATGTGGCTTTGGTTATTACCAATCTTTTAAGGAGTCAGTAGATCTTCGCAGTTGTGTAGAATTTATATATACTCTCGGTTACAATTATTTTTTTATGTTAGTATTACACAAACACTCATATTACACCTATCTTAAGAAATTAAAACATTTGTAACAATTGTAGTTTTCGTAAATTTATAAATAGACATTTGTGAATACGTGACACCAATCGCTATGACCTGTATGAGATTGAGCATGAGTTATTCTACCTAACTACGACTCCGGTCGTCATAGCTTCACAATAAAGTATTTTACACCAAGTTTTTTAGATCACAATTCTCTTGATCAAGACAACATGTTCTTCCTGTTATTATTAGACATATATGCAATATTCTGCTTTTATGTTTCCGCAAGGTATCCATGCAACTTCTCGTTTTATGAATATCATCCAATACCACAGCCCTTCAAGCTTTGAGATTTCTCGAGCTGTTTATCTAAAAAGATGAACATCTTGGCTTCTGCAAATGCTCCAAAGCGCTTATTCTATTACACCAGTTATCAGAACATATTTCAAGCTACGAACTACAAGCTGAGGGACTTAATGATGCCGCCTAAGAATGCAAGTGTGTGGTGTCACTAAAATAGTGCTTTTTACCCAAGACAAGTTGTAGGCGTAAAAAAGTTACGACAAAATCTCTTAATTTAACTATTAGTATGTTTTTATTTTTCGAACATCCAAAAAATTCCAGTAATTTTTTGTTTCTAGTTCAATTTCAAAATTATGGTATTTTCGTACTATCGAAAAAACCGAATTTTCTGAGAACCTTGGCAATTCCAAATTCCGGGGTGACCTCGGACTGGGGAGAATTCTAGACCAATCTGTACCACAGCTTAGTGAAAATTTCTTAAAATATGTTCTGGCGTTTACAATTATATCTTGAACAACTGATTACCCCCACCCCGGTGCGTTTTGTAGATGCGGAAGGCGAGTCGCGCTTGGAGCGCGAGGCGGCGCGCGGGTTGCTCAGTCTATCAGCGCAAGCGCATGTGAGCGCGGGGCTGGCGGCGCCAACAGCGCGCCCTCGCACCTACCCGTACCGCCACTCACCGCCGCCGCCACCACCCTCTGCCGCCCCGCCGCCACCCCTGCCGTCGCACGAGCGCCAGCAGCGCGAGTCTCAACACCAGCCACCGCTGACGCCAACTCTTGGTGCTGTCTCTGCGCACACGGAACGCGAGAAACTGTCGCGCAACAGCGGCCTGGCGGCGGAACCCATCAGGCAACGAGGAGGGGCAGCGGTTCTCTTGCCTCCGCAGGTAATTGATCTCACTTTATATCGAACACACATTACAATTCGCCAAATTCCCATTGACTATGAAGAAGGCTGTAGTTTCTTTTAAAGTATCGTAACACCTGGTGTCATAACAAGAGAAGGAAGATGATAAATATGAGTATATTCCTTGATACAAACTTTAACTAGGGCGAGATGAAAATGAACTGGCCTCATCTTTCTGTAAAAAAAAAGGATCTCATTTGAGATGTACAATTATTCTGCAATACGAATAAGAAAAATGAGAGTAGACGTATTAAAAATTTCCACATCACGGTGTTGTGTAAAGGTTGATGAGGATTTGTTTTTGACTGAGTTTTGTCAGTAAAGGGGGAGGACAGGACACATCCTCTCGCACAATTTCTCATACCAATATACAAACTTAATATTACACCTTTCGTTATTGCATGTTCTTCAGTTTCCAAGGACAAACACCTTGACTTCTTGATTACTCACTCCCTTCAATGTATCGCCATTTTTCCCACGGTGGCTCAAATGATGGGTGACCTGTTGAAGCTAGTGTTAAGGTCGTGAACCTTTAAGCCAAATGTTATGGATGCGAATCGCGCGCTAGGTTCAGTACTTCATTTCACACTCCGTGTTTCAATCCATCTCTCTGACATCATTAATTTGTGATAACATCCACATATTCATCACTTGTGTGCACCCATAAAATATTCACATAACCTGATCTAATTGTTTTACCTACCGTTTCTGACGTTGTTTGAAAACTGGAAAAGGACAAATGAAAGATGAATAATCTTAATTAAGATGGTGGTACATTTACACTATGAGACGCTATAATTTAATGTATCTAAAATGTATTTATATCCCCTAACTTCGGAAACATTCACATTCATCTCTTAATTAGACTGAAAGGATTCAGGTAATCGAAAATGGAAGATTCCTCCAGAATCTTGAGGAAGGACACTGGGGAAAATCGGGAGTCATCTTTAGGACTCTGGACTGGAAGAGTAGAAATGGAGCTTACCTGGTAGTATGAGATAATATAGCGATCGAGGGAGATGGGTTTTGTTAAGGAGTATGGGTTAGGTACTCAGATTTACTGACGCATTCGTTCATTGATTTACGTATGGAGAGAGATTCGGAGACAATCTTGAAAATTACGGGAATTGTTTTATTTGTCTATCATTGAACTGAACATAACTTTTTAACATTTAGTATTTGTTTTTGTAATTGTACGTGTATACTCTCGCAGCAGGCGGGTGACCATCGCTACTACTTCCCGTCTTCCCGTGCGGCGCCAGCGGCGGCGTTTGAGCCTGCGGGGGCGGGAAGTACTGCGGCGCTGGCACCAGTCATCCCTCCAGGGGTCGTGGTCTTCAGTGACTTGAGCAGCAGTAGCGGTGGTGGCGGAGGTGGTAGCAGTAGCAGCAGCGAGGACAGCCGCAGTCCGGCACCAGCATCCTCTGCAAGCGGCGGTGCTGACCGTGACGACTCAGACACCGGTGCTCCAATGGACTTGAGTAGTCATCGCCGGACCTCACGGCCAGCCGATCTGGTAAGAATTATAGAAAGATTTGGTTACTAGTCATTTAAATAAATAATAAATTTGGACAAAAAAGCAGTTGCAAACTGCGTATGGCCACGTGGGAGGGGGCAATAAACTAAGTTACTTTCCGGAATGTCGATGATTTTCTTAGACGAGAAGATACGACGTGTTTTAGAAGATTTTTATGTTCCGTTTGATTGTAAGTTCGTTTCCTTGATCAGGTACTGATAAGGTAATCGATTAATCATGATTCATATTTTAAATAGATATAGTTCGTTAAATCGCAGTAATTAACGTTCCTATTCTTCCTCTTGGATACTCTAGTACAATGGTGTCGAGGAGGAGCACACAATCGAAGTTATGTTCAACCGCGTGCTCCAATATCTTAATCGTACACTGAAATTTATTGCATTTGTTATTAAATATGATCCACTCGTTCTTAAATTTGCTGTTCGACTTCTTTCTATTGGCTACACTGGCTGCAGCTTGTCTCCGCAGTCGGCGCACACTGCGTACTCTACCTGAGCACACTGTACCCTGCTACCCGCTCGTGCTCCCGTTGGCATCCCTGCTTTGGATTATTTATCATCTTGAATCTCGTAATAACAGGGCATCTACTAATAGTTATAATCTAGTAATAAAAGGAGTTGTTAGAGACCAATATTATTTAAGATACAAGATGAGACGGGAGGGATATATAATGTTGGACACATATTACGACAAGAGGAGATTGGATGGAAAAAGAAAGTGTTAATCGGAGGTTGGCAAACACTATGAACAGCAGCAAAGGAAGGAAGAGACTTATATAAATTCATAACTAATGTAGACTTCGTGAAGAAAAATGAATGGTTTAAGCCGAACATGCCATTAACCATAACACAAATACTGACGACACGGGAATTAAAACAATTACTTGTATAGAATTGACATTGCAGAGGTCCGAAATTGCATCTGGAAATGGGGTGGAAGCTGTCGTCACATAGTCTATGAATGCATGATAACAGAGACAGAGAGGGGAAGATGATTTGACAAAATTAAGACATTTAACTAATTTGAAAAACTGGGCATTTTTAATTGGAAGTGAAAGTAAATATACTGAATTTATGGATTACGTAACAGAAATTGTAAATTGTAACAATACGTAATGCAGCGAACAATGGAACGTAAGAAGACAATAAAAGAAGGGAAGACGAAACAAATATATGTGGAAGGATCCAAGTGATGTTGACTTGGATAGAAGAAAAATAAATACAAGACAAAAAGGAAAGAAAGCTGAAACTGAATGAAGCACATTATTTTTAAGGAAAGAAACACACAGGTGTGTATCTAACCCTGGTAATGACTTTATGTTAAGGTACAGGGGCATGACGAATTAGTGTATTTGACAATAAGTAAGTAAATGAATGAATCTATTTTTTGTGGGGCTTTATGGCTCATCGACATCGAGGTCATTAGAGCCCTAAAATTCTGTACAGATAGGGAAAATGCAGTTATGCACTAAGGAGAGCCAACATGACTCTCCCGCGTGTGGGACTCGCCGAATGACTCAACCATACCAAGTAAAAACCCTCCTGATTACAATATATCAAAACATATCTCAGAACATACCAAAACATTACAAAAATGAGGAAAATGAGAGATACACTAGTCCTAATAGCGTCGGGATCGAAAAGAACAAGAGGTGACCAAGGAAGGTCAGGAAAGGAAGGAGCCTAGCACAAGTAAGAGGAAGTAATGCCAGACTCAGCTCGGGGCCCCATGTTTGCGTACGTACTAGATGTAAGTGCCCTGGGGTGTAAATGAATCTAGATTCGGATCACTTCATTGTTACGTTAACGAGTATTCCAATGTCAATACTACTTCAACTCGTGAGGAGAATTGAAATTCGTTGCTGCATTCTCGCCTCTGTGGTTGCAGGTGCTGGGTGGTGACGCGGGGCCGTCGTTGGCGTCTGTTCCACCACGTCGCTTCCGCATCCTGGACGGCGGTTACGACGTGAGCACGGAGCCTCCGCCCGGCGTGTTCGCTCGCACGCCAACCACACCCGCCTCCGACATACTGACACCCGTCGCCGAGCCAGCCACTCTCTTGGCATCTCTGTGCAGCTCCGCAGAGCGCGTCCCGGCGACGCCGATGGATGAGGCGGCGCCGGTGGCTGGGATGGGCCCCGGCGCTGGAGACCCTGCACAAGCCACTATGCTGCAGGTGTGTGGGACCTGTCCTATCCTTTTCCAGTCTTTTATACAAAAGAAAGTTATGGTTTTTGAGTTTTTGAGATTCTCTTCAGCTAAAATTATCAAGTTCGTCGGAAACTTTGTATAGTAAAACATGGTAATTTATTGTGAAAAGCAGTTACAAACTGCGTATGATCACACGAAGGAAAATATACTAAATAATAATAAAAATATGTTAACTATAAAGCTGCAGAGACGACTATTGTATTGATTTAAAAATTACAGCTGCAATAAAACCCGTTTAATTGGTTGCTTTTTGAGTTATCTTCTTAGTCTTAAACCTGCGTTCATTACTAGATAAAATTATTGTTATTTCAACGTAGAGTATCGAAAATATCAGTAAGTAGAAAACGCCTCGAAAAAAGCATTGAATGAGTTTTCAGGTCTTTTGAGTTGCTTGTGATATAAGAAGTCTCCTGTAACTCATTAGTTGGGTTTTAAATATGCACTAAATACTTTACTTTTCATTACTTTCTGACGAACCGCTTCGTTAACTTGAAGAAATTCGTCCCTTTGTCCTGGACCCGCATGCTTCATGAATTTGTTGTGAATTGTACGCTGCACGATTGTTTCTTTCGATAGTGAGGTCAGCACGAGCGGTGAGGTATAGAGTACGAAGGATCTCGCACTTAACGTTCTTTTTAAGTATTCGAAATTTCATCCGGAATAATTGACATTTTGGGAATGCCAAAAATTACCATAATCTCAAATATAATAAAAAAGCACCCCAATCTTCATTTCAAAATTGCTATATCCTGGATTGCAGCCTTCTTGTTTAAAAACCGCCAGGAGCAATTGTGAACTTAGTCTCTTAATCTACGGTTTCTCTGTGAAGAAGATTTGGTGATATATTAATTTTGACGTACACAAGTTTTTTTTGGACGTTACTATATATTATCCTGTTCGCGCATTTCAACAGGGTCAGTGTTCTTCACAATAGGAAAGCGCTCGGTACATCGGTTCCGAGGCGAGGACACCGCCAGTGACCCAGAAGTGTAAGTCGACGGACAATGGCCATGAAACTTCTGTGAGAAAGTGCGTTCGATCATCCAGAAATCATCGATTTTCCAAAACTATTATCCGAAATTAGATAACACGTGTGTTTTAAAACATAAATTTAATTTAATTTTAAAATCATGATAAGTTGGTGGTAGTGTTCTTATTCTTTCCCTATAATATGATGCTTGAGGATATTTCAGTGCTCTTAAGAACGATGGTGAAATGAAAATTCAACTTAAGGGTGAAGGGATAAACACCGGGGTGAAGGCATTGAAAAGGTCAAATTTCTGGGGAATGTAAGGTACAGAACAGACATTAGGCTGGAGTAGATGAGGGAAATCCCCAGCTTTGGTTGAGCTAAGGATAGAACCCGTACTCTCTCGCTCAGCAGTACATTGGTAGCGTAGACTCTACCATTGTCCATCACAAGAGTGATTAACGTCACAATTCGGATATTTAACGTGGCTAACATAACCCATAGTATGTTAGTTTTCGTAGTTAGCGGAAATTGTACTTTGTATATCGTATATTTTACTGCTGAGCATTCATTGGTTACGGCATCTCGTGGTTGTGATTTTCTGTAATACTCGTTTCTTTTTTATTCTGGGCTTCAATTATGGTAAAACGGGAATGCACATTGTGCTCATTAATTCTTTCACGTCGTACCAGTATCAATAATAATTCAAAAATTTGTAAGCGCCCTATGTTATTCAAATATATGAACGAGCATTGAAGACATTGCCATTTTGGCTTAAGAATCAGTAGGTAATTAAATTGGTACATGACGGTTTTCTTCCTCTTCCCTCTGAATACAGTGAGATGTAATTTCAGAATCCCTTTTTGAGAATTATTAAGGCGATTTTCCTGAAATGGTTCATATAATTCTTGCGAATTGGCACATTCAAGAGCTGACCTAAATGTACACTTTTGTTCTTTTGCATTCCTAACATGTTTATAGTTTTAGTTTATGAAAACAAATGGTTTTGAATTGATTGAAAAATAATAACTACAAGTACCGTCATAGCCATCTTCCCACTAACTCGTTTCGTTTTTAGAGTTTTTAGCTCTTCATGCAGGTGAAAATGAATCTCTTTACGACACAATCGCTGCCAAATGTAATATAACACTCAATACCTCATCGCAGGCATATTTGACTGAACGCGCTTTGCAAGACTCGCGTCGGAAGCAGCTCCAGCATACGCCTGGGGGAGGCGTCCCTCCCGGCCCCGTATCGGCGCATCCACCACTGCCATCTCCAGCGACAGCTTCCGCTACTCCTTCACTGCCGCCCCCGCCACCTGAAATCCCTGGGCCCGAGTCGACGCCACCGGTGCCAGCGCCTGCTCCGGCGGCGGTAGCTGCAGCGGCGGCGGCTGCGGCGGCGAGCAGCGCCCCTGAACTAGCATTGCTTGCGGCGGAGGCGGAGAGGGATGCAGCGATGCGGGCGTTTGTGCGTGCGCCTGCCGCCCAGCTGCCCCCTCCACCGCAGCCCACGGCACCGACGCTGCATCCCCCGCATCAGCAACACCACGCTGCGCCACCCCCGCCCCAGAAACCGCCACCGCCGAGACCTAAGGCGGAATTCCTGCCACCTTCCAGTGGTCCTTCTCCCAGCTACGAGAGGTGAGTTGCTATGAAACTTCTCTCCCTTTTGCTAGGTCACGATCGGAGACAGAATTTAGGGACTCGGACAGTCTCTATCCTTACCCATCTTTCACTATAAGGTTTACGATGTATTTTGATTTCTTTTCTGTGAAGTGAACCGACTTCAGTAATGTAACTGTTGATAACGTATCCAAGAAAGACTGAGAGATAAATCTATGTATCATATCAAGAAATCCTAAAAACGTATATTACCAACACATTATCATGATCACAAACTTTCATTGTTTCCTTTTGTAAAACTTCAACATGAAACTACCAGTGAAGATTTGTTTCAATAAAATATTTTTGTGCTTTTTTCTAAATAATTACTACAAGTGCCTTCTGTATTACTGCTGAAATAATAAATGTAGTTCAAGTTATGTGGAACAAAAAAAGGTTTTGTGTTAGGTATCTTTTACAAAATTCTCAAATAATATTAAATTTAAAATATTTTTGGAAAAATAGAATATCTAATTACTATCTGTGTAGTTTGGATTTTGCTCTCCATAAAATGAAGAATTGTTTATAATGCCTGGAATCACAAATTTTGAATGTTGAAGGTCACAAGAATTTTTATAGTGACTATGTTAATATGTAGAAATCAAATTGTATGTATAAATGCCTTATAAGGAGTGATAAGAAGTTGAATCATTTACTGCTTAAAATCTTTTTTTATCACTTAGAGAAAATTTCATATCTTAATTTTTAACTCTTAAAGTGTGAGTATAAACAAGCTGGGTGATTTAATATTATTGAATTCTTTTTTCTTTTTTGATTGTTTAAATCATAGACCTAAACCAGATTTGATTCTGAGTTCCATTTCAGAACCCTTATATTTGTTTGGTATCTGAACTGGAACAGTTCTTTCAAAATATTTTGGCACCCAAACTGGAAATGACAAGTTTTACAAATTAATTCTGGTTCCAAATTAATATATTTTGGAAGTATGTGTTGGATGATGTATTGAAAAAGAAAAAAACGTTTAAGATTTTTGACAAAATTGAAAAACAAATGAGATTGCACTTATTTATCTGTGAACTTCTTTCGTATGGCTTCTTGTAACAAATTAAATAATTTTGTTTCCGATTAAAATATTTTATTGTTTGTTTCATTTTAACAGTCATAATTGAAGTTATTTACAATTGCAATTTAGCAAATGCCATAATTCTTTAAATTGTACATTCCAGAAGAAATTGGGAAAGTGAATAATGATCAAATAAAACAAACCATTGAATATACATTTCAGAAGCACCATCAGTGAACCAAGGCACCCCAAACACCACCTCTATTATTTGTATCTTACATCTGGTTCTGTGGAAAACTTCAAATACAATGTTATGTAATAATTTTTTTTCTTTTCAAAAACTGATTTACAAGTTTATTGTTTTTACTACACGTGAGTCAAATAATGATCTTTAATATAACATACCACCCAAGTCACCACATGTACTACATTCGAATTTTATTTATTAACATCTCCCCTTTTCCACTTTATTATAGCCAGTTCATTTTTAATAAGATATTTCGGGTACATTTTTAAAGATATCAGGATATGAATTGAGAACAATTTAAATTGGAAAATGTATACCGTTCCACCTTTATCTTAAATAAGCACTGTCTAACTGTCTGCAAATCTTTTTTTACAACCTGGAGTCCTAGTACATTTTACTTGTAATTTTTCAACAAACATTGAGGGCATAATTCTATGCCGACAGAATTAATACTTGATGTGATATGTTCGGTGTGAGGAAATGGAAAATTGTGTTCAGAATTACCCCGTTATACATTTCACTGTGAAAACTTTTTATTATAATGCTGAATATTTAAAATACTTTTTCAATTAAGAAATGTACTATATTATTTTTTCCAGCTTAAAACAATATAAATTTGTTGATGACAATTAAACAATCACACTAAAAATAAATAAAAAAGGCCCATTAGTTTTAATTGACGGGCTTCAGTTTGCCTAACCCGATCCCGTGACAGCCTGATCGATTAAAAGGGTATAGAAAATGTCTTGTGGGCTAGGTTGGACAGCTCTGAATTTAAATTTTGCTTACCTTGAATTCTTTTTTTACCTTCATTTAATTAAAAGGTAATTGAAGTTTTAAAAAACCCAATTTAATAAAATGAAGAATTAATTTCTGTGAAATATAAACTTGAGCATGATGTTTCTGTTCAGATTTCTTTAAATTCAGACTGTTTAAAAACTTTTCATGAGTTTTATATTGCATGTTTAATATTACTAGATGCATGTTTATTAGTTATTAATGCATGTATTTTTGTTGCCATGATCAACTTAAAATGGAACAAACCCATAAAAATGTTCCAAAAATATTCAATAATATTTCCTTGTTTGTGTGTGTAGTGTAACTGAAGATGGACGTAACGTCTGTGTGGTTTGCAACAAGGTGTTCTCAAAACCCTCTCAGCTACGTCTGCATGTCAACATTCATTATTTCGAGAGGCCTTTCCGGTGTGAATCATGTGCTGTTTCTTTTCGCACGAAGGGTCACTTGCAGAAACATGAGCGTTCTGTAAGCCACCAGAACAAGGTGAGAATGATTAAAATTATAGATATCTATCTCCAAACCAAGAAATCCAGAGGAGCTTTAAGTTGATTACTTCTAAATAATTCATATGCACTTTTCCTACTTTCATATTAAAATTTTAAAATTATCGCATTCAACTCAATATTTTTGTTTAACAAATTTTGTGACTTGTGTATTATATCAACTCTTAACATTGCCACTAGATTACAGGGATGAATGGATACCATCCCATTGTGGAAGCTTGTGGTTTTCTTTCTAGTAATATGAGAGAATGTTTTAGTTGAAGTAACAATTAGTTTTATGTTTTCAGTTCCAAATTTCTTTGGTGACTTTCTTGACTAATGTTTTTTTTATAGCTGTCCTTAATCTTAATCATTTAAAATGGATTAAATAAAAATATTTATAATTTGTCATTAAATAAATATATATTTAAATGTGTATTAATTGGTAAAATAGTCACCTTACCTAAGAATTTTGACGATAGAGAACACTCAAGAATTTTGGTTAATGAATTCTGTTAGAACTTAAATTAAATGAGTAATATAATATAATTATGCTTACTAATGATTCAACTTTCACCTTCAATACAATACTGCCACCAATGTTTTGTTTAACTGAGTGAAAATAAAATGGCCTGTCTTCCTCCACATGAAATTAAGAAGTTTTCATTTTGTTTTGTGAAAGAAATTGAGTAATCAGTCTATTAGTACAGGTTATGCATTTCTAATTATTTCTCTCAAATCAATTTTATTCTCAAATCCATCATCTTCATACGCTGAGATATGAAGTTGTTGTGCACATACATTGAGTAAACCAGATCAAATTGTTTAACTATTCTGTACATGGAGAATATTATTTATTATTTAGGAGAATAATTATATTTACTGTTGATGACACATATTTCAAATCTGTTTTACTTGTTATTGTGGTTGTTAGAATAAAATTTTTATTATGTTGTCCAAATTTATCTGAATAATAGTTCCTTTGTGACATTAGGAACTTACGAGATATATCTATACAGATATATGGTATATACGATGTTATAATGGGATATGGTTCATTTCTAACGAGCTTAAATTATCTAAGAAGAGCTTATTCTATCTATTTTATTAATTATCTAAGGAAACCTATTATCTGTAGGAAAGTACTTGATTATTTTGACAGGAAATATTTTTGTTCTGTATGTTGGTAATTACTTTGATTGCTGTAGACATTATGAGTAAATGAATATTTTACTGAACCACATTCGAGTAATTTTTTTATGTTTAAAAATAATCTTTTTTATAGGTCAGCATGAATTCAACATTTGGAACACCAACCACCACAAATCCAAGACCATTCAAATGTGATGACTGCAAAATTGCTTTTCGAATTCATGGACATCTTGCGAAACATCTGCGTTCCAAAATGCATATAATGAAGCTTGAATGTGTTGGAAAGTTGCCATTTGGTACATATGCTGAAATGGAAAGAGAGGGTGTGAGTCTGAATGAAATAGATACAACTGACTGTGAAAACTCTCTGGAGAGTTTACAGGTAATTCTTTCTGTGTAAAAAATATAATTAATCAGAACAAAATTAGTCTCTTTTTGTTGCTTTTTATTTAGTTAAACAGGCATAATATATGTTATATATGTAGAAAATGAAAAAAGTAATTATGTGGAACACTAGAATTAAAATGATCTGTGCAAGGATCTGATTATAAAATTAATTGTTATATAGATTTAAATATTTCAGGAAGAGATCAAGAGTTCCTGAGCTCCCTCTCTGACTACCATATAATTACCATGGTCTTAGACATCTCTCCTCATAACAACAAAATAAGAATGTAGTTTTTTATGTTAAGCTTCTCACTTAAATGTTTAATGAATGGTATGATATAATATTATCAATGAGGCTTCAGTTGAAAGAAATTTGTATTTGCTTACCTGTTAGAGTTCATTTAATGTAATTTACTGATGATATAAAATTTTTACTTGCACCAAAAGGATTTTCTTTCATAAAATTTATTGCTTGATCTTCACTTTTGATTTTATAATGATCACTATGTTTAATTTTAGATACTTGCCCAAAGGCTGTATGACAAAGATCCCAGCAAGTTGGAACGATGGGAAGGGGATCCTGTCCCTCCTATCAGTGGAGGTGATACTTCTTCAGATGAGGGAGAGCCATTACCTGCTGGTCAACTGCAGCAACTAGGAGTTCAAGGAATGCAAAATATTCCTGTTCTTACAACTTCTGCATCCAATCCTGTGAAGCCTCCCCTTTTCAGCATAGAAAATCAGTTGCGGCCAAAAGATTCTGAGACACGAGATGCCCCACCTAGACTTGATCCTTCATCAGAGACTGAAGTCATTAGAGATGTCTCTGATGGACTGGTGAGTGAACTTGTTGACTCACCTTTTTTCTTCTTCTTATGTTTATTTAAAGTTCCTTTTAAACATTTACTCTGCAAATTTCTGAGAAATTAAAACACAAAATTTTTGTAGTATTAGGTTTATACTAGCAGTTGATTGTTTTCAGAGTAAAGAGTTCAAGATTCCAAGTATGAGATGTTCTTGAATATTCTGAGTAAAGAGATTATGCTGACTAATAGTAAAATTGTATTATTTTCTAAATCATTGCTGAATCTTTAATACTTTAAATTGAAAATGAAATATGGATATTGAAATAAATTATAATTCATGAAAGTATTAAAGATAATATACTACCAAAATAACTTAAGAATATGACAATATTTTTTCCCTTGGTTCTTAAGTTTTCCTGAATCATTAATTTTACAGAAATAAAATGTCAAATTACTGAGGTGTTTCATATTCTTCTTAAAATTGTTGATTTAGATATATATATATATTCAGTGACAGATTTTGAGATATTCAAAATTTGCTCTCAAATTTTCACTGCATTTGAAAATAAACAGAATGGAAGTGAATTTTAGTTGTTTGTAATTTTTTGCCCAGGAGATGGTAAACAGGATGTCATTTGCCTGTCCCTTGTGCCAGAGAGTCTTTCCAGACTCTGGCGCCTTGCAACTCCATGCAATTGTAGATCATGGTACGGGAGAAGGGACCCGTAGACCTGTAGCTCCTCCACCACCAATGTGGGAACATCCTCCAGTTCCTCCTGTCAGTATGAATGGACTGCTTGATCATGGACTAGTGAGGATTGATCCCTCAATGGGCAAAGGGCTGGCATGTGAAGTGTGCCGAATGCCTCAACCTTCTTTAGAAGCTCTTCAGAAGGTGAGACAACAATTTGCAGCGATTCATGTCATATTGAGATAACATCCATGAAAGGCATCAGTCTGTGAAATTTCAATGAATTCTTTTTCTTCTACTTTCTCTCTCTTTTTTTTCTTTTATTTATTTTTTGTTCATTGTTCTACTAAACTGTCAAGTATATTTCATTTACCCTTTTCTTTTTGCAGCACCTGTTGGGTCATGCTCAACCACGGCCATACGTGTGTGATTGTTGTGATGCGGGATTCAGTTCCCATCAGCAGCTATTGAGTCATCGGGAGATGCATCGTCGATCACCAGGTCGTCCCCAGCAGTGATCACCATTGTGTCTTGATAATATCGGTGCTGTGTTCCTGCTGTGCCTCAAGCTTCCTCTCTTACGAACAGTGACAAAAATTAAAACCAGGACCATTGCAGCTATCTTTTCCCTGAAATGGTTCTCTTCCTAGGGATTATTAACCTGGGCTCCCATTACAGTCTTCCCATCAGGAGTGCCAACATTAGAATTAAACATTTAGTTACTGAAGTTTGTTATCTTTCCTCAGCAATTGCTCTGTGCCTGTGCAATATCTGCCTCTGTAATTGTTGACCAAGGTAGCCTGTGCTCGAAGGTTGCCTAGAAAGGGGCTTTGTTATTTCTTATGATATTTTATAAGTAGTTTTGTTTACTTGTTGCCAAAAATATTAACTAAGATAGACAATTTATGTGCTGTGGATGGTCAGTAGAACTTGAAGTTTACAGTTGCCAAATATTTTGTACCCTGTGAACTGTCCGCCAAACTTTTTTCAGTATTGTGTGATATGTGCGAGTTAATAGAAAACTCAGGCAAACACCTGGGCTACCTACTTTTTGTATATAGAGATTTGGTATGTCATGGCTTCATGCCTGAGATTGCCCTTTATACCTTTGTAGTGTACATATAAGATAAGATGTATTTCTGTACATATTTTGTTTCCTATGGTCCTGTTTTACGGAACTATACTATTTAAATCAAGATATTTCCTATTTTGTACATATGTATTGTAGCAGGCCTCTGCACTACTGATCTTCCAGCGCCAGTGCAGTATTATGCAGGTGTATGTGGGCAAAATGAGTCTCTTAGTGAGTGTGCTTGACACTTATGGTGTCTACTTCCAACCCATTCTAAACGTATGATATGCAGAACAGGTATTTTTACTTTATATTCACAGAGAAGAGATTTCCTCTTCCCATGACCAATCTTACCTTGCCAGTCATTGCTGGTGGCCACAACAATGGCTTATACCAGTTACATCATATCAGCACACTCTTTCTGGCTGAAGGAAGCATATCACAACCTGCCAATTCGTCATATCTGGAGTAGATGCTAACTCAATATGACCCTTGGTCCACATAAGATGTAGAGACACTAGAGCCAAGACAAATGGCCCAGTCATTTCAAAACGTCGTACAAACCACATATCTACTCATCAATCATTTATTGGGATCTTGATATTTGTGTTTTTTTTTATACTAGGGGGATTCTTTGATCTCAGTTATCACAAAGAATTTAAGTCATGTGACTCAACCTCATCAAGAATGCAGCTTGTCAGGTTCTGATTGAGGTCCAGTTGGTTTATTTACATTAGTGGATATCAATTGCTGCAGTGGGCTGGAGTGAGGTCAGAGATGAAACAGATTCTTGGATGGGATGGAAGTGACAAAGGGTATATCCCAAATTCTCATCCTGGTGTCTGGGAGCATCCATTGAAACAGTAGATGGAATCATTCCACAGATGCCCTTGTAAATATGTTAAAAGAAAATGGGATGAAAGTTTTGAAATAAAAAGAGAGCTTAAAATGTGTTGATTTTCTATCCAAACTCCCCAAAGAGCAACCCCATTGGCCCATAGCCCTTAAAAATACATAGTATTTTTAAAAAATTACTTACTACTCATGGTACAATAGTTTTGTGTAAATACACAAATAATTTATTATGAAAAGAACAGTTACAAACTTCATATGATCATGGAAAGAACAATAAATTATGTACCATCAATAATCTTTCTGGAAGCAAACTGGAGACTATGTCATCAATTCCAAAAGCATTGGCAGTTTTAACATTTCTACACCCAAAGGCAAAATCATGACATGCACCCCCTCCTTAAGTATAGTTTGCTGCTCATCATGAAATCTGCAAAATATTTAACAAACCTTATTTTCAAGAGATTATAAAAGTACAGCCATTAAACAGTTCAGCTATCAATTTATCATTCCATAAAATTGCCGGTAATAGCAACTCAAGAATCACTCAAAATTTGAAATAAATAGTAACAAAAGTATCAAAGACTGTGCCTTCTCCAAATGCCTGTGCCTGTGCCAGATAAATCCACCAAAGCCTGAAGGAAAATCAGCGAAAATTCAAACTGGAATGAGGCTACAGAGATAATGCAATCATGCCAATATTACAAACATATTAATCAATTAGTATTAAATTTACTATAATTATGGTGTGATAGAGCATCACATGAATTTATATTATTTAATAATTAACTCATATGTTTAAAGAAATAATTGGAAAATTAAAATGCATTTTAACTTCTTTTTTAAATCAATAATGTTATAGAAGTGGTGGTACTGTAGGAAAGTTGAAGCTGCAGATTTGAAGAGATTCAATTTTATGGTGTTTTACACCTTTTGGAAGGGAATCATACTTAATGGCTATGAAGAAAATAAGTGAAACCTTTTTGGCAAACTAGGATGATTAATGTTAACCTTATTTTATCATGTGCTTGTGTTCATGCAAGTAGCGAAAACTCTATACTTTTCCTTCCACTATAGGCATTTTGGATTATTCTTATGATGTTATCAAAAAACCATACCATGGTGATGATAATGTGAACAAGACATTTTCTCTTATAGAGAGCATTGCACTTCAGTAGTTCGGTCTTAAGAAATATAATTTCATAAGTATAAGGAAGAGTTATGATATTTCATTCTTATGCAAAAGTTTGCATGGATTCAAGGAATGAGATTTACGAATTATTTTAAGTATTCTATTCTAAAAGTTTGGATGCTCTGCGTGGTCTTCCCAAAAACATACCACATCATAAATCTGAACAGATGTCTGCAAACTATACCCAGTATAAAAAGTATGGACGTGTAACACTGAAAACATTTATTAGTGAACTGAAAAATGACCTTTGACCCACAATTAAGAATCTTGAATTATTTGTATATTATGTTATATTATATTAAATCTTGAAATCATATCAATTTATAAAATCAACTTCTTGGAACTTGGAAAAAAAATTTATTAAATTGATTTCTTTAGAAATTTTTTGAGATAGTACATTTCCTGAAATGGTGTATTATCTTAATTGTTGGCACAGATTCCTTTTCTTTCTCCCAAGAGAGTTAAGGGTCTTGAATTCTTTGCATGATAAAATTAATATTTTGATTTAACTTCTTTGCACACTTCTTTAAGCAAGCAGGAAAAAAAATGAAATTACTTAGTTTTAAGGGAAAATATTTAAGGTAGAAGATAAGAAATAGTAAAATTACAGAAATATTGTCATAAAAAATGATAATTATTACCCCTTATAAATTATGAACTAATGAGATGTTTTCTAAAGTATATTTTCTTGAAACTTACTCAGTTATGTATTGATGAAACAAAACACTGATGACCATGATCTTTGTAAATACTAATATTTTCGTATACTTGACTATATATAGCAGCAAATGGTCAAGCTTTTGACTGGTTCATCTATAACTTTATTCTCAATGACTGTCTTGGTTGCCATTTTGAATTTTTAACTCCAGATTGTCATTAGTCATTTGAGAATGTTGACAAGTCAATAAATTGTTTGCTGGAACTTATATAAATATTTTTATATCTTAAATATTTAAGTTTGTTCCCAGAAGCATGATCTTGTATTGAATTTAACTTTCTATCTGTAGCTTCCTCTTGTATATTCAGGTCAATTTTAAAGGATATATTTTTCTTCTAGTTATGTTATTTTTGTCTATCATCTTTTAGTAATTTCAATGAATGTACAACCTTTGCCACAGACAAACTTAGTCTACTTTCATTGTTTTACATAAGCATCACTTCATTTTGATCTCTCTCTCTCTCTTTTTTTTTTTTTTGAGCTAGTGGATAAGTGGGGTTGAGTTGCAGAGAATCTATCCTCCATCCTCAGGACTGTGTTATTTCTATTCATATTTAGTAAGCTGTTTAATATTTTATTACAATATAAATTAAAATATTTTTCAATGATCCTACTATTTACAAGTACTCTTTGACCTGTCTTTGGGCCATAACCTCTTCTATCTTCCAACTCCTCTTCTAGTTCTGGCTATCATCTACTAATTCCTAATGTGCAGTAGCTCCATTGCATCCTTCTCAACAACATCTCTTCCTATTTAGATATTAGCCTTCCTGGAAGTCTGCTGCCACCAAAACTACTGTCCAGAATCTTTCTAAATATTTTCTTCATTCATTCTGATTACATGCCCTGGCCATTTTAGTATTTGAAATCAAATATATGTCGAGAATGTTACATCTGGTAAACTTCTTTGCTCTACTAGATTCTCCATTTCCCATTAATTTGGGAAGGTACACAGATTTTTTGAAGCATTCTTCATTCAACTTCAGTTTCTTTAATCAAATATGTTCAGCTTGTTTATGGACCTTTGGGTCAGAATCCAAGTTTTATTGCCATACATTTCTATACTATATCACACATTAGGACATAGGTAATGCATAGTCTTGTGTGAACTCTCCAACATACTCTTGTGGTTTTCAGTAACCAAGGTAGGATCTATTCTCAGATGTGATTCAACTTTTGATCTCCTTTAATTTCTCAGGATTCCAAATTGGAACTTAATTCTAATGTGTTTAACTAACCCCACTTTTGTTAGTTTTTATCAGTGATTTCTTTTCCTTGATTGCACAACTGCTTTTGTTTTATGTTAATTGATTTCCATTCTTTCACACTTCCATTTTTTTAATTGTTTTCTTGGTCATTCCCTAGATATTTATACCTTAGTAGTTTTACTATTTATTGAATCCATTATTTTATTTTTTTGATATCACAATCCAGAAGTAGATTTATTTTATTCTGGGTCATGCTTTGAACTTTTCTTTATTTTGAAGAAATTAGTTTGTCTGAATATCTACTCACATTATCATTTCTTTCATAGTTAACTTCTTTAATTTGATTTATTTAATTGGTAGGTTGAATTCTCATAGTGCCTCCTTTCTTATATATTGGACAGTTATACTTGATGCCATCTGTTAGCATTTGCTTATTTCTGTAATTTTGATGTTAAGAGATGTGTGATTGTGTAACCTTGATACCTCCCTTTTTCGATACCTGTGATTCCATCTATTCCAGGTAGGAGTTCTGTAATTTTGAAGACTCTTCTGCTTAAGTTGGGGGAACTTCTGATCTCTTGACATATGATTCTACTGGCTCTGTCTCTATATTATTAAATACCACTTGATATGGTTTAGCTGAATTTGACAATTCTTTCAAAATATTCTTTGTGTCTACTTTCTTGGATTTTCCATTCCTAGTATGCTCTTCTTATCTTTATAAAAATTAGTTTGTTAAATAGATCTCAATTTAAATACAAAAGATTCTTTTATGAATAAAATTACAAATTTTTAAAAAACCTTTTGGACTGTTACCTTTTGGATCTAATGAGACCAATTTTGGTATTTTATGACCACCCATAATGAAGAAAGCCATAGTTTATAATGTCTTGTATCAATAAATATTGATAAATAGATAGAATGTTATTGATCGTTGACTCCTTATTAAGTTATTAAAAAATTGCTTTTTACTTACAATTTTTAAATTAAAAATATATCTATAAGACATTTCTTAACAAAGTGTTGAAATTTGGTTAAAGAGATTTATCTATTTTATGCCTTTTGGCGATGTTCAGACCATGAGGCCTGCTCTTCCACCTAACCATTGGACTTGGGTAAGGGAATTGGGAAGAAGTTATAGGTCTCATATTCTGAAAGAACAAAATATGTCAAAAAAGGTTAAATAATCACTCTGTAAATTGTAAAATTTTATGATTTTATTGCCAGTTCAGCTGTGGCTTAAGCTATTAATGTGTTGTTTCTTAGAAGAAGAAAACTTGAGCAACTTTGAAAATTTATTCCATTTTTCAGTCATTGCCTACCAGTATGGCGTTTCTTGTGCAAAAAATGATCAAATGAATTTTGTAATATGGTTGGGAGATATTTCAGATATCTGGGGAAGATATGGCTTTTTCATTCCAGTATGACTGGCTGTAGGAGCATGAATGAATGAATTAATGAATTAATGAACAAATATTGTTCCCAGAATATTTCTTCAAAAAAATTTATCAAATTAATTTTCATTCTATCACATGACGTTCTAGTGAAAAAAACAAATAAACAAAAATTGAATGATGTGGATGTGTTGCAGCATATGACATAATGCAATATATATGCTTCACGAAAGTAATTTTTAAAGGGATTAGGAAAATACCATATAGTTACCAGTCGTTATGACTATTAAGAAATGTTCTTGAATGTATTTGTGAGGTATTTTTTCATCAAACCACTTGTTCATCAATTGAGTGTAATGTGTCACCTGTCACTTATTTTTTTATGTTCAAAAATGACAATCTGATGATTTTATTTATCATGTGATTATTTATGAAAAACCTCTGATATATACATTGACAGTTTCCTGAATGATTACGTACCATTTACAAAATTCTGTCACTTCCTCCCGGTCCAATAGGAATCGTCCATAAATTACGTTTCTATTGACATCGTCACACTTTATAACGACGGAATAGGGGGGTATTAGCCTTGGTGTTACATAAGTTTTGTAGCGTACGTTTTATTGGGCGTTTTTAACATAAAATTTTGTCATTCTTATCTATATACTCGAATGCACAGAGCAATGAGGAACCAACCATTGAGTCGGTGCATCATAATTTCTGAAAAGCAACAATATTTTTTCTTAATTACTTATTGGGGGGGTGGGGGAGAGATTATTACAGGTGTGTTAAAATAGTAACGTTTGTGTCATGTAATTTATGGACAGCCTGAACTTCTCAAGATTGAAGTGAATTTTTACCCCTTGCCACGCAACGGTAGGCAAACCTTCACACTTCCTTGTTTCACGGACAAGCATAGCAAAAAAAAAAACATTTTAAGCAAATTTTAAAGTATGATGTTACGACTCGGTCCAACATCAGAAAATTATCTGTGTAATTGTACCTCAGTTTGGGAAATTGATTGACGGGAGAGAAATGGATGCAAAAAAGTTACCTTTTAGAAATAGTATATTGCAATCATCTTTCGTTTCTGTAGACAGCAAAGAAACCAATTTTCATGTTCATGTGTCTGTCATTGACTCACCATGTCTGAGAACGTACTTTTTAGATTTACTATTTTGAGGCATCTTTGAAATTACACTTTTCATCATTGAGACGACCAAATTATAAGTTCCTTTGGGTAACTTTATCTCAATATTCGTAGAGAGGGGTTATAATATTTTAAATGAATTCTCACCAAAATAGTTCTTTTTTTGCCCTTGCCTATTACTTCGCATTGACCACAATCAACCTCTGAGTATAGCGAAAAAGTAATTGTTCCGTTACATGTTTCAATTGCAAGAATGATGGCTTTGGATAATTATTACCATCTTTATAGATTAATGATTTTATATTTGACCGTGCAGCTAATTTTCTTTCTCACTTTGTGGTCAACTTTAATGTTTCTTATAAAATTCTTGTTTTGAATGCCATTAGGAAAGAACAGGGAATTTTACGTTTGAATGTGATTTGATCACTCTTCGAGGTCGTTTATACAATAAACTTGTCTCTCCGGGATTAATGAGTATCAGATGATCAAGAACATGGCGACTATAACACTCGTACATTAGGCACTAGCCAATATCATTCATTTTTGGTTTATTAGCAACAACTCGTAAACAATAGTGCCAAGTATATTGATGGCGTCCCGGTATTTTGACTCTCATTATTTAAAAAACAAAAATTGCTTTATTGTTCAATGTTTGCCCTCTCTGTTTTATCTCTTGAAGTCAATGGTTCCTTACTCAATCTGACCGTTTAGTTCTTTTTTGTGGTAGTCAAATCGAATTCCTTTCGTACAAAACGAAGAAACAAGAAAAATTGTAAGCCTACATATTTTGTTGGGTCACTTCTAAATACATAAATTGATAATAGATTTTATTATTAATTATTTTGAATAGTTTAAGAATATTCAATGTTAAATATTTGGACCATTGTCGTTTGAATTGTGAAATTTAAGACTAGGGTAGATATTTTACAACCTATGAATGAAGTGTTGCCTGTGATCGATTAAAAAATTTAAAATTGAGAGCATATATTTTAAATTTGAGACTGTAGATCCAGTGATATAGAACCCTTTTGCGCTCTACGGTTTACCTGGTTCTGATGCGGCGGTATGCAATTCAATGTGCAGTTGGAGGTTCTACTGGTTAATAAATAGATATTCCATGTGATACCTCACACTGTTTAGTCACATCTCTTTAATTGGACTAAAAATTTCCTCTGTGTGCTGCGTCTCATTCCTTCAAATCAAACATGTTTACAAAGACTACGAAGCAGGAGCACATATTTGATGGAAGAGGGCGCGACTCACAAAGGAATTTTGGGGACAAATTAAAGAGATTTTCATCGTTTGTGGTAAACATTTTGAGGCCTCACATTGAATATCTATTTATTTATTAAAAATCTCACTTTGATTCAAGTGAAATTTAGGCTACTTAATTTAAAGAATTTCGGGTTGTTAAAGTTATTTATCTCCTTTTTGCAATGCTTCAAACACAGTCAATATATGGACTTGTGACACTTGTGACATGTTTATTTCAGTTCGTCATGATCTATCATCATCCTGCCAAGGTCTTAATTTTTGTAAAAAAATCGTATTCGTTAATAAATTGTTTTTTGTAGGATATATATTTATCCATTTTATTTTAGTTTTTGTCAGGTCCGTACGAAATTTTTGCGATTTTTATATATCCAAATTTTCACACCATAAAATCTTCATATTTTAGGGGTAATATTATAGTCTTCTGTAATTTAAATTAATAAAATATATTTTTATTCAGATACCTGCATTTTAATACAATATCAGTTAATATATTGTCTATTACAAACTGTCCACAAATATGAGCAGCTTTACTTTTAAACGTTCTTTGAAATTATGGAGTACTTGAAATTTCAGAATGGAAAACTTCAATGGTAATTTACTTGAACACTTTTTACACAGTTCTGCGCACAGAATCACTGTTTATAACATTTTCATTCATCTAACAAACATATTTTGCTTTATTTGCCATACAGACTTTTTAGACATAAGCAAATCAAGGACTATCATTTTTAAAATGAGAATAGAATATCATGTATGACCTTGGTCACGAGTGATAAATGACACCTATTAACTCTATATACATTTTTCACGTTCATCCAAAAACGTTTCATCCGAGTAACATTTCCTTCTATTAATTTGTTTTGTGTATTATACCATGATACTTTTTAACCCCTATTGGATAGCAGGAAGTATATTTGAGTAATGATACGTGTTCATTTGAGTCCTCTTCCTGCACGCGTGTTTGCTGACATCCGTTCCATAAATCAAACTTAAAAAAAAATCATTGCCACTGCCACGAGAATTTCCTCACTATGACGAAATAAACTAATCATGAAACGTGAAATGTGGCAGTGTCACTATCGTCGTTCAAGGGGAAGCACAATTTTTTGTCCAAATGATACCCTTCATAAAATCATAGGAAACTTGAGCTTGTGGAATGAAGTAAGAATGTCATACTGTCTCAGAATTGTATAAGTAGATCATGTCTTGGAGGAGAATGAAACTGGGTATTTATGACATTTTATTCGTTAATGTATTATACAATAATATTTGTTATCTATGAATCTCTTTGTAAAACTTCCTGTGTTACACGCCACGACGGTATGAATTAATACGCGTGAATGATACTTGAAGAGAAGTCCAATTATGTTAGGACATTCGGTGCATATTACAGTATAATCTGGACTGTTTCTTCTTGCAACTTTGTACAATCCTTTTACGAAGACTACGTGAATGGATTTTGTTCGAATTTGCCTCATGACTTAATATTTACTACTCATCAGTCATTAATTCTCACATAATTGTTAAAAAGACTTTTTCATGCTTGCTAATACTTATGTTTAAGATATACTTGCTAATACTTATGTTTAAGATTTACTTCTTACTTCTCAGAAGTAGGTAAAATAACGAACTCAATATATCCAAATCAATGTCCTCCAATTATATCCATCCACGTACCCAATTCTATGTTCACATCCGAAACTAACGCCAGGGAAGTCATGAGAATCATCAACTCATNATTGTTAAATCTTCGTCCCACGCTATATTAAATCCACTCGTAAATATTTTTAATAGTTCTTTATCGGAAGGGGTGTTTCCCAATATATTTAAGAGAGCTAAAGTGAAACCTTTACACAAGAAAGGAAACAAACGTAATATTGGAAATTACCGACCAATATCTCTACTACCCACTTTCTCAAAAATTCTAGAAAAAAATGTTCTATAAGCGTCTTCTAGATTTTTTATCTTCTAGATTATTCTCTCTGTCGATCAACACGGTTTTAGGAAATCCTTTTCCACCACAAGCGCCATATTTTCCTTCTTAAACGATGTTACCACATCTCTTGGCCGTGGAGAAAATCGTCAGGGTGTTTTTCTTGACTTATCAGTAGCATTCGATGTCATCGATCACGAAATTCTCCTCTCCAAATTGCATTCTTTTGGCATTCGTGGACTTCCACATCAATGGCTAACTTCTTATTTAAAAGATAGATATCAACAGGTCGAAATATTCTATACCAAAAATAAAATACTTGAGTGTTGACTTTCAGAAACAAAGCCATTTACTTGCGGAGTACCCCAAGGTTCAATTCTCAGTCCTATACTCTTTTTATTGTATGTGAACGACATGTCATCATCCACATCAGATTGCAGCATTGGTTCTTTTTGCTGATGACACTAATTTACTATGTAGACACGCCAACGCTCAAAAAGTTTTGTCTAACCTTTCGACTTGGTTCCATGCAAATCGTCTCATTGTAAACACTGACAAAACAGTGTCTATGTCATTTCACAATAGTATCACAAAATCTTTACCCCAGGTTTCTCTTTCTTTAAACGGAACACAATTAAAAACTGTTACGAATACAAAATTCTTAGGTCTCCGTATTCAAGACAACCTCAAATGGAATTGTCACGTTGACAATCTTAATTCCCAATTTAGCAAATTGTGTTACGCATTCCGAATCTTAGTTAATGTAGTCAGCCCACGCATTTCCCATTACGTATATTTTGCAAACGTTTATTCCCATCTACGTTACGGCATTACCTTCTGGGATAATTCAACTTTGGCACGGTTGTGTACATTAATTCTGTAGCCCCATCCTGGCCCGGATTTTTCTCTCTTTTTCCTTCGGGTAGAGCCGGATTTCTTATACAGGTTCTCTAGGCTTTGTTTAGGGGCGTGTTTATTGTAACAATAAATCGTGAATTTAGTGTTATTTCAACTCTTATGATTTTTAAACACTATACTAAGAATTATCTATAGTTCGATAATAATTTGTACGTGTAAATGTTTAGCATTAAATTACAAACATATTGATATTCTATTAGTTTTATAACTCGCAGCAAACTTTTTATCTTATCTAGGAATTTTTGCTGAAATTTTTGAATCCGCCTCTGCCTTTGGGCCCTTGATCGGAATTGATGGGATGGTCCCTTGCTTGCTTCCGGAGAGTAAATTAGTTTATTATCCTCCACGTGGTCATACGCAATTTGTACTGTTTTTTTGACACTACATTTATTTATTTATTTACTAAATAATATCAAAATTCATGAAACACCATTCTTTATACTTACATGTTGCACTATTGGAATGGGTGTAAAATTTTTAAATTAATTTTTAAAATTTATATTTAGTTCTTGCAAATACAGAAAAACTAAATTTATATAAAATAACTTGGTGTGAATGGAAATAATTACACGAAGGCTAAGGCTATCTGTCTTTTTAGAGCTCTAGTTACACTTCATCTCGATGAGATGATTCCGTGCCAAGCGTCCAACTGAATAATGAAGTATAAAATTTTATCTGGCAAAAATATAGAAGTTTTGTTATCTACAAAATATACTAATTGTTTCGAAGGTTGATATATATTAGTACTTCAAACTTTTTAAATTTTAGGTTATGTCTAAGTTTTTCATAGTGTCTAGTATGTGGAAAGGAACAACTTTTTTTTTACATATAAAAAGCTTCTTAGTGAAGGTATGTCTGATGGTGAAAGTTAGAAGTACGAATTCTTACACGATAGAGGCATAGAAAACAAATACAATGAGAGTGACTAACTTTTGCGTAATGCTTCTGAGGTAAGAATTCACCTCGCTTGCTATACACTCAACTCGATGGAAAAAACCATGAATTGATTCGTCATAGAGAAATAGGAGTCCATTGTTTTGTCTTCATTTACAGACTACTGTTGAACAGATTTTGACATTTTAAATCATAGTTATACTTGTTCCAAAGATATAAAAGATCCATCTGACATCACAACAAAAAAAAACAACGTAGAAAGCAAATAAAGCTTTAAACAACGCATTTTAAGTTACTAAAAACGTACACTGAAGAATAAGAGTCCCGAAGTAAAAATGTTTGACTGCATTAACGATTCTCTGATGTTATAGCTTACATGGTTAAATCGTTATCTTGTGAACGTTTATACACGAAGGAAGAGCAAATAACTCGAGAGAGAAGCGAAAAGGTTAGATGAGATTGTGGTCTTGCGCGAGGGAATATTTGATGGTGAGACTCCGTTCAAATATTCCCCGTTGTTCAACCAAATAAATAAATTGTATAGATCTCATAAAATGCTTTAATTAGCGTTGATTAATTATCTTATTCGTGGCGAATAAGTGATTTGCAAGTAGGCAAGCGATACAAGAACGAATAAAAATGAATAGATAATACAGAACGTAATTTACGACTATAGAAAGCCGTATGACAGACGCATATAAACGTCAAACTTGCTTTTCTGTGTCTTGCCGGGAACGTAGGCTGAGGATCCTCTAGGAGTGGCGTGAAGTCCTTCCTGGAGTAGCAGGATCCCAAATTGTAGTCGTTCCGGGTGGAAGAAGTGTCTTCGTAACGGCGGGCCTCAGGGTTGTGAGAATGACTCGCCGTGAAACTTCGTCGAGATGAGTTTTGCTTGTGGCGTGCAATTGCAAGCGAAGAAGTACTGACTTGGCAATTACTTTGAATTCAGCTAGTGTAATAGAAGTATTCGAACTCATGCAAGCGGTAGCAATCGAGAGCTGGTCTGTACTCCACCAAGTGCCTAGCATTAATAA